>JAPDSC010141057.1:221014-242567 GCA_026290005.1 Latrodectus geometricus
CACACACACACACACACACACACACACACACACACACACACACACACTTTTTATAAAATAGAATAATATTTGAAAGAGATGCCTATTTAAAAGTATGAAAAATGCTTTTATATTTGAATTTCAATAAACTCTTTTTAATTTAAGTCTACCTGCTAAATATTATATGGGTATATGGAAAAGATACACCTGCTGTAATTTAAACTAACTTAATTACAGAAGTATTGTTAGCCACTGAGTAAAAAAATTATGTGTGGTTAAGACAATGTTTTACATAAGTTTTAGAGCAAGAATAAAAGCCTTGAGACATGAACAAATGAAACTTTAACATTTATTCAAAAGTCAAATAACTTATGAATTTAAAATAATTAAAAAAAAACATCAAAACTAAAGTCACAAAAATGAATGTAATTTTTTAAACCTATACATTCATTAACTAATTAAAAACTCGATTAAGATAACCAATAAATTTAAAATATTTTAAAAATTACACTTATTTGGCAATAGAATCAAAGTAAAATGTAAAGAATTCAACTAAAATGTAAAAAAGAAATTTTATAGAAATAGCTGTATCAAGAAATACATAAAAGTTTCACATTTAGTTGTATTTTTTTTATAAAGTTTCAGTATATTTATAGTTTTAGGGCATATTGTATAGTTTATATACAGAATGATCTTTTATAAAGTGACAGTGTTTGGAGCACCCTGTAGCACGATCTAATCACCGAAATGGCACCGAACTTGGGTTTTTAGACTAATCAAGACATGGGAAAAAGAATTCTTAAAAAAATAAGTTCCAAAAACCACCGCTAGGGCATTTTGTTGCGCTGCTATAGCTTACAATAATGAGAATTAGCATAAAAGACGAGTATCAAAGAAAAATGCAAATGTTGTACGAAGGCATGTTACAATGCTGTGCAGGTAATAGGAGCTATAAAAGCAAATAGTAGACAGCTCCTGCAAATAATCTCAGATGAAGTAAACTAGCTCCAGTTGCCATGCCTCTCACGTTACCGGAATGTGCGTTACTGGTGAAGCTGTATTATATGAATAAATATAATGCCTCCGCAGCTCTTCGGGAATTTGGAACCAGAAAAAAATTACGAAATTACAATTTTTGGTTCTGGGGTTATTTGAAATCTCATGTTTATGTCGGTGGAGTATCAAATTTGTCTATTCTAAAGGACAACATAATAAAGACAGTGCGGAATATTCCTCATGATATGTTAAGTACGGCTATGCAGAATTTTGTACACAGAATGCATGATGTTACTTCTGAGAACGGTGTTCACATTGAATGTGGTTTAATTCCTCACCGGGGAAGTTAATGTAGTAAATAAACATTAATAATTTAACTGTATAATCGTATGTGCTAATATTTTTCTTTTCTCACATTTTATACATTGTAAAGTGCCTCAAAATGCCCTAACGGCAATTTTTGGAATTAAAATTTTTTCATGGAATCTTTTTTCCTAGGTCTTGATTAGTCTAATTACCAAACTTGATGCCATTCCGGCTATTAGATCGCACTACAGGGAGCTCCAAACGCTGTCACTTGAAAAAAACTTCACCCTGCAGTTTCAGTGCATATATAAAAATTTTACATTTAGCTTAACAATGAGGAAAATTGAAACTATAGTTGTATTATGTATTAGTTTTCTAAATTTAAATTTGTTAAACTAATTTCAAATTAAACACTGTACCTCTAACATTTATCCAGATTTTCTCTTAGAAGTTTACTTTCATTTAGAAAAAAAATGTATAACACATTTTTATTTAAATTAGCACACGATACTGATTCTTAATTAAGAATACATTCTTATAAAAAATATATAAAATTTTTAGTAGCGTCAGATTTTTGTAATGATATCTGGAAATTTTTTTAGCTCAAGAGAATAATATAAATATTAGTTATTTTAATCGTTATTGAGATATTTCGAGAGGAATTTTTTCAAAGCTGGTTTACGAAAACATGTTTACGTACAAAATTGGTTAACCTGCGCGAAATTCCTTTATTGTATATTTTTTCCTTTAATTTTTTTATCAGAATTTTAATTTATGCATAAAATAAGACATAAGACCAATTTAATTTTTAATATCTAAATGAAAATAAATTCGATTAACCTGACCTTTATAACTTAGCCAAACCTTTTTAATAAAATATAATTTTACTTCAAATAAATACTAAAAATACTTGTCGGTATAATAACATTAATATAATCCAGTGTTATCCTAATTTTAAGCTAATTGTTGCAGACAAATATGATTAGTATGATATTTTAAGAAGTCACTGAAATTTGCTCACGGGGTTAAAAATTGTAATGGAATTATTGACTGAAAACTGTGCATTATTAAGACTTTTTCAATTGTATGTGTAAATTTTGCCATTGAAAATGGTGATAGGAAATACAAGTGTCCCACGTATTTTTTTTTTTTACTTCATCTGTATATACATTAGAAAAGTGATTAAAATCATCTGGACAGTCTT
This sequence comes from Latrodectus geometricus, assembly GCA_026290005.1. Classification (NCBI taxonomy): domain Eukaryota; kingdom Metazoa; phylum Arthropoda; class Arachnida; order Araneae; family Theridiidae; genus Latrodectus; species Latrodectus geometricus. Next base: position 223,500 of record JAPDSC010141057.1, read on the forward strand.
GCATATGGCTTAAAATTTACGAGATCATTAGATAGAATAGAATAATCAAAATTGGTAATCGAATGACTTCTGTTTATTTTTATACCTATTAATAAATTTTTATTTTCTTTCTTTAAGGTATCGTTTAAAGATTATATATATCGTTAGATAGGTTTTCAAACTCACCACCTTCCATTAACGAAAATTAAATTAGAAGGAAATTAACCACAATTTCACTTAATTTCCATTAATAAATGAAGGTTAATGTGTATAATTATATAAGGTTAATTAATTCTTTTATTTTATATTGTAAAATAAAATATACTTTTTTCATTACAGTCCCTATTTCGGATATAATTTTTTCTTTGTTTTGCTCTTTAAGTTTTCTGTGGAAAATTTGCTGCGTTATCTATGTACTGTCAAAACAAAGATCGAATGAAATAACTTGAGATTTGGTGTATAATTTAAATTAGAAATGATTTGCAACTTATATATTTGAATATGATTTGGATAGAAATATTTCTCAAATATATGTTCCTAGTTGAAAGAAAAATATGTGAGGAATATTTCTAGATAATATTACCTTCATATATATCCAACAAATATTTTTAGGCTATTAATCATTATGATGAGAAATTCGCTTTAATAAGCTGGTTTCTTTTCTCATGATACATTCACGTTATTTGTATTGACTGAAATACTATGCTGCCAGAAAAAATGGGCTGAAAACACATATGTCAAAAAAGGGAATGAATTAATGTTTGCTGACAAATTAAAATAAATCTACTGAAAGACAACTGTATAATAAGGGTAATAAGAATCGGTAATTAATGATGAACAAGAAATGAAGGATAATAAGAATGGGTAACTAATCTATAGGAAGCTAATCTACAGCAACTACTGGATTATTACCTTTGTTATCGAGAAATCCTCTATATTACATCCTAGGATTGATATTTTAAGCTAAAATGAGCAAAGATAGATTTACAAAAAAACACAACTAATTAATGGATAATAAGAAAGGTTAAAGATTCGCAAGCACACAACATTGATTTCTCACTATTTCTTATGCAATAACTAATAATAATTTTGTAAATGAACTAACAAATAATCATTATTAATAATTAGTATGAATGAAAATTATTTATACTGATAAATCAATTCATATAATTACAATTTTTTCATCATAATATTTATTTTGTCTTGTAATTCGGACATGAATCTCAAGAAAATTTACGCTTCTGCATGAACTTTTCTTATCCCATTTTCCCTATCACAAACTGATTTCATTTTTCATCTTTTTTTTTTTTTTTTTTTAGAAGTATTAAAAGCTAAGAGTTTTTTAATGTTTATTATAATGGACATAAAAATTCAGTGTGAATAAATAAGAACTCTTATTTACAGATATTGAAGATTATGTTTTTAAAGTTTCATTTTCATCAACTAAAATTTCATCAACCAAATTTGAAAAACAAAAAGAATTTTTCAAACTAAATAATTTTTTAAGTATTTGCAACAGATCCAGTCTCATGAATTACTAGTGAATAAATAAAACTCGGTAGTGTGACTAAAAATGTCTATTTTTAGCTGATTCAGCCGAAAATATTTCTGTTGATAAGTTGTCTGTTAATTCTTTTTTTGTGTGGTAAAAAAACAGACTATTTAATATACTATCACATCATTAAGTGTTGAATAATTTAATGAATTTAGAATACGCATCGGTTCATTAAGAGTTATACATTTACAGCAACATAGTACCAGAATCTCTAGGTTAATGTTAATGTACAAATTATTTAAGCATGGAAATATTTTAAAAAAAAAAATTAATGACGTCATAGATACCTGACAAATCACGTCTTATTCTGTTGCGAGTGAAAAGCATAAATATAAGTACCCATGTGAGTTAAATAAATTTTACTTTTAATCTTTTTCTTTATTATTTGGCTACAATTTCTTATAAATAAATAAGAAATTGCAGGCAATTACAGCAGAAATAGAAAATAAGGAAATTTAAAATAATTCTCTATTTTCAAGAGAAACAGTTAGAGAGAGAGAGAGTCCATTTTTTATTTATTTTTAGTTTATTTAGTGTTCCCACACAATTTTGTTTACGGAAATAATCTAATAGATATTTTTCGGTATTCTAAGACAACCCCCAGACAGAAAAACTATTTAAACTATTTAAGGAAATGAAGCAAGAATTTACTTCTGTTTATTTTTAATGAAGTTACGCGAAATACTTTTCTATCTTTCAAGAATAAACTCAATTTATTCCTTAAAAAATTTTATTTTAAAGAGAAAAAAATGTAGAATTAGGCAATAGAAAAATAATGCATTTTTTGAACGCAAAATAAGCTATTCCATAAAAATAAAAATTGAGAGAAATAATTAAGTTTTACGTTGCTATGATTGAATTGAAATTCCATTTTGCTTTAAACGATTTAGAGAAATCATTTAATTCTTAAGCATTTTGATTTTTGTTCAACAATTGGAGTTTTGTAGAAGACGTAACTCTTTATTTCAAAATTTTATCTTCATTAAAAATTTTTTCTTATGAATTCTTTAAATGAAATAAGTTGTAGCTTTACTATTTTAAATAAATTAATATTAAAAAAAATCCCTTGTGATTATAAATGTCTCTAAATATATATTTTGATAGTTGTTTTCTTCGTTTCATACAGTTACAAAACTTTTTATGTATTTTAAAATCAGTATTACATTGATTGGCCAGTATTCTCTTTCATCGTAAGATAAGGATAAAAACATTTTTTTAGTTAATACAGTTCTTAATTATTTTAATTTTCAGGATTTAAATAATTAAAGTGCTAATAATTTGGAAATAAAAATTTTAAATTATGCAAGTTAATTTGACAGTTTTATCTTTAAGTTAACAACTCACTCAGTACAAGTAAATTTCAAGTTTAGGAAAATGAAATCCCTATGGTCCTATATTGTATTAAAATACCGAATTTTATCGGTGACTTCTTAAAATTGTTGTCTAATTTACCTGATATTTCATAGATTAAGAAGTATTTCGAATCGCATACAAATTTACTCCCAAGGTGGGTATTGAATCAATGATTAAAAAGCCTTAACGATGACAAGATATTAACTTAGCAGAGTATTTTGATGATATAAATGTATATTATATGGCCGAACCAGAATAATAATCGTAAAAAATTCTCCCGTTCAATAAGATTCCCATACATTATTTAAGAAAACGCATTTTATTTCCTACTGTTAGACTTTCCATTACCAGGTTATTAATTTTGTGGTATGTAAAATACGAATTAATAAGGTTATAAGTCTACAACGATTGTTTTGGATCCATATTTTAATCGTTAACATAATTAAAATAATTGTAATAGTTTATATTAAATTGTTATCAACCCAAATTGCAACTATTTTTCTTTTAATTTTTTTCAAAGTTCTAAAAATTTTCAAAATAAAAGAAAAATTTCCAAGATTAATTTTTCAACTTTCATATGATGTAAATGTAGATTCTTCTTATTAAGGAGTTTCCATGCCTTTTTTAAATTAGCTCTCACATAAATTCAGAAAGACACTCTGCAATTTTGGTTACTTCCTTCTAACTAATGTAAACAAAATAAATCTCAGGGGATAGGAATTTTTTAAGGTTTTTTGCGAACTTGTATATAAATCCAAATAACAAAACATCGATTTGAGTCTAGTCAGTTTATTTCTGGCCAGTTGATTTACTTCCTATCAAGAGATCAGTTGATTGCAACGAAAGTAAGACTTATATTCTGTTAAGATAGTTGCAACAAACAAAAGCACCATTTTTCTTTTCTATCGATTCGTGGCGAAATAAATAGAAAAACTCCCAACCTCTGCTAGAAAACAATGTTTCTTAGATCCATGACTAAGAGTGGGTCTTATATTTACTTTCTCTGGAATGCTATAATTAAGTATTCTCTGAGTTAAGTCTCTTTATATTTACTGAAAATAGGATATTTTGCTTGTGATGGAAGTATCTCTTTGTATACTCTCTCTTATTTTAATCACAATTTCATGGTTAGAAACTTGCACTTCTTTTGTAGTAATACTTTTAGAAATGTTTTAGAAAGAAGTGTTGATTTAATAAAGAAAGGGAATGATATGCATATTCATTGATTCAAATTAATTGATTTTTTTCCAACAAAATATTTAAAATTTTATATTTAAGAACTATTTTCAACATGCTTTTAAATGTACTTACATAAATTGTCTTTGCTACGACATATGTAATCAACTATCATCATGTGTACATAGCTGTAAAAATACTCGCAACAAAGATAAAGAATAAATTAATAATTTTTTACCGAAATATTAATTTGAATCCTTATTCAAAAAGTACTGAAACAAACTTTTTAAAGTTAGAAATATCTGCTTAAGAAGTAATTATAATTACAAAAATTTTTTATTTATGTTTAAGTCCATAGTTTCTTTTATTTATCAGGAAACCTTTCAATTTCTTATTAGTTTTCCAAATTGACATTTTCTATGAGATATATTACCAGATGATTGTAGTATCATTTTTATTATTCATAGCATTTTTCCACCAGGGAGAACTTTTGTAGTGGCAGTTTATCATATTCGCGTGATTCAAGGGAGAAAGTCCAAAACGCTCTTAGTATCAAACAATTCAGCTGCCACAATGTTTAAGCCTTTTCCCCCACCAATTGTAGCATACGTAGTATTATTAATTATAACTTTTTTTGCATATTATTATAAATATTTTTTAATATTATAAAGATAAACCATTTAAAGACATTTAAAGACAAAGTTTATTTTATTATAAATAAATATGATAAACTAATAATAATAATAATAATCATCCCAACGTCAAGTTTAGAATAAATAATTTTAAACAAAAATGCATTATTAAACTTCTATAAAAAATCAGCTTCATATGCTGCAAAACAATATTTAGATTATGGTTCCATTACGATTTAAGTCTTTTTCAGCAGATCAAATTAAATAAATCAACCCTGAGAGGTACAGAACTCATGAGGTAATATTTCCTTTCCCATAATTTATTTCTTATGTACCAGAACTATAAGGAAATTAAAAAATGTATAGAAAACGGATGAGACCAATTTGACATGAATGATTCTGAATCTTGTCAATGATAATATGTATTATGGAAATCATTTTCTAAAATTAAACTACTTAAACAATGTTACTAATATATTGAATGTATTAATTGTACCAATAGCTTAAATCGTTCATTGGAAGAATGGCAAACATAAAAGTAACAATTCATAATTATCCGATACTTTTGAGAGAATGTAATAATAAAGAAAACATTGGAACATCTTTTACTTTTTTATTATAAATAAGCATTTGTCAACTATAATAATGCACTATTTATCATAAATTAGGAAACAATCACAAAAATGACGATAATGCAAAAAATTATGCTTGGCATTTAATGAAACCTATGCACATTTTACTACACATAGGATGGTACAAAATAGCATAAAAAGAAATCACCAAACAATTATGGTGTTATAAAAATTAGCATATATATGCTTTGATCAATTGAAAGGTGTAAGTTTGGAATAGGAAAAGTGCTTTTAATATGGGGTATGATCCCCTTGAGAAGCCATACAACACATGCAGCTACATGTGATGCTCTATAGCTGCCATCTACATAGGTGTTAGCATTAACATTACCACGGGAAAAGGCATAGAGGTATGTGCGGATACCCAAAGAGATAGCACCCCAAACACAGACGCTGCCTAATCCGTATGCATCTCGTTCACGCATGTTTAATGGATGAAAACCAGTCCCATCCAATGAGACTTGTCTTCATCCAAGTCCAGAGTTCTTTCCAAATGAAAATCTACTATCGCTTTCGAGGCTAAACCTGGACTCATTCATAAAGAGAACAGCACTTCATTGATCATGCTTCCTGTGGACATATAGACGTGGCCATGACAAATGTTTCGGCCAATTGCTCAATCACATTTGTTGAACATTTATTCTGTTTCATTTAGAATTTTATAATAGGTTTGATTGTTGGTACATGATTTGAGTAAAGGTTACAATTTAAATGAGGAGCCATTTGATTTCAAACTTATATAGTTTATTCATTTTTAAGAAATCTATTTTTGAGAGTCTTAGAGACGATAGTTTCAGGGAGATTTCTTTATCCAAAAAAAGAAAAATGGAATCTAATAGGCATCTAACAAATGAGGAAATTGCAGAATTTCTTTTAAAGATTGCACCATTAATCCGAGTTAAGATTTACATCTGTTATGAGAGAGATAAATACATTCACATCCCCCACTCATATATAATATTTCGAATTCTCAAGAAGAGTTGCATGACACATCATTTGAAAACCTATTTATGGAAAATGCAATTTAAAAACATGAAAATAGATGGTTAACAAATAAAAAGATAAAAAATAAAAATAAAAGATAAAAATAGCATTTGTATTGAATATAATAAAGATATTGAAGAAAAGTAAAAAAGAACATAAGTAAGAGGTGGAGAGAGTGAAATCGAAAATACTGGTAATTCAGTGTAATAAATATTAATATGCAAGATCAAATGATTTAAATTATCTATGTAAAACTGTGAGGAAACTATAGGTGCCCTACGAAAGCATTTGTGTTTATTTTGCAGTTAACACGATTTCTTTACTTTCTCTACAATAAATATTTCATTGCAAAACATAAGTATGATTCATTAAAACACTTTATTTTATGATTTAAAAATGGGTAAAAAGTTATTTTCGAAAATGTTGCTTGCTCATTCTCCTCCTGTAAGCGATTCAGCTGAATCGAAAGAAGTTTTAAAAACACAAGAAGAAAATGTTATGAAATATTGCATAAAGTTGCTAATCTCAAAAAAAAAAAAATGAAGAAGATAAAAAAAGAAAACTATAAAGATGCTATTTACATCTGTACTTGTGAAGCATCTCCAGGTTATTGTGCGAATGTGATCCATAAATAAACTGTGAATTTCAGTTGTATCATCGATATTAAATATTAAACTCATTTAAAATAAATGACAAAAATAATGCATATTGCCATTTATTTTCATTTGTTTTTATAGAGTAATGATGTAATTTCAGTATTAATATTAACTAATTAACTCATAAAAAATCATCATGAATATTTGTCAGTTTTAAAGTATAAGGAAAAACAAATGCATTGTTTTTCCTTATACTTTAAAACTGATACGGAATTATTTCCATTATTCAATATCAGTTTTATTGATTAAATACTAAGGTGTGACTTGAGAATGATATTTAGAAAATACTTTTATACTCGAACTCTCACAGACTGTGGCTCTTAGTAAAAACATAGGAAAGGCTTAAATATTACTTAGTATTATGATAAACTTAATCAGATTTTTTTTACCACCTTTCAACTATATTTGTTATAAAAGATAAAATAACTTTTGTAAAACTTTCTACAGTCGGTCCATAAAACTATCAATGTAGTGTAATTTATGAAAACAATTTTCTTTCATTTTTTGAAGTGTGTTCAGGAAATACAATTCTCTCTTTATTTCAATTGGATAAAAACTTACATGAATAACATTTCTTTAAGAGAATTAATAGCATATTTTGAGAATAAAATTTAAAATTGCCTAATAATCAATTTGAATTAATTTGTTTTTCTGTTTAAATATACTATTTTCTAACTCTTTTGATAAATCAAACTAGACATTTTTTCCCAAAAAGAGCTCAGATTTTAAAATTAAATTTCATGAATATAAATAAAGACATCTGATTTTATTTAGATTTATGAATTAAATTTCTTCAATAGACGTTTTATATTGAAGAAATTTAATTCGCTCAAATTAAAAATACACTTTCATCTAATTAATTCAGAAATCAAGAATTATATTAAATTGAATCAATTATAATTATTACTTCATTTTATTGTTTTATTTAAGAGACTGTTCTTTTTTTATTTTTTCTCACTACTACTTTTTAAATTTGATCATAAGGATTTGGAATATGTAGCGAGTTTTCGATAAGTGTTCTAGTTTTTATGCAGTCATTTTATCATGCATTGTGTAGTTAAATGTCAAAGTACTTTTATTTTCAGAGGAAAATCGCATTGAATTGAAATGGATTTTATTTCTTATATTTAATCATAAAATCCAAAAACCATTTAAATTTTAATTCCACATATTTTTTGTTTTAGATTATTGTTTCATTACAGTTTCCTTTTGTAACACGATGAATCAGAATTTTTGTTTCACTGGTTTCTTCTACACAAACATTAATCGTAAAAAACAGTTAAAATATCATTTATAATTAAATTTTGTACATTTATGCTTAATTTTCCCTTATAAAAGAAAAAGTATTTAAGAAGAGAAATTACCTATTATATTTTTATTTCAATAAAACATTTGACTGAAAAATGTAATGCTCAGAATTAATTTATGTGTAGTACTTATTCAACAATCATTTTTGCGTACGTTAAAATCTTTAAATTAAATTAAACTATGAATTCTTTGAATTTTATAAATTAGTAGCAAGCATTTATATTGATGTAATAGGATACTAAACTGTTTGTATAAAATTAAATATGAAATCTATTCTATATTCTTAGTAGAAGAAGTGATATTGATATGAAACTAGAATTTAAAAAATGAAATTACGGTAGCTTAGATTTAATTTAAGCTATATATTGCTTGTTTTAAGGAGTTTCTCAATTAATTAAAAAAAATTTATTTCATAGATACTGAGGTACAGAACAAAAAAAGGAATATAGCTTATTTGGCATTTCTCAGCGATTTATATAATTTGTTGAATAAGTTTCTTCATATTTTTGAATATTCTGAGATTTCAATTAAATATTCAATTAAGCATATTTCAGTAATTATTTTATACATACATAATCATAATCATACATAATCAATACATAATCATGTGTAATTGTTACTCTAAGTTCAATAAAGCCTTTTTTGTGTGATTCAATACTAAATGCATTGAATTTTAATCAGCTATGGTTTAGTTATAGATTAAATACAAAATGTTGCGTCTTATTTCTGAATGCATGCTTATCTGATGGTTTTCCGTGGAGTTATGATAAAAAAAACACCTGTTGCTTAAGTTTTGAATACCAGTGTAAATAGTATAAGTTTAGTTTCAATCTTATAACAGAAGATAACATATATTAGTACGATTTCATTCGAAAAAATCATGGGGATTATTTTAAAAACATTAATTCTAGTAAAGCTCATAAGGCCAATGCGAAAGTATAGATAATAATTTTCTTCACAATCAGTTACATTTGACTCCATTTGATGATACTTTAACTGAATATAGATGGGTCGTTAATGTTTTTATTTACTGTTGCCTTGACTATGAGATCAAAGAAATCGAAATTATATTCAAGCGAGATATTAACATTATTTATACTTTGGGCTGTAATGTCTATGTTTTATCTACTTCTCATTGAAAATAGCAGAAATTCAGTTCTTGTGATTTTTCTCAAATTATGTCATAATATTTATTAAATAAGTTACGTGTATAGTTATAATAATTGATCAGGTATATAGCAATATAAAAATTAATTAGGTATAAATCGAACTTTTACTTAAAAGAGTTTAAAGCAGCTTATTTTGTTGATAATTTCACAGCAAAAGTAATTTGTTCGATTATGGTATTTGTATTAACTTTACTTTTAAAACAAATTATGTATAATCAGGAAAATTTATTTATTTTTCTGTTTTCATAAGTCTTTTTTATACAATGTGATTTACAATACTTAAATAATTTTCTTAAAGAATAGGACTTTTTCATTTAATATGATTTTATGCAATGTAGTACGTAAATAAATAGTTTACGTAAACTAAACTTCTTACTTAAATGGATTGTTGAATATATTAGTGGCCTAGTCTGTAAATTTGGATAAAAAGAAAATTATTCTTCTTAAATATGCAACCTTACATCCTTTTTAATTTAACTATTAATAAACTACTCAGTTTCTATTAATTAATTAATATTATTCTTAACTGATTTTGCCTTCTTTTGTTCCTATTTTGTTTTAAAAATTTAGTTTGCTGAATAGAACTGAAATCAAAGCACAACATCCACAAAACTATTGTTATGCAAACAATACATAATCAGGACTAACATAAAATTGTTTTAATAAGTCTTCTGCATTGAGCAATACAGTCACTGTCATTGGAATATGTTCATCTCAATTGTCTGAAACGACTACTATTCATGGTGCTCAATACTGTAATATCATATTAATTTTGGTTAAAAGTCTTATTGAATGAATCAAAAAGGGAATGGTCTATAATTAACATGGATGAATCGTTCATAGATTTTCTCTTCTTCTTTTTCGCATAAAAAGCTTTGCTCTATTCGATCTTTTTTTTATTCCAAACAAATATATCTGAAGCTAAAAATTTCTAATAACAAATCTTCATTAAACTATATGGCGTCATTATTTTCATTTTAATTTTGAGTTTAAGAGACCGTAGATTTTATTCAGAATTTTAACACCTGGAAAATAATTTTCAAATTAATATTTATGCCATTTGTTATGATATTCATTAAATTAGAGAATCATAGACTAGCCGGTCTCATTTATTATAACTACATTTATCAAAGAATTGTTAATCTTAAAATATCCTTACTGTTTATAAAAATATTGTGCTCGAATGTTAATAAGTGCTTAAAAAACTATACATCACAAAACGGTTTTACTTCCACAAACAAATATTTTCTAATGAAACATCAACAACATAAGAAAACTTGAGGACTAAAAATTTTTTTTTCATACATAGATATATGAAATAATTAATTATTTTTACAGATAGAAACATACTAAATTGTTTATTTTAAGCATTAAAACTATTAAACTGTATGAACTTAATATTTCAGTACTAAATAGTTTAAAAATTCACTTTAGTAAAAATGATGACAAAATTATTTTAGAAATGCATTATTTGATACAGTTTACTTCAGATAGATGTTAAAGTACATCAGAATTTAACAGTTTAGTTTTTATTTAAGTCGGATAAGGAACTAAAATTAAGAATTGAATTATTTTACGTTTAAAGGTATTAAAAATCCATTATATAGAAAGCGATATATCTCTTACAAATATTAAAATGAAAAATACCAGATTTATGTTTAAATGAAGAGGACTAATAAATTGGGCAATGAATATTCAAAATTAAATCATTTTTAGTAACTTGAAATTAAATCGTTTTGTATTCATATTTATGGGTGTGAGAGTTAATTTATCGTCTACTTTCATTATACTATCAGTCTATGTTAGAGAGCAGCTGCTTTTAAACTTCAGAATATGTAGTCCTCAGTTAAATGGAACTGAACTGTAAAGAGGAGAGCCATCTATCTTGAAAGCTATAAAACGGTTCGTTTATCACCACAACATTACTTTACCAATTGTGAAAGGAAGATGTATAGTCACTGCATATGGGAAATAATTATTACGTACATTCTCTGTTTTCAGTAAATAAATACATTACGAAGAAATATATAATTATTTATCCTTCATTTTAATAAATTATTGTTTTCTCCTATATTCTTTTAATTAATTCTTATTGAAATTAATGTTAAAGTTATTAATTAAAATATTTCTTAATGCAAAAGAATTTCAATTTATAATTTAGTCTTTGAATTGAATTAAAAAATTAAATCTTGATTTCATTAAAATTTTAATAATTATAATGTATTTCCATTATGCATTGTAAAAAAGTTAGATATTGTATTTAATGAGAAATAATATATGTAATGATATAATTTGCATGTAATAGCGTAAATGAAATAAATGCACTAAAATTTGTTTATTTCAAGAAGAAATTGGAGACGAAATAACTCGTGATAACAGTTGTTAAAACTTCTAAATTTAAAATTATTTCGAAATACAATATTTCATGCAATACCATGTAAATTTTTACACATGCATTTTTTCTAGCAAACCTCACATTTTAGGTAAAACATTGAAATTTAATTTCAATGTTTACTTATTTTCAGTAAAATTCTTTAGGAAAGTGAAAGCAATTTGGCTATTTGTGCTACTAATGTAATGAATAAACCCTTTGGTCATTTTCTTATTACAAAACATGTGACGAATACATACGTTTTGTACTTTTCATGCAAATACAGCGTGAGCACAAAAAAACTTGATTATTTTAATGAAAAAGAATATGATAATGAGATTCTTTCAAAAGAATGTTCCTCAATTCACACAAATAGTTGAGAAAATTGGATGAAAGCTAGCTTCTTTTGTCCAATTTCCTTCCATCCAACATCAGTGATTTCCATTCAAAGAATTTAAAATACGGATGTCCGTATCATTCCATTCAACTGTCTTGGTACAATGCATACCTTTATTTTTAGAGCAAATTTACTTACATTCTAGCCCGTTTTATACCACTTTATTTAGTTTCATCCATTTAAATTATCACTTTTTTTCAATGATTTCATTGAAACAATAGAATGTAATTCAATTAGCTGAATGTTTCATTGATTTATTATGTCTACAAATTTTTGTATAATGTTAATACATTCATTCTATAGTTGAGAGTTTCTCATTTAAACTTAAATATATATTTTTTAAAATAAATATAGCATATAAATTAAAAGAATGTTAGTGTTATAATGAAACTTTATGACTATTTTAAAAAAATATTTTGCATTTTGCTTGTATAGGAACATCCATTTAAACGAAATACTTTTGGAATGTATGACTTTGTTGCCTTGAGCTAAATTTTATTCCGTTACTCGAAATTGAAATGCCAACAACGTAGAATATTCTTCCTTCTAACGTAAAATATTGAATCTATAGTTATCTCTTAACATCAATAAATTTAGGTTTCAATAATTGGTTTTTGACAATTGGCCTCAAAATTAATTATGTAGAGTTAGTTATTTGTTGAAACTCTTTGTAATAAGTAAACTCCAATGTAAGTGAATTTAGCTAAATTGAAATACGCTTTCTGAAAAGCTTTGAATAATTTTAATTAATAATGCTTTTATAAAGTATCATAAGAAGAGAAGGTTAACATCACTATAACTTTGACATAGTATTCTGTATTCAATAAATAGCACCCAAAGTCATTTTTTAAGCCTGTGGTGAAAGCATATTAATTAGTAGTATGAAGTTTTATCTCATGATTTCACAACATATTTGTTGGCTCTTATAGTTAAAATTAAATGTGAGTTATATGTGAGAAACTATGAGAACTATTTGATATCCTAAAAATATAAGCTTTAAATTAATGAAGGAGTCCAAGAGATACTTAAAAAGAAATACAGAAAACTCATGAGTTTGAAGAACTTAGAAACTTGTAGAACAAATCTTATTAGAAGCAATTAAGTAGAAATATACATACACAAATTTGTACAGCCAACTCGATTTAGTGTTACAAATGCTATAATTCTAATAAGCTTCAAACTTTAATTCTGGTTTTCATAGCTGATTGAAGATATAGTTAGCATGATTTTTTTAAAAAAAAATAAATACTTATTTTCAGAATTTACATAAAGTATTGTAAAATATCTTTAATGAATTTTGTATTTTCTAGCTCTTTTTGAAAAAACATTTACTATATTTTTATTCTAAAAAAAAGAAATCTGGCAAAATAACTTTGTGTAAATAAAGCATGCAATATCCATGATAACTAACTATTTTCACTTCATATTAAAATACGTAAATCAATTGAATTGCAATACCCCGTTTACTGAAAACGGAATATTTTGTGATTATATTAAGATAACATAAGAATTGATGTTTTCATCAATATCATCGTCTCTTGACACGTTGACTTTTCTGTTGGATACATCATATGATGCATATTGTATCTGTGCCTTGTAGCTTTGGATTCTGGTATAAAATTGTTCAAGAATTCTTTTCTCTAAATTGCCACTTTAAGAAAATAATTATAAACTTTACTAAATCAATAAAGTTTAATATCCTTAATATAACATTCCCTCAATAGTAATTTTTTCATATGAAAGCTAACTCGAGAGGGATCTACTTTTTAAAGTGGATACATTAATTTCCCAATTAAGAATCCTATTCTTGAACTGAAGATCAGAGTGCAAAGTTGTAAGGTCTGTTTAGCTTTAGAAATTCGTTGAGATGGCAACAATAGCAACCTATTCAATAATCTTTTATAAAACACTTTACAAGCAATAAATCAGTTTAATATGTACATATAATAAACTAATTTATCATTTGATACATTTAAAAAAGTATTCAGAATTTCTATTGCAAGATCATTTATATCAGATCAGATTTATATCACAAGATCCTTCGTGTTTGATTAAAAATTGTCATGTATCGAACCTATTTGGAGAGCAGAAAATAATTAGAAGTTTCAATAAAGGAACATTAATAAAACATGTAAAAATTAATCATAGGACACACATATAATACATAACTCAGTTACGGATCTGATATTTATTCAAAGCTGATACGAATGATGCATGAAAAATTCATTTCAAAGGAAATCACAATTAATCCAGAGAAAATAAGAGAAGAAACCCATTGTATTGAAGGGAACTATCCATTACTCATTTTGATTTATACGCGATATATTTTGAAATTAATCTGAATAGAGAAACAATTTGTTTTCTTATGCTCATGAAGTATGTCGAATAAAATCATCAAACAATGCTATAATATGTAAAAAATCAATATTTTAGATAAGTTAAAGATCAAAAAGCAGAAGTAAGCAAAACAGTTATATTTATCGGCTTGAAATTAATAATGTCCAAAACTCAAATTGAGTTCGTTTTCCAGAATAATACTATAACTCCTTTTTCAATTTTTTTTTTTAAATTTTTTGAGCAAAAGACCCATACCTGAATATGAAAATATGTATAAATGATTGGCAATAACTAAAAAAAAAGGGTAGTGATAATTGTTTCCAATATTATTTTATCAGAAACACGCTTTGAATGTATTTTGTATCATGAAAGTATTCTGTATCTATTCCGTATGAAGGCAAAAATTTTGAAACAAATTTTACTGAAAAATTCTTGTAGTTTACTATTGCAAGAAAATATAATGAAAATAAGAATAAAATATTCAACGTAACACAAAGATAAAATACGGAAAAATGTTATTCTATATTGTGGTATAGCGCCAAATACTTTTCATAAAATATCTATTCAGCACATGAATACTTACATATTAAACAAAATTTGTGAGAAATTGACTCACACAGTATTTTCTCTATCATTTGTTTTTATTTTTTTTTTTCACTCATGAGAAGCTTATTTTTTGTAATTATAAGAAAAAGTTAAAAAAAAATATTTTAAACTTTTATTATATGGTTATTATATAAACTTTTATATGGTTTGTTATGATATATATTTATCAAAACACTGTTGAGCTATTTTCCTCAAAATCTGGCTCTAAATATGCATCTCTTTCCAGATTATATATACAAGAAATAACCTTAAGGGTTTGCAAGCCAAATACAGTTATTCTAAATGAATTCAATGCAAGAATTAGATTTTTAAATAAGTATATATGGTTTTGAATTTGTGTTTTCGTTTTTTACATAACAAATATATCTTCAATTTTCTCATTCTTTACTTTATTTACCCATTCTTGCGTAATATCAAGGATTTACTAACATCAATAAATTAAATAAGAACATTAGCAATATATTTCTACCCGAAAAATTACTTAGTGCTTAAAATGTAGTGATTAAGAACCTCTTAAAGTTATTTTATTTTTGAAAACTTATTGAAAAATTGACTGAAAATTGTTTTTTATTACTAATAAAGAAAGCAATTTTAAAAAAAGACTGTATTTATGTATAATGACCGGCTATTAAGATGTTCACTTTTAAGCACTACAAGGGGTGTAAGTAATGGCACCTGTGGACATAGTAGGGCACCCAATGGGTATGCCAAAGTAACTCCAAAAGTGGGTCTTCGTCATTTAGGAGCAGGAACCAAGCATAAGCCTCCCGTGCTTGGCCTGCCACTCCTAGAGGTTTCATTTCACATGGAAGACATTGCCAACTCGATTTATTTAACGTACATCATCAGTCATTGGCAAATGAAGGGTCATTGATTGTGTCTGAAATAGATCTCATACCTTCAGGTAACGAGAACATATGCCCAAACCAGTCAGACAACCTCAGCCTTAGTTGTACTCAATAATCGGTTATAACTAACCATTTTTCTTTAACAATCATATTGTAATACTGTTGTTACTACTTCCTAAAAATATATTAAGATGCTTAATAAAACTGGAAGCTTTTGCATTAATTTTTCCAGTTCTTAACAAAATGAGTTTAAGCCATCTTTAAGTACATATTATGCTTAAGTATTCCTTAAGAAAAGTATAAATAATTACAATTTAAATGTTTATGAAAGACATTATTCACTACAAAAGTAAGTTTACAATACTTAAATAATCGATAGTAAGAAGGATGGGTAAAAAAGGACTTGTTATTTCAGTTCTTGTAATATTTTTAATCTAAGTTTATAATAGTCGCTTCCAAAAGAAACTTCTCAATTATACAAAATTAGCTCAAATGACAACAGTTTTCAATCCATAGTATAATTTTTTTACATATTTTTTTTTAGAAATACGATAGCTTAATTTAATTTAGGCACATCAGTTGGGAAATTAATATGACACGTTTCTGAGTTTTTTCCTAGAACTATTCAGCTGACTCTTTTTTGTTAAAGGTATTTAGAAGTGGTAAAAATTAATTTTCCATCAAGATGTCTTCAAAACGTCCATGCTAATATATAAGGAGTAAATGAAAGAAAATTTCTTTTATTCTGAACTAACAATATATAACATAAAATGAAACTATTAATATTTAGAATTTTTAAACAGCTTGGAATTTAATTGCAAAATGGTATTTTCCATGATGAAAAAAAGCACAAAAGCTCATATAAAGAAAAGAAGGGAAGGAAAAAATACGATATAAACGAGGCATATGAAAATACTACCAGAATTTAATTAAGTTTAGATAAATTATATTCAGTTAAAATATTAATATATAAAACTGCCGCATAGTTATCTTATCTAGAAAGAATTTTTATTAATAAATATTGCTGTTAAAAATTAGTCATTTGCATATGATAATAATTAATAATGCCAGTCTTCATATAACTAAAAAATTATCCCTTCCTAATATTTTTTTTGTATTTTGATTTTATGGTATTCTCCCTCCAAAAAGAAAATAAAAATACATAGCATTGCTTATTTTATGATAGTTTTTAATTGCTTCGAACAGGACAATGTAGTTCCAGTCTCAGAGTTCATAAAATTTACTCGTGCGAAAAGAATCAGCCTTAGGGATGGTACAAAATCAATCTTTAAATATGATGGAAATTTCCTCCGGGATTTTGAATGGAGCTGGAGAATGTACTTGAGAGAAAGTTTAAAATATTGATTTCTCTTTCAGACGATCCAGAAAGAATAGAGAGCAGAAGGAAAAATAAGAGGTAGAAGAAATGGTTAAGGTAGATGATTGAACGGCAGAGATTTAAAGGTCGCCTACAGTTACGTAGAATTATAATGGATAAAAGAGAAAGAACATTAAGCAGCCCCTAATTTATTTTAAAATAGTGCTATCTAAATCTGTTTGTTTAAAATACAGTTGGCATTCAAATGTGTGTTTATGTTATTATTGATGGAATTTATTTTATTATTATTTTTAAAATAAAATTGTATTTTCTATTGAATTTTTTGTGCTGTTTTCAATTTTGATTTGCATATAAAAAATTTTTACTTCAAAAGGTGAAATTATTTACGTTTTTGAATTAAATGCTTAAGGATTGCAAAAATAATTGAATGATGGTCATTAAGACTGAAACTATCTGTTCAGATTAATGGTCTTGAAAATTAATTCATTATTGAAATCAGATATTTGTGATTTATGAAAACCTTAGGACAAGTTACAAATGTTAATTAACAAGTTATAAGTACTAAATTTTATATAAATCGCAAAGATTATTTTTTAATTTAGTTAATAACATTCATAATAAATATTAGATGTGATATTTTGCTAATGAATGGTTTTGTTAAAATTAATACCACTTCTATAAGATTTATTAATACAAACGTATTTAGAGGTCTTATATCAATAATCTTATAAACTATATAATTTTTATCATTGTTAAACACTCCATTTTTATAATCAATAACTGGTACCATCTGCCGTGGAATGCATGATTGATTTCACATCTCTCTACTTAAGTAATAATAAAACTTTCTTTTATATCTTTTTCTATTAATGCTCTCTACTCTTTTCTGCATTCTTTCCTCCACTATTGATTCAATAGTTGTGAGAATTATTCTATATTTTGTGAAAATTTGTGTAGAAAAATAAATAGGAGAAACATTTGTAATTTAGAGATTCTAAACTTAAGAGACATTTGTTGCTGTTGTTTGTTTGCAAAAAGTTTCTCTCTACTTCTTTCTGCGGACTTAAAAGCTATTAAACAAAGCCAATCATTTCGTAATTTTAAGCAATGAGGACGACACTTAAGTTGACATCCTCCTCTTCACTTCACTCCATACCAGAGGAGGGACATTAAAACTATGACCTATTTTACGTATCCTATTTGCCATTATTGAGCATGAACCTTTAACTGAGTAGGTATAGAATCTATCACTTTCTCAATCCCGAGAACCACACCCATAATGGTTGAGTAATAAAAACGAATAATACCAATGAAAAATAAAAGTAGGAACATCGTGATGAAGCTAATGCTGGTTAAATATGCATCCTATATATGTTACATAGGATACGAATTTAATTTAAACTACTACGCATCGTCTTTCATGTTTTATGTATTTGCTGCACTGAAAATGATTCAATCCTTATCTTATTAATATATGAGATGAATTAAAAATTTAGAATATATATATTGTGACTTATTTACTCAGTGAAACTTTTTTCAATTAGCACATTTTTTCTTTAAAAAGGATTTCCGTCTGAGACTCATTACATTAAAAAAAAACAATAATATTTTATGATTAGATATTTAAATGTTATTGTCCCCTTGTCAGATTTATATTTGCTTAGCTATTAACTGAATTTCTCAAAGCTGAAAAGGTCATTCTTCATATTGTAGGGAAGCAAAATTA
>JAPDSC010141057.1:254695-286417 GCA_026290005.1 Latrodectus geometricus
AAAAAATCACATTTGTCAGTCTATTTCTACTAGAACTTTTTCGGAGGCTCATAATATCACTTTTTCATATAAAAAAGTTAAAATAACCTTAGCGTTAGTTTTATGATTATATTATTTATTAAGTCCTAATCATACCAACGTAATCGGAATGTAAATTTTCTAACTATAACTGGATCAAGAATGACACTAGATTAACTTATTTTTTAATAATACCAGCCAACAAATTCTGTAGAAAAGTTGCAGCTTCAAGCGATATATATTTTATTCTAACAGTACAAGAACTAATTTTTTAATTATAATATTTTAACAAAAATAAGTAAACTTGAATGACATATGTTACATTAAAAATTATAAATATGGATTCTTTTATTTTGTGAAAGAGGATAGATATGAACTTCAGATTATTGTATACATATTTTTAAAAAATCTTGAAACATGTTTTACATATCAATATATATTTTACAAAAATTTAAATGATGTAATCTAATGATGAATTGTTTCATTTGTTGCACACAATCATTAGAAAGATGCATATAATATGCAATTTGTAAATTAAAAAAATTGGTAAAACATCAGCTAATTGGAAGTAAAAAGTGTATAAAATATTTTAAACATTAATTTAAAATATTTTGAACAAAGAAATGTGTATCATAATATTAAATGAAAATAAACTTACACCACATGAACAGGGTAAAGTTATTACTCAAAATATAAATGTCTTCTGTTTTAAATGAAAAATTCTGTATGTGCTAGATTAATGCATCTTATCCAGTGGTGTTAAATATTTATAATTAAAAATAAAGAAATATGCACTCAGTTCTAAAAATGTAAAGGAATTTTAGAGAAGAGAATGTGATATTTTTAAAAAAAAAGCTTTTCACATTTTCCTTTTCTTCCCATTGATACTTACAAAAAGAGTAACATTTATTTTTAAAAGATGAAAATATTTCAGTAACTCGGAGCAAAAACTCTTCCTTTACGGTATTTTAATTTTTCACACTTTAAGAAATTTGAATTCCTTAGTTAATTACGCTTTTTCTACTGAGATCATTTACCATAATTAAGAAAGGATTATTTACATTTAGTAACGTATTTATTTTTTCCTTGTTCCAATTTATATAAATGTGAGAAAATTTCACACATTTTAAAACATTTCAATGAATTTATGTACTAGATTAGTTTATGTTGTTTTTCATATTTTAAAGGAATTGTTATGTGAAACTATTGAAACATATATTTGTTATAGTGTAATACATTCTACATAAAATATTATACTACCTTTTAAGCAAGTATTCTTTCATTTATGAAATTGTTACGTGAATAATGATTGTTACGTGAATAATGATGTAGTTTATTGTTAATGGTGCCTTATTTATTTATAATTTTAAAAAATATATATATTTTATAATTTTAAATAAAAAAAAAAAAAATATATTTTATAATTTTAAATAAAAAGTGCAGGAATAGGTACAAATTAGGAAGGTATAAGTACAAATTGATCACATATAATTTTAATTTTCACCGCGTTCCATTCCTATTTACCGTCACTTCAATTGTTTTTTCAACTATAGTTTTCTGTATTCCTTTTCCTTTTTTTGTGCTTTAGTTGGAGTAACTTCTACTTTTAAGTAAAACAGAATTTTTGGTTAAAGTTCCCTTCTGCTTCTTTTTTGGTTAAAGCCTTCTTTTGAATTTGCTGGTGCGTCATTTGCAAAATGTATTTTTTCTTTGAACAAATGAGATGCAGACATTCTTTCTTTGATATAACATGAATTTCTTGAACCAAAATATTATACATTTGATTCATTTCTTTTTAAAATTTCTAGATAATATGCCTAGTTATTCATGCATAAAATGTTCCCTAAAAAGATTTTATGTTTTCATTATCCTTCAAAAATATTTACATCAGATGCTCCTTATTTGTAAAATTTTTCTTTATTTAACATATTTCAGCTCAATGATTGGTTTATTTCAAGTTAATCAATCTATTCTTTTAAAAATTTCTAAAATCTTGATTCACAGCATAAATTCTATTCATCTACACCATTTATAATAGACTGGACAAATTCACCATAGTAACATTTTTTTACAATTCAATTATTATTAAAATTTATAAATTAATAAAATTGAAATAAATTAAAAACAATTTTTAAAAAATATTTCTTTAATATTCATACATGATACTTTTACATATCTAAATCTTAGTTGCATCTGTATATGAGCAGTTTGAGGCCATTTTTCAACAATTTAATATTTTCATAAAATGTAATTTTTAAGTATTTAAATATTGAGGTTTAATCTTAAAATGTGAAATTTCAATTTTACACACAATAATAATAACATGTAAGAGCAATATTTATTATTGAATTCATTTTAAATTTATTTGACTCAACGTAGGAATAATTTCAGCTGTTGATGTTCGTACTTTTAATACATTTTAAAAATGTATATAATCTAACAATTTATGATTTGTTGATACAATATTTTCGTGTCGGTGAAAATCTATTTAATATGTTTAAAATTTGTAAGCAGTGTTTTTAATACTGCACATATTTAATTCAAAATTTTTGACCTCCTATTTAAGTAAATTTCATTTACTTCACTGAATCGTATAGCATATGTAGTTATATTGTGAACTGATACATTGCATTAAATTAATTTATTTGTAGAAATAAAAAAATCAACTTTTATTCACTTGCAGAAAAAGAAGTTGAAAACTTTTAACATTATTCTTAATGAAAGAGATGTTACAAAATGTATAAAATATTTTAAATTCATTGTTATGCAATAATATTTTAAAAATTTCCAATTAAATTTTATTCCAGAATAAATTAACAACTATTTACCTAAATTATCATATGTTTTTATTTTATTTAATTGTCAATGTGCTCTGAAAATTTCATAAGGAGAATTTTTTAATGAAAATAAATGTGCACTCTTTTTTTAATTAATGTTTGACTTATTTTAAATATAACAGTTATTGGTGGACGAAGATTTAAAGATTTATTTACCTTTTTATACATTTTATCTCGTTATTTCTTTCTCTGGAATATTATTTCTTCAGTTTGCCTAAGAAGTAGAAACCTTTTTCTACTTCTTTGAAAAATTAAATTTATCTTTAATTTTTTTCAAATCTCTTTTATTCTTGATTCTTAAAGTAAATGACTACTTTACTTATTAAACTTCTTTAATGTTTTTACTTTATATTAATATAACTTCAGCATACATTCTTATATTTTAAATTGAAAACAAATATAAGTATTATCATGCTTAACATTTACGATTTATTCAAACATTTTTAATTAAATAAAATTTCTTAATGAAACGAGCTATTTTTAGGCCTTGGCATTCAATTAAATATTCAATTTGTAGATTATTTTTCATTTAAAACAACTTTTCTGTCCATAAATGTGTAAATCGTGGGGTACAAACTATAACGAACTTGTCTCAACTTAGTGTCATAAAAATATTGAAAGAGATTTCATTGATCAATAAAATGAAAAAAGCCAACTCGGTAAAAATGTGTTAAGTCTTCTATAATTTTCAATCTTAATTCGCTCGATAGTAGAGATTAAATTAATGAATCGAAATTTCATTAATAGTAATATTGTGTTTTAAAAAGAATTATCTTGTGCCAATATTTTTCGGACCACTTAAATACACTGTTGTTTTTGGAACAAATTCAAAGTTCTTAATACAACACGAAATGGTGAACTATCTGTTTAATAAAGTCTCTTTCTGCTAAACGAGGATGACAGACAATCAAATGTTTGACTTGATTGATTTATTGATCATCAATAGAATTTACCAGA
Organism: Latrodectus geometricus; assembly: GCA_026290005.1. Classification (NCBI taxonomy): domain Eukaryota; kingdom Metazoa; phylum Arthropoda; class Arachnida; order Araneae; family Theridiidae; genus Latrodectus; species Latrodectus geometricus. The sequence continues at coordinate 258,508 of JAPDSC010141057.1, forward strand.
TTATTGGTTTTTTTGGACAGATAAACTAATAATTTTGAACATTTTATACTAATCAAATATTTTTGTCTTTAATAAACAATTTCTTATAAGCTTTTTGCAAGACTTGAAATTTCTTTATAAAAGTCATTCCATTCAGAAAATAAAATTTAATGCATGTTCATTGCTCAATAACATTCATTTTTGGAAAATTGACAAATAAAAATTAGTATAATCTAATTTACTTTTTGAAGATAAAATTAAATATTTTCCTGACTGTTTCTAGATGCTAATTGTAGTCGTAAAAGTAGTTGATAATCGCTTGCTGACTGATTATAGATGAAGCATTCCTGATATGTTTTTGTCCCAGTAGCATGTGAATGAATAAAATGAAAATAATATTCAGGTAAATGATTTCAGTGATGCACAAGACTGCCATTTGGAAAATATCATTTTACTGACAGTTATATTTTATCGATTTTAATTTGAGTAAAGTTCAATATGTTTATCATAAATACCTTAACTTTTGTTGCAAATCCAATACAGCATCATTAATAGTATATTCATAACACAATTTAAAATTTAAAATTAAAAAATCAAATTGAAATGGTTGTATATCCTTTCTATCATATTTGTTGCGGTAATAATATACAAATTTATTATGTACCAATTTTTATATTAAATTTAAGCAATATACATTTCTATTTAATTTCTTCAGCGTAAGCCTTACCAAGAAAACATTTATCTTAAGATAAATATCTATCTTTCTAGAGCACACTTCTTTAAATAATGAAAAAAAATTAATTATTTATGTAAGGTTAACTATTAAGCATATTGTATATAAAATCGACGTATACGTTATGTTAGCAACAATATCTATTTTATTGAATCGATTGTAAAACTTAAGATGTACATAAGATTTACAGAAGGAAAATAAACTAAAACACTATCTACAAATAAGTATTTAGACAACTATGATAAAAGAAATGAACACATGAAATTCGAGCATCTAACTCCATTCAATAGGTATCCAGTAGTATTCCAAGTTCGGACCCTGTGCACGCCTGTCCAATCGGTTCACCCAATTGTTAGCATACAAATCCATGGTGGATGTTACAACATGAACAGTGGTGTTGTCCTCCTGTAAATAACAATGATCTAACCCGTAAAACAGCCACAGCGTATGAAGCTCATTGTTGGTTAGAGTGGAAGTCGGCTTTGAGCCTAACATGATTTGGGATCAAGGGTTCTAGTCCATTCTATGAAAAACATTATCAGACAATAATTCCACCTCCGCCAAACTTTATTGTAAGCATAATGCGTTCTAGCAGAAGGCGTTCTTTAAGCATATGTGAAACCCAGGCTTTGCCAAAAGACTGTTCATCACTCCAGAGAATCTGTTTCCCTTCATTTACGATTCAATTTCGACGTAGTTCACACACGCTCAACCGAGCACAGAGGTTTGATTTTGTAATCAAAGGGTATGAGTGGTTTATGGGTGGCAGACGACCTATGGGACCAAACGAATGTACTTTCTTGTGCTTTATCGAAACAAAGTAAACGTGCTTCGTTAAAACAACAGTCCGGAATGTTTGTTGTAATTTCTGAATTATGAAACCCATTTGTTTGATATAATTTTTTGAATTTCTTTGGACAGAGCTCGTCAGTCTCTGTCTATCAGTTTCCTCGGTCAGACGCATCGAAGCCCTTTCGGACAATCACTTCTAATCTTCCACTTCTTAATCACAAAAGCCACTGTCGAATTTGGAAAGATTAATTCCTTTTTCTGAAAGACCGGCCCTTTCTATGATATTTGACACACCTTTATCGAAATCTGACAGCTCAAAATTTCAAGCTTCATGTGACTAATGCTAATACTGTTTAGGTTCAGAAATACAAGGTATTTAGGTATAAATAGTGTGACGTAAATCAGGACTGTAGATATCCTCATTAACAGTGGTTTCCCAAATATTTATTAGTAAATAGTGTAGAGGGAAAAAATTATTATAATTTTCAAAATTAATAGGTAATAAGGTAATTATTGTATCACATTCAACGCTTTACGTAAATAAATTTTGAAGTGCAGTCTCTTTGAAGATATATCTGATTATGTATGAAGAGTTTCATGAAAAAAAATAAAGCATTGTTAAGTTAAAAAAAGAAAATACTGAAATGCATAAGTATAGATGTTTTTGGGAAAAGCTCTAAAATTAAAAAGGATATCAAATACTACCTAAATTAACAATGTATATTTCAATACAATCTTATAAAAGTCATACTTTGGAAAATGATAGAAAGTCCAAAGACTTTTTTTTAAATATTTGTTCACTAAAGTTCAATAAAAATAAATAAGATTTAAAATCAATATAATTAAATGTGCTTTGAAAACAAAATGACCTGATAAAAAAGTCACACTTCGAAGATTCAACAAGACACTAATGCTCCAGCTTCATTTTCATCCTTTGTGTCTTATGGGCTTTGTACAAGGTAGAGCGTGATATATAAGGCGTACATTTTACAATTTTCTTAGTTTATACCGGTAATTTATCACATCCCCATTGTAATTTTTGCCCAAGATCTAGGCATTTTATCAGTATTTAACTTTATTTTTCCATGAAATAAACTCCTTTGCTGTATAACTAGAAACATGCAAATTTGAAAAAATGTTTTTGAAATACGCTTCTGTTATATTACCTCATCTCATGGATTACTTTTTTACTTTTATGTACTTCTATCAAATAAATATTTAAAATTTTCCTAATTTTGAAATCATTGCTTATTTAAAAATTCGAGTCATTTTCATGCATTGCATCATTTCTTAACTATAATAAAACATTAATAATGCAAGCTAAAAGATAAAGTGTACAGGCGAAATTGGTAAATTATCAAACTGAATACGATGTCATGTAACAAAAACTTTCCTCATTTTGTAAATCTTTACAAAATGTTCTTAAAAGAGAATATAAATTCAGAATTTTTAAAAAAATATTTACGTATGTAAATAAATATAGTATTCAAAATATAACATAAGATAAAATAAATGTCAATAATCTCTAATTTAAATATTTATTATTTTGAAGTCCTTTTTTATTTAATTATTATTTACCATTTGCATTCATAACTTATGCGTACTTTATACATTTTAATGTTGTTTATATGCTAAATAACATATTCAACGTATTCAGCTATGAATGAATGAATGTAAATACTTTTTCATCAGCGAAAGATAAATATTAATAATTTTAAATGTTCGTGTAAAAGGAGAGAAATATAAATATATTTACATTTTATTTAAAAAGGATCCTATTCGTGTTTTCAGAAGAAAATACAAATTATTATTAGACCAAATACAAATGCAAGCATTTGAAAGGATACGCAATATTAAATAATCAGTAATTTAAATGAAAATCACATTTCTGAGAATCGGGTAAGAAATAAAAAAAATCGTGTTTATTAAAATATATTCTAAACTAATTTAAGCAAAATTGAATTGATCAGATTTTAACACGTAAAATACTCTATGCAATATTTTCACTATTTTCAGCTTAAAATATTTTTCGTTTATTTATTTTAATTAATTCTATATTAAATGTAAAAATTTAGCCAAACAAAAATTGTTTAAGAATTTCAAGCAAGTTTCTTTTGAGAAAAGCACATTGAATATTCGACATAACCAATTTCCTTTCAATAATTATTTTGTCTTGCTCCTTTTTTTAATTATTGTAATAGTTTCAAAGGAAATTAAGGAATAATTTGCTTGGTAAATTACTTTTCATTCACGTTACAAATGAATTTAACTAAAGAAAAGGTCTTACATAAAATTATTTTAGAATGGATCTGCTTCATTTACTTTGAAATAAATGATGATTTCAGAATTGTAATTATTAAGACATTGTGAAATGGTTATTCGTTATGCAAATGGCCTTAATTGTAAGTCAGAAATTAGGTAAGAATCATTTCTAGAATTTAAATTTCAGAAGAGAATAAATACTAGGATTTCTAAATGATATGCATTTAAATTTTAATTACTGAGAAGAATTTGAATATTTCATTAAAAATAAAATGTAAGCGTTTGTGCATAATTGAAATATAATCGTTATCAAAAGAATTTTTATTCGTTGAGAGTAGTAACTTTTATTCTTGAGTATCTTTGACTATTTTTTCTTTAAAATTTCACTTGATAATTTGACACATGATTGACTTGACACTTGATTCACTGATAAATACTATATTCATAATATTGTTGTAAGGTTGAAAATCTTAAATATTGCATTACACGTTCATATTATTTAATCACCAACGTTAATAATTCATAATCAAAAAATAGACTAGCAACGTGTTGAATGTAAGAATTTAAAAAATAGTTTATGAGAAAAACTATTTCCTGCTGTTGTTAAAGAGGTTGCTTTGAATAGAATAATAACATGATTGGTTCATTCATTGGTTAGTGTTTATCACGTTTGTAACGGATTACGAAAATAGTTTGATCTAACGGTTACGATAACTAGGCATTTCGACAAGGTGATACAAGAGTTACAATTCCTTCATGCCATGCCTTTTCTATTTTAAATGCGATGTGGTACTGAGTTGTGACTTCATTGCTATAGTCTAACTAGTAAAAGGGAGTCATCATATGCTATTCATGAAAGAGATGCAAGTCAATAACGAAGATTTGACCGATTTGTTGCAATACAGAAACAAATGCGTCAAATGAACTTGAAGGCTTTCAGAGTTGCATCTAAATTGATTGCACAAAACACTATAATGTATAGTTCCTAATACTAGTTTCAAATGATGTTAACAAGAGTTATAATAACGTAATTCAAGTGCATGCTAATTTATTTAAATTTCAGGTTATGCTGTAGATTAAATAAAAAATTCTTTTCTGTATAGATAGCAGCAATAAAATAAAAAGATAATTTTTTACAATAATTGAGAGATAAACGTGTATATAAAGAACGTTTTCGTTTATATAATTAAAAAAACTTTATAGTTCTGTAAATAATTATAACAACAAATATCTGATAGCTTAACATCCAATTGTATATCATGTGTCATATTTATTGCATTAAATCATGTATTTTAGAAAAAAAAATGATTTCTTACATAATTAGAAACCTTACCCTCGTCTGCATCTAAAAAAAAACTATAATTAATTGGATTTTAAAATTATATATCTTAATGAAATAACTTAAAAGCATCAGTTTTTTTTCTCTCAGAATTAATAGTTCTTAAAAAACCAATGTTTTTTAGTTACTAATTATAGGAAATGCATTTGTTGATGTTAGGCTTTTGTTCTGCTATTACTTATTAATTTTTGCAAATATTTCTCCATTACTTAAACTTCTTCGGTAAAGTCATTTTACAGGCTAAAAGAAAATTTTTAAATAGTGACTCCTATGTGCAAATGTTTAATTTTTCGTAGATACCAGTTATATAAAGGATGATTTTATTAGTAAAATTCATCATTATCATTCAATGCTTCATCATCTAAGCATCTTCATTCATGATTACGGTTCATTTAAAATTCTCAGTAATATGTATGTGGAAAATAATTTAAATCTATAAATTTCAACCGAATTAGCTTAGCATGGTAAACTCTAAACATGAATTAAAGTTAATTTGAGTTGAGTTTAATGAGAACAATTAAAAGATTATCTTTATTCTCTATGTTAACTTTTTGTATTGTGCAATTTTTATATATAATTTTCAACATAGACAGTTTAATTTTATTTACGCTAAGCAGTTTAATTATCGTGAAAATGTGCTTCCTTTTTTTACACTGACTAAGTCAATAAGTACATTTTCATGTCTCGAAGAGAGTTTATTTGTGTCACAGGGTGAAATTATGGTGAACGATGATATTATCCCTTTACCAATTTCACACTTCCATGGAAATAAAATCAATAATCTATTACTCCGTAACCAAATGGCTGACTTCGGACTTTGTTACATGGTTGGAATATTATAAGCTCACTTGGAATTCGATTATCCTTTTGAATTTATATTTTTCTACACCCAACAAATTATACTATAGTTCAATAGATAAAAATGTAATGATATCTGTAAAAATGTCATCTAATTTTCACAAAGAGTATACATTCGCTTAAATAACATGCATGTCTAAATTAAATACAGTGCTAGTCCCCGTAAATGCAACATCCTGAAGGAAACATGCAGATAAAATGAAATTTCCAACATGCAATGAGGGACCAACATGCAATGAGGTGAGATATGCAAATGATAAGAGTTTCAGCGCAAACGCACGTCACTCGTGAATGTGGAGTCGTTACAAAGTGCTATTTAAGGCTTGGTGATTTCCACTATTTCAAGTTCTGCAATTGTGTTTTTCTTGTGATTTTTTTCAAAAAAAAAAAAAAAATCAATTATGCCTCGTAGAAAACAGCGATCATTTTTTGATCAAGTATCCGAGTTCAGCAGAGGAAGGATAGTGGTCTACCAAGATTGCGGATTATCTTTCAGGGAAATCGGTAGTTGATTTGGACGAAAAAAAAAAAGCGGATATGTGATCGTCGGATGCAGCAGGGTTTAGAAATGCCTTAGCACTGTTTTAAACGTGTATAAGAAACCTAAAGTTAAATTAAAAAGTTATCAAAAGAGAATATATCTAAAAATTAGCAATTATAAAGGCTCTGTGAAGACTCTAAATCACAGATTTTAGTAGTTTCTTTACAATTATCTTCAGTGGAACCACACAGAGAAATTTTACTAGAGCAGTGCAAAATATTTCTAGTTCCAGATAACACATATCTTCTGAAAGACGAAAAATAGTACTACTTTTCTTGAAGAAAGTTGTAAAAATTTGTTCTTTTAAATTTACATATACTGCAGAAGTGCAATATAAGATCATAGTTGCATTTGGGAATTCATGCGAAATTTCCAAATGCGTATTGAGTTTCTGAATGTTAGTTGTGAAATGAAATTCTGTGAATGAAACAAATATTAAGTTGCCAGTATTTTTTGCTACAAAATCAGAAACTAAATTCCAAGTATACCAAAAAAAAAAAAAAAAAAAAAAAAAATTCTCATGAATTTAATTTTTTTTTTTTTTTTTTGAGACAGCATTTTGAGGTGTCTGACAGAAACAGCTGGTATTCAGAAATAAAATACTGAAATATATTCAAGGAATTTACAACCAACAGAGAAAATAAAGTTAAACCTAATTGTTTCTAGTATATTGTGAGAGGAAAAGGAGTTTACCTTTCTTTTTTTGATTAATCCATAATTAAGAGTGTTAAATATATAAATCATCACTTTTTCATTTATTCTTCAAAACTGATCATGATCAAAGATAATTAAATTGGCTATTGATAACGATTATATTTTCATGCATGATAATCCATTCCATATAGGACTATAAACAATGCTATACAAAAGTGCAATAGAACTTTTTGAAACTTGTAAATATTGGATTTAGTCGCAAAATATCATTTCTACTTCACCTTTTACAAAATTTTTTATTAAATATTAAATCTGAGTACATAGAAATAGCATAAAATTCTCAAATAAAAATTAACTTACTGCGAAATATCTGAGCAAAGTAAAGAATATCCTTCTCAAATAAGGATGGTATTCAGCATTTAATTAATGATTAAATTTATAATTGTTACACGAAACTATTATTGTTGTTAAAGTAATTATCTTTTATCCTTCTTCTAATATTGAAAATTAGAGACACATATTTTATTAAATCAGTATTTGTTTTACAACTGTTTGACTTTGTTGTGCAAAATTTCGGATTAAATATTTTATAATTTAATGAGCTCCTTTTTATTATAGTCTTCTTAAATATTAAGAAAAAATAATTTCATTTAAATTCATTGATTCAAGAGTTCATTTCATTAAAAAATCCACACAAATTCAATTAAATAAATACACTTAAGAATCATAATTAATTCAAACTTAAATTATTCAGTTACAAATATACTATCAATTAAATTTAATTTAGTTTCCAGCGAGTTTATATCGGTAAAAGTCTGGCTGGTAAACACAAATAAAAACCGAGGCAAAAAATTGATTCAAATAGAACCCTCAATTACTCTGGTATCTGACAATTCAATCAAGATATCTCCTAGCAAAAACTCGTTCCAGTTGTGAGCGGGGAGAAATTTCACGGTTTGCCGGTTTATTTAATTAACACAGTAAAGCATCACGTGCGACTCTTACTCCATGAGTTGATTTTAATTACATGGAATGGCAAAGCAGCAAGTGTAAAGAAAAAGATCGCCTCCGAAAGAGGATCATACAACTCTGGAAATTCCTGGATTTCTCGTTGACTTGCCATAAGCAAGGCATGTAATATTCTAGGAGCTATTTTTATCTCCAATCGAGAAAAATTTCTTTTATTTCATTGTCGTCTTTCTGCTTGTGAAATATATCGCATTTTCTAATTGAAGGAAATGAAATATATCCTCTCTGTAAAAGTGGCATTGTCATTTAAGGATTTTTCCATCATTGTTAAAGTTGCAACAAAGAAATATTCCGTTCCTTCCTCAATTTTTTTAAGGAAAAAATGTGTTAGTTTGGATTAGTGTTATTAAAATGGTGAGTGAAAGATTTTATTAAAAAGTCAGCTATTAATTTTAAAGTAAGATTTAATTCAATTTATTAAATCAAACTCTTTTCATATAGATAATTGTTAATTTTATTAAAGAAATTTTAAGTTTGCAATTTTTAGTAATTTTAGTACCAAACACTCCCAAAGATGTATTTTTTTTTCAAGACGAAATTAGAATAAATGTATATTAAAATATAAGTTTTGTTATAGGCTAAATAATGTAAGATATAATTTTGAAACAACATAAGAAGCCGGAAAATGGTGATTTATAAAAAAACTTTTCTGCAGTAAAGGTTATAAAAAAATTTTACATTTTTTTATATTAAAAGTGTGTCGAGGAATGTATTTATGTACTTCTTATTTTTAGAAAATATTAAACTATGTTTGCATTTTAAATTGTTTTAACTTTGAATGTTAAGAACTTTAGATTTTTAAATATAAATATCAATTTCAATTTTTTTTCTTTTTTTTTTGTAGCTAAGAAGATTTATGATTCTTTTTTAGTACAAGTAAAACTTTTAAAAAACAATTTCTAAGGCCTTTCAGAAAAAACAATAAAGAAACCTTTTTTAATCTGTCGCCTGAAGTGAAGTTTCTATAAACATTCACACACACTTAAATATATGTAATTAAGTTATTACTACAAAATATTTACCATTCTAAATAGTTTAGATGTAAAAATGTGTTGACTTATTTATTATTTTAGTAAATAGTGAATATATTGAAAACTCATACCAAAAAAGACTTCAGAATCTAATAAAAAATGGAATATTTTTGTGAGAATAAAAATTATCATCAAAGCTTTGTTCATAGAATTTTGAAAAGTTAAGGATATGAAATGTTTTTCTAAAGAATGGTTGGATATTAAACTGAGTGAGATTGAAACATTTGTAATTGTAGGAGAAGAGTCTTAATAAAAATTTATAATTAAATCTGTAGATATTTTTTCATTGCATACTTTTCACAGAAAAAGCTTGATAAAAAAATAATAAGAATATTTATGTAAGGAAACAAATACTTTAACTAAATAATTATTCTATTTTTAAAACACAGACAGTATTTTAAAGTATGTGCATATATATTAAAAGTAATGTTTTGACGGTATTAATTTTATTTTTGTTATCTATAATGATAAAAGTATAAAACAAATAGAATATTAAAATTAATATTATTTATATATTTTTTTGAAATTTATAAACTATTATTATTATTATCCAATATTATAATTAAAAACACCTACTAGTCACTAAAAATAATTTCATGGCCACAAAAATGAATGAAATAAATAAGAATATTGAAGAAGTTTAACTGATTTTACTAATTATATTCAATTCGCCACAAAAACAAATTTTTAAATTCTAGAATCAAACTGAAAAAAATATTTTCGTCCTAAAACAGACTTATGCTACAGTATTTATTAAGAACTCTACAGCTTGATTTTTGCTTAGAAATGGACATTATCTGTCTGTGCGCAAGGGAATATCTCGTAGAAATCATTCCATATGATGAAAAAACATTATGAAGAGACATATTTGAAATACGTTTGGCAACTTCAGTTTCATAACGAATTATGTTATTATTCAATAAGCCCTCAAAACCAATATTGTAGTTCTTCAAAATATATAGATTTCTCATGTGTAAAAATATTTTACAATTTCTCATGTGTATCATAAAATTCCAAATTAGAAAAAAAATCAATGTATATTTATATATATCAAGACTAGCTTAAAATTAAATTTACTTTAAAGAATACCATTGCCAATTTTTATTTCAATTAAAAAATCATTATACAGTAAATTTTAATTTTCTAATTGAAATAAACCACTCAAATTCAGTAGATTGGTGTTTAAATATACTTTCAGATAGTATATTTGCGTTTAAGTATACTTTTTCAATAAAATCTCTTGGTATAGTATCAAATAAAATTAGTTTGCAAGCAATGCTTTAAATGATTTTTTTCCTACGATGTCTGCTTATTTCTACTTTGGAATTAGTAAAATTTCGAATTCCTGCACCATCACGCTGGTATGTAACATTCAAAGTTTAAAAAATAATTTATGTTTGAATAATTTTAATCTTTTAGTTTTGCGTTTTGTAAAGCAAATTATCTGTACAGGAATAATCATTAAAATCTGAATATTATGAAGAATATTATAAGAATCATATAAAAAAACATCACGAAGAGGATCGAATTATATGGCAGTATCTTACGAGTGAATCCCAAGGAAAGAGTTTAATGTTAAGGAGAAGTATACAAAAAATATTTTCTGGAAATTTTCAACAGTGACACTTAATTAATCTCTCAATAATAATTAATTTCTACAATCAACTAAAACGAGTGAAAATATATTTTTGTAATGCATTTCAGGATGTGGCATCTGGAGATAATGCATTACTATAAGTCATAACACTATATAAATAGCTAAGAATTCTAAACTAACATTTAAAAATCAATTGAATCATGTTAAAACATTCGATGTAGCAATCATTTTTCAATTCTTTCAAGACAATAAATCAATATTACAATCCTTCAAACGTAAAACTGCTGTAGTGAACAAATAGTTAAATGATTTCGTTTCATTCTATTTTATAGCATAATGAGATTTAGCATTAATCAATATAAGCATATTTGAAAATTTTTCATTGAAATATAAAATCCTGTTTAATTAATTACTAAAGACATATGTTCAACTTATAATTATTCTTATTAAAATTATCTGTTTGTATGTGTTCATAGTTAAAAAATTTATGAAAAAGCTTTTTGTGAGGTATTTTATTAATCTTGAACTAGCCATTTGCTGTAAATGAAAAAAGTTATTAATATTCTTTATTTTATAAATGTTTACTATTTAAAAATCTTAGTAGATGGAAATTGGAATAATTTGTTCATCTGTATTAATTTCAAGAAGAAAAATATTGAAACTTTATACTACAATATTATCAAGGTTAAGAAAACGTATCAAATTACATTACAAATTTTAGTTAACAATAATCTCCATAACTTAAACATCTAAACTGAATTTTTCAAATTATTTCTAGTTTTTAAATATAAGATCAAAATTCTTTATACAAATTTCACTATTTTCAAGGAAAATTTTCTAATATTTTTACATAATAAATTACATTTATACAAGACATATTTTGTAATATTATAAGTTATTTAATATATATGTAATTATTTAGTACCTTATAAAATAATATTTGTCTATAAAGCAATAACAAAATTTAAATACAAAAAATAAATTCCTGATTTTGATTATTTGCATATTTTATTTGTTTAATTCTTATACTTTTTTTAATGATAATACTTTTCGTGTAATACTAAAGTTCTCTATATATAGTTATAAATTAATTTATTTAAATAATTTAATATTTAGAATCCTGCTCATTTTCAAGCAAAACAACGGGAAATATGGCTCATCAAGAAGATCTCTATGTAGATAGGTCAATGCTGCGTATTTTGCTCACACCAGTATATCGTACGAAACGAAAAAGTTGTTTTTCTGAGTATAGGTAATAGATCTAATGTTATCAGCGTCAAGAGCTATTTACCAACGAGCTTTGATTCAGTTTGAAGTATAATATCAGACATGTTTTGGTATGACAAGCAGAAAAAGGAAAAGATATTGCAGACGAAGTAAATTGTCGGTATGAGTTGGACCATACCATATGTAGGTTGATGACAGGTCTACATATACTAAAGGGTAATTTTACAGAACAAAAGTATACAAATGACATACTAAGACATCATGTCGTATTTTACTCCGTATTATTTTTGATTCATGGAAATGCATAATTACATTACATTAAAATAGAGCTGTTATATACATATATATATGTCTATATTATTAAGAATTAAAGTTCTCTGCAACATTTATTATTGTGTTTTGTTTTATTACATGTGTATCTCAACTTAGTTCGCTTGAGTGTCTTCGCACAAAAGTTTTTTCATTTTTACTTACTCTCCTAACTTTATAGAGTGGCATATTCCTTTTTTAAGTAATTTTTTATTCAAATAATTGAAATACAATAGCATTATCAATCTATTGTTTGAAATTCATTTTTTTTAATTTTACTGATGTCTTTATAAATTATTTTAATTCATACATGTTAATAATTTCTGATTTTTCTTATTTTATTAATATTTCAATTCTAGAAAATTTAAAAACCGATCTTTTTAATTATAAAAATAACTTCTGCAATTAGAAAAAAGTAACTTAGTGATAAAAAATCAACTCTGCAGATTTTTTTAACTGGAATATACTTAATATATAAAATTAATTTGATTAGAAGAAATTGTACTCGTGATAAATTCTGATGTAAAATAATCTTTTCATCAGAAAACATTCTGTCCTGGTTATATATTTTTATTACGGAGTTTTGTAAGCTATAAAATATTATATTTCCATTGGGAGAGAGATTTTTTGAGATAACAAAGTAATACAATCGGGGTAGACAAAACTATTTTTCATTAATATTAATTTATTTTCAAAATATTATATTTCACAATTTTTAACATTAACTTAAACTTATTTTTGAAAATATTGTATTTCATATGTTTTGTAAAAAATTATTAACATTAAGGTAGAAAATATCTACTTTATTAAAATATGTCACATTTCTAGTACCAATTAACTGCTTAAACATTTATCATTTCCAAAATTGTTTAATTTTCATATAATTATATATATACAGTTACATTAATGTGACCATCTATCAAAAGCCAGAATAACCAATTTTTACTGAGCAGACTGTTGACAGACGTACAGGAAGAAAGTCAGTTAAAGGTATTTACTGAGATATTGAACCATGCCGACTCTAGTGCCATGACTCCAGTTCTCTTGTTTACGCGGATGAGGAACCATCCCGTGAACAACCCCAACATAATGGCCCTACAAATTCTCAATTGGGCTTAAGTCAGTTCAATTTGCTGACCAGAGGAAAACGATAAACTCATCTTGGTGCTTTTCAAACCACGCACGTACACTGCCAGCTGTATGACACCTCACATTGTCCTGCTGTTACATGTTATCCTCCTGAGTAAAATAACACGCATATAGTGGTGAACTTGCATTGATTCATCCTACTTTCCACGATAATGAGTGACTGAACTTAGAGAACGCCAGGAAATAATTCCGCAGATGATAATGTTCCCGGCTCCAGTTAAAAATGTCTACTAAAAATTCGCAATCTCTAATGTCTCTAATATCTCCACAAAAATGTAGTGTATGGGTGCATGCAATGTATGTTTATATGAAAACGTAAAATGTTTGCAGCTGCCGTTATAATTATTATATTTCTAACATAATATTTATTCATTTTACAAAGTGCTCATATAAATGTATACTATATAAATTATACATGCATGCATACAAACATACATATACATATATACAAACATACATATACCTATACCGAAAAGGAAAGAAGAGAAACTTAAATGCAAATTTTTTCTCATTTTCAAACTGTGAAGTATGCTAATTTTGAGTTCGACGTCAAAAGCGTCGCTTCAGTGGCAGTGAATGAAATTTGACTTTCAACTGAAAAAAAGAAAATGAAGACAAGGATGATCGGCATACAGTGACTGCTTTGTTTCGATGAGTACGATGTCACAGCGAAGTCATTTAATCGATTCAGAAGCTTGGAGAGTTGTTGGTAGGTTAGAAAGGGGCCAAAATCAAGCCGAAATAGCGCAAGCCATTGGAATGTCACAAAGTGTGATTTCCAGCATCTGGAACCAATTTTTGGATTCTGGAAGTGCAGGCCGAAGATTAGGGCAAGGACTTAGATGGGCAACAACGCCCAATGAAGATCGTCATTTAGTGTTAACGGCTCGGAGACACCGAAATATAAACGCTACTCTTCTCCAACACCTTCGCTCGGCTACTGACACCACGGTTTCAACTCAGACTGTTCGAAACATGCTATATGGTGTAGGTTTGTATGCTCGCAGACCGATAACATGTGTTAAACTGATAGCAAAGCATCTTCGCGACCACAGGGAATGGGCAACAGAGCATGTGAACAGGAGGAGAAATGATTGGAGCAATGTTCTTTTTTCTGACGAGTCCCTTTTTCTGTTCATCTGATAATAGGCGTATTTTCATCTGGAGGGACCGTGGCAGTAGAAATAATCCTGCTTTCGTGCACGAAAGTGTCATATTTGGAGGTGGGAGAGTGTTGGTGTATTGTGGCATCTCCATTGACGGGCGCACAGACCTCTATATCATTCGAGATTGACCTCCAACTTGTCGGCGATATAGGGAAGAGATCCTCAAACCTATTGTAGTCCTTACGCTGCAGCAATCAGATATCACTTTATTTAAAGATACGATAACTGCAGGCCACATCGTGCCTACCTGGTGGAGGATTTCCTTTTAGGGAAGGAATCGTACGAATGGAATGGCCAGTGTGTTCTCCAGACATGAATCCAATGGATCACGTTTCGGACGCTCTAGGAAGATGAGTTGCTGGCCACCAACCATCCCACAAGCTCTCCAATAACTGGAAAGAGTTCTTCTGGAAGAGAGGGACAGAATACCCCAACTCATGATTAATAGCCTCATTGACTCCATGCCTCAAAGATGTTCAACGTTGCTGTCCGTCCATGGAAACCATACCCCTAAATGAAAATGATTTAAATTAAGGTATTGGACTAAATGATATCAATTATGTTAAATATACAGATTTGGTTTTTCAATATTTTCTGATATTGAATGTTTTTTATTAATTTTTTCCATCATCTTAAGCTATATCGCTTAAAACTTCCTTTTCTGTATTACATTTGATTGCATATTATTGAAATATTTTGTTATGTATGTGTGTATGTGTGGTAAAACGTTAAAAATTAAATTTTCAAAGTTAAAAATTTGCTATAAAATATTATATTCGGTAAGTAGTTTGTAATGTGTAGACTTTTAGAATAACGAAAGAAATCGTAAATAAACAGAAAGCAATATAAAGACTCAGGACAAACTATTACAAAAAGGATTTTATTTTCAAATTATTGATAAAATATAGAGTAATTAAATTTGCACAATAATAAGAAATTTATTTATAAATTATTTTAATGAATTGCAATGGTAGTTCAATTTTTTCCTCGTAATTTAATATAAAAGTTACTAAAATAGTCTCAAAAATTGAAAAATTTTATTTCTAACTTCTTTCTATATGTGACATCTCTTATATAATAAATAGATTTCCATGATTTTTTTGAAGTTTTTTAAAAATAATTTCTCTCAATTTTTAATTTTTTCTTGCAACTTCTCTTTAAAGACGAAAAATTTAATTTATCTCGTTAGCAAAATGAAGACTAGTTTTAAAGATAAAAGATGTTGGAATACTTCATCAAAAATAGTGTCATTAAACACTAGATTTTAACACTTACCTGCATCTGTTTTTAATTTTTTGTTCTAATTGTAGGTAAAAAAAAGTTTGTGAGTTAAGCAATCCATCCTCCAGTTTTCTGTAGTATCATTCCTTTAATTATTGTTGAGAAAGTTAGAGAATATTCTTTCATCAATCATCCTTGCTAAAATCTAGACAACTTAGGAGACCCGATAAATTAGTCATTGATTTAATATTAAAAAATTTATAAAAAGCATTAAAAAAATGTTATAAATATTTTATCACAATAAGATGATTCCAAATACATCTTTATCAGTAATAAGCGTTTGACAAATGCAGCAAGATCTGAATTAGCGCACTCCTTAATTCAATGAAAAAGTTTCACCTGAAATTTTTAATAAGTATTTTATGTATATATATATATAATTAAAACACTCTTTAAATTGAAATATAATAACGAAATAAATATTAATTAAAATAATGTTACATGTGTTTTCATAAACCATGCTTATTTATTTTGTAACTAAACTTACTTTTATAACATAAAAAAATCACTTAATTTTTTCCCCTTTTTTTCATTTACGAATGGATTAGATACTTTCTAAAAGTTATTTTTCTTTTAGCTTACACAGTAAACAAGAAACTTAGACATTGTTAAATTCCGATATATATTTACATTAATTTTAGTTGAGAAAAAATTTAAAATCAAAATTTTTACATGTAGAATCAACACAACTCATTGAAATCAAATTTAATAATTAAAACAAAATCTGTTTGAATAATATACATCGAAAGCTTGATTTTAAAAACATTAAGATCTTCAGTATATATAATTTTGTTGGAAAAATATAAACTGGAGTATCAGAATAAAATTAAATAAAAAATATCAAATAGAAAATGATAAGAGAAATTCTTTTTACACAAAATATTAAGGATTTCAATTCTGTTTTTTCAACTATTCAAAAGTCTATATACAAAATTTATTTTCGTTATTTTCAATTATAAATGTCCTAAAGGAATTTGAAACGAAGCAGGGCATTCAGTTGAAATTCAGTGCGTGCTAAATTAAATAAATCAAGTAGAATGTTGGAGGCTGAACAGAGTATTAAATAGAATTTATTATTTTTAAGAATTATTTTTACGTCTCTAAATAAAAATTACCAGAACATATATGTGCTCCATAGTAAAATATCCTGTTTTAATTTTTTTTACTAATATATATCAAATAGTTATATTATCTAATTCAAAATGGATATATGTCATTAAAAATGCCTTATGGGTCTCTCATTTATGTAGTATCTCGTTTAGTTGTTATGTAGTGTCATTATGTAATATCTCTTACAGAATCTATTCATCATCAGACAATATACAAGGATGTTATCATCATATAAGATGTCAAAATATGAAACTAGTGAGTAGTAAAATTCTTTGAATGTAATCTGGATTAAAACTTATTGCAAAAGATAATAAGACGGATGCTTTAGAAATAGAATAATAACAAATTTCTTTATAAAATTATTAATAATTCAAAATTTTAAAAATTTCACTAAATAATAACTTAAAACTTACAGCCTTGTAGACATGCATTTATCTCCAATTATTTTATGAAATTTCACATTTTCCATTGTTCTTTATTAAAATGATACAAAAACTTTAATGGATGATTATTTACTTAACAATTAAAAAATTAGCTGAAACTTTCAACTGAAATTGTTTAATTAAAAAGAGTATTACAAATAATAATAAATGAATAAAAATTTGCGGTAAAATCAATAAAAAAACATATTTTTTATTCGTTCTTAATTATGCATTTCCCAAGAATAAAAAAAAAAATACATTGTAAAAACTCAGTCAGATAGAAAATATTAATGTATGTAAGATAAGAAAATATTATAGAAAATGTTAATATTTTCTATCTAATAAATGAAGGATCATGTCAAATTTTTTATGTGAATATAATTTCTTTAATAATAATGTTTATTTTAATAGAAGCAGTAGAAATAACAGACGCAAAATTAATTACCAAATCACAGATTTCTCTTAACACTACCACAAAACCAAACTAAAAACAATGACTTTCTTCATAAGTTGTAACTAATTATAGTTTCTGCCTGTGGAGCATATGTTAAACAAAGAAATAAAATCATTCACAACAATTAAGTATTACTATTTTCTCCGTGGATGTAATGAAGAGAGATTTCCACTGTTTGTCATTCCAGAAAATGAATTAATTAGATATTAAGCTCTGAGGTTTCAAGAGGATTTATTTAATTACTACGCTTATTAGGTATGAGTGGTTGTTGATCTAATAATAAAGTCAAAGTTTGTGTATGAAACGTTGCTCCTTTTGCTCTAAGGCATAATTAACAGTTTACCACCGGCAATCAAATTTCTGCAGAAGCAAACAACATAAATAAGTTAAGTGAACAAGAAAAACATAAGGATATGAGCATGTGTTAACCAAGAGGAAACCATAATTGTGATTATTTCGATTCATTCACAATATAGAGTACATAACTCACGAAAATTCGTAGAAGCGCATAAGGATGAACATATTTCTACTAGCGTCAGCTAATATTATTACTTTTGAAGCAAAAATACACAAAATCTGCCAAACGCATATTCTGAAGAAAATTTTATTTGCAAATTTGAATGATTCTTACACAAAATGGGTTGTCAAACTAAATACTTCCATGAAAATATTTAACAATTAAATATTTTCAGCGAATTGTTGATGAGGCTGCTAGTTAAAACTTATAGAATTTCGAGCATTCTTTTCTGCGGCAAATATCATGTTCCCCAACCACTTATGGCTCTTTCTACGCATGATCAATCTAATTTATATTAGACCACTTAAGAGACTTCTTCTTTGAATTTTTCACATTTTCTTGTTTCTTTCAAATAATTCTATGTGTCCTCTAACAATACCCGGTAGTTAATTTTCTTTTTGATGAGAACACAATTGCTATAAATCAGTTCTATATACCTTAAATTATTTTGCTTGAAGAGAAAACGCACATGGTTTGTAATTGAGTTACATTGACAGATTTAATAATGAACATTTCCGTTTGTTCAATTCACCACGCTGGTATCTATTTACAAAACGTCCCCAAGGCAAAATTATTTTATGCTTTTTTGACACGTTATAGTAGCATATGGTATTCGATGATGTCAAACAGCTCTAATTTTATAAAGTAAAACCCTTGTAACTATACTATTTCTTTCTACTGACCACAAACAATTTCCCTACCACTTTGTGCATTTGTTAACGATTCTTGGGTAATGATTTCCAATAAATCATCAGACTATGATATTTAAAATATAAATTTCTGTAAAATATTTTTGAGAAATTACATTTTGTAAATAAAATGGTAAGTAAAAGAGATTTCTAAATCATTGTTTTCGGCATTTTATCTACTTCTGTGCTAATCTGTACATTTCCCTTTTCATTACATTTACATAGTTCCGATTAATAGTTTCGAACTTACCTTGAATAATCAATGGATTTATGTTCATAATGAAGATAAAATAATGTTCTCGGATTCATTTCACGCGTGCGTGAAATAAACTTTAAAAATGAGTTTGTTACACTAATTTCTACATGTTACATTCATGGAGATGTGAAGTACGGAAAAAAAGTAAAATGTATTTTGGTTGAGCAGAAAGTCAGCCTTAAACCTAAATTAAAGTCAATGTGAATCTTTGCACATTTAAAAATCCTCCGATTGGATAGCTTACAAATGCCTCCATTATTGTAAAATTAAGGAATGAAGAGCGCTGAAAATAAGAAAATTAATTGATTGTCCTACTTCATTGCATTCGATGAATGCCAAAAGCTCAAAATATTCTGCCCGTGTTTTGGAAGTTATAAAACCACATTTGACAAGTAAACAAATTTGACCAAAGTTCTAAAAATATTTTTATCCATATTTAACTTTTTTATTTCTGCAAAGTTTTGATTCCTTAGATACCCTATATTCACAATTCCTGATAGGATATCAGGATTTGATTTGCATAATATATTTACACATATCCATCTGTCTCTGTGGTAAATTGTAACTTCACTAATTCACATTGACTTCCAAGAATTAAAATTTTCCCTCTTCGTTTTTAGCTTTTTGAAATTAGTATATTTCTTTTAAAAGGATTTTTGGTTACTACATTCATCTACTTTGAATCTTAACAATTTCTTATTTTAAGGCAGCTTATTGAATATCTTTTATTAAGGGTGTGACATCCGAAATTTCATTTATGTAAAATTTAACTATTTTTACGATCTGTTTTTCTTTACGATCTGTATTATAATGCCTTAAAATTTTATAATGTACGACAATGACTATATTGCACAACTTTTATTATTTCCCCCTAAGCACTATTAACAACAGGCTCAAATTTAATATGTGTAGCTACAATCTTATCAGTTTTTCCAAATTAAACTTTATTTCTTTTATTCAATATAAGCATTCTTTTATTAATTCGATTATTATAACTTAATGCCATTTGTTGTAAATAATGTTGATCATAATTTAGAAAGCAAATTTTCAAATTACTTATAATTTCTATAGAGTACTTTAGTTTGTTAATTTTTTTGGTTCTTTTATAAGCAGTTCCGCAAGTGAAAATTTGCAGTTAAATTGATTTTAAACTTTGCTTCATATCCCTTATGTAATTATCTTTGTCTATTTATATTAGATATCATCTTGTGCATATATATAAAATATGCATCTATGAAATTTGGTGCTAACACCTTTTTTAATTCATACATATTAATTAGATATATTTTGCAATATCAAGTGCTTAAGCTGCCGTACAAGTTATGGTGAATTATAGATATTTTTGCTAGAAGTTTAATTAGGAATTATAATTTAGTATTCTTGAATTTGAACAAAACTTAAAGCATCTATAAATTGCAAAAATAATTGCAATTTGGTGTTTTGATTCTACTTTATGTTAATTATTATTGATCCATATCCTACATCAATATTGACACGGATGCACTTCAGGGCAAATTTTATTGCAACTTTTCAATCATGCAGTATTGGGTTTTTATAAATCATTTATGCATTACATGATTTTTTTTTTTTTTTTTTTTTTTTAGAATTGAATATCATGTTATTATGAATATTGTTAAGTATTTATTTTCCTTTGTTCAATATTTGAGATCCCTTTTAAAGATTATTTTATTCAAACTCAAGTCTTTCATTAATTTTTGTATCTATCCATTTAATTCTTTTAGTATATTCACAAATGCAATTCTGTAAAGTATTTCCACCTCATATTATGCAAATTGTTTTTCAAAAAAGAAATATCTTACTGATATGGTAATGTATAATATAATCTAAATTCAGCGTTGTTTCTTGAATAATTTTAGTTTTATTAATATTTATAATGTCTTCAAATTTTTATTTTTTATTGATATATTTATTTGGACAAGCACCTTCATATTAAGGAAAAGTATTGACACTATGAGCAATTAAATTCAAGTAGAAAAGAAAATGTAAAGTATAAATGGGTATAAATAAGCAAGGTGGAATTTGAAATACACTTAAGTTGTTCAGTGAATAGGATGTCCGCCTTTGGCGTCGAAGTAACAAATTTCGATAGTTAAATCAAGATTTTAATAAACAAAAAATATCTGAATTAGTAAAATTCACATTTTAAAAACTATGAAAATGCTTAAGTATAAAAAAATTTAAACCAAACGTAATCTCAACTTAACTGTTTTCTGATACGAAGATTTATTAATAAAAAGTATCGCGAAAATGAAAGAAATTCATTATAATTTACAGAATTTTAAGTTTTCAGGATTTTTATAATTACTATTGAGATTAATATTTTCAAAAAATAATTTATGATATCTAAATATATACGGAGAATGCATAAAAAATATATATATAATAAATCTGAACTTTGTTAACATTATTTTTGAAATAATTATATCTAATTTAAATTAATATTGCTTTCAAACAAAATTATCACAGTTGATTTAAATTTAATGAGTTAGTTCCGTTAGATTAATCCT
Source organism: Latrodectus geometricus (assembly GCA_026290005.1). Taxonomy (NCBI): domain Eukaryota; kingdom Metazoa; phylum Arthropoda; class Arachnida; order Araneae; family Theridiidae; genus Latrodectus; species Latrodectus geometricus. The sequence continues at coordinate 280,431 of JAPDSC010141057.1, forward strand.
TTACCTAAAATTTCAAAATAATCCTTCATGATAATGCTCTAAAATGCTGAATCAGCAAAACTCTAGAGTGATAAATCTATAGGCGATTCAAAACGCTTTATCAAGTACTATCATTTTTTTCGTGAACAGTAATTTGGCTTTTCATATCTTTATGGCATAACACGTCATTCTTGTTAGTAGTTTCTATTCAGTTTGATTAAATGGAAACATTTCATTTAAGATCATATTTTGTATTATATCTTCTCTAAATGGAAATTCACTTCGTATTTTCTTAGCAATATATTTTTGATTTCTTCATCTCCGAAAGCATTTTAAATACTTGGTTTAGATTGATTTTAAAACAACCGAAACTGTGCAAGCAAATTTTCTTTCATTACTGATCTTCCCTTAATAAATTCTATTCTAGTCTTACATTATATTCTCTAGTTTGAAAGATCAATTTAAATCAGAAGTTTTTTACTGGAAGCAACGCATCCTCGGGGGAGGTGCGAAAGATTCTCTAGAGAAGCAAAATGAAAACGTTCAAAATTAATAAATTTAATTCTAATGAAAGACAAGCTCTTAAGTAATGGTATACTTCCTTTAAAAAAGGAAGTAATTGAATAGACTCAGAAGAAAAAGGAAAAAATTTATCTTACTAGTTCCACTAATGTTGGAGCTTCTTTAAAGTGATTTAAATTTTCCAGATCATTTTTCTTTTATTAACAAAATTGGAAAGCTTTAATTCATATATTTTCAATTTGCAAAAGATCTTTCCAATACTTTCACTACAACCCTATATTTCTGTGTTCGAATCTAAAATGCAAAAAATAAACATTAAATTATTATTATTGAAAACTTCATGGGCATTCTCATCAGTTAGAGAAATCTGAAGGTAAAATTTATATATTGGCATGTCTACAAAAAAATGGAATGAGATATTTGTCTTCCCTTTATAGCAAATAATGTAAAAGTTAAAATGAAACTTCTGTTAATGAAATTCAATTTGTGCCTTTTAAGTAAAATTATTGAAATTATATTGTATATATATTATATCATAGTTAATTAATCACTAAAATAAATAATAAGTTATATACACATTGAAATTTTGTATGGAAAAAGAATTTCGCCTGCCTATTCTGGTTGTCACTGTTTTGTCTTAAACTGTTTCATTTGCGCTTTTATGATTTTCTTCTTGTAAAGATTTAAATAAGACAGTTTTCCCTACCAATAGTATCTGAGTGTTGTTTTCATATGCTGGAATTAAGTACTGTTTACGCGTCTGTGGGCATAGTAAGCTTCCGGTCATTCAAGTCAATGATGATGGTTACCTCATTTCCCATTAAAACCTGTGTAGTGAAGGTTGCCTAAGTGAGGTTTAACACTGTCGATTCTTAAAAAGCCATAGAAAACAAGTTTATAAGTAGAGTTTTGTTTGCGCTTGCTCGGATGTTGCAACTGGATTCATTTCATGCGTTGCGTTTCGAAGACGATCTACAAAATATTATTGCAAGGTTTAATGATAAATATTTCGATAATATCGCTGAGAAGTTGAAGAGTTCTACCATACACACACACACCAGCTCCGTATAAGATTCTTTGGATGACTTTCTGGATAGCTGTGTGAATATCCCACCATTTAATGTTCTCATGTACCCTTATAGATTATTTTAAATGGCAATAAATTCTCTCTACTCAATTTATATTATACACTCTTGGGTCAATTCAATTTCGCACCATGTAAATTCATAATAAAAAGATTATCGCATCTATGAGTCTTGAACGATAATTATTCCTCCTGTGCATCCGAATAGAGGTATCTAAAAATGAAAAATTTGCTTTTCATATGATTTAGGCATTCATATATGATATGGGAATAGCTTCAAGCCATCTGTAAAATATCTGTAAAATATTGTTAATAGGTTACTATAACTATCAGATAGATGCAAAGGACCATAAATATTAATTTAGATCTCCTCTCGAAATCGAATATCGGGTAAACTTAATATTTTAAATGGAGATATCGTATGACACTCACTTTAGATCTCCGACAAGATTTACGGCACTGAACTCATTCTTGTCCTTTCATTATATATTCGGCCACACATATCTTGTACAAATTAGTTTTATCTTAGCTGAACTTCCTGAATGCAAAATGTTACGTAAAAGATATAATATCTTTCTCGAAATTATTTAGAAGTGATTAGTTGTGGTAAACCTGATGAAATGCTGCATGTTAGGTCTGAACCAATTTTTTTTTAAAAATTTGAGTGCAAGTTGATGTGAGGAGCTTTTATTTTGTAGAACATCTGAGTTTTGGCATCGTTTTCTGAGACTTGACTAGTTCCCTAAGGTTTTGAAAGGAGAAGTTAGAAACTGGATTCATTCCTTTTTTTGAAAATGTGTCTGCCCCAGCATTTTTTAAATCGTTGCACAAGTAGAATATCAATGGAATATTGTGATATCAACTCAAGATGGCGTAATAACCTTTATGAGCATTTATCTGGATTTTGCTTAAAAGCAAAAATAAATATTTTCGGTCATTATAAGTTTAGTCATTATTTATTGGTCAGTATAAGTTTAAAACATCCTCACTTTCAATACATACTTGAAGATTTTTATTGCTTAACGTATGAGAGAAAGTTCCCTGTCATAAGTAGAAAACTTTTTTTGACTATTGCTTAAAGTCTGAATTAAAAGCAATTGGTTCCCATTACATTCCAGAGAATTGCATAAATGAACCACCTATGGCAATATCGGAAGCATCAACACATACATTTGGAACTGCATCACGTATTGGATGACTTAACAAAGTAGCTTGCTCAATTGTTTATTTTACTTTTAAAAAGAATTTCATGAATTCTATGTTCAGTTGTTTAATCATTATAGACCGCGAAACTTCTTCCTATTCTTATATTCTCTAAAAAATTGCACTAAAAGATGTTGTATATCTTCAGCCATTGATATAGATCTGCGATACAAGATAAATTTCTTCAAATCTGCATAGCTGTGCTAGTGTGGTCAGTTGTAAAAATTAATAATATACATTACACTCGATCAGAAAAAAGTTTTATTATGTTTTCAGAAAGTTTAAAGACTAAATAAATTAAGAATTAATCTGAAAATTTATTTTGCATTCTTAAACATGACATTACATATTTCCGTAATGTGGTAAATAAAATTTTGAGATGTACCAAATATTCATTAAAATCTTTTGAAAAAATTAATACATCATCCAAAAAAGCATAAATACCATGTAAATATTTTGTCACCTCAACTATAAACCTTTGGAAGGTGGCTAACGCATTAAATAGTCCAGTTTGCTTGCATATACTTTCAAATAGCCCAAATAATATACAGATAACCATTTTCAAAGTATTAGCAGAATTAATCTGTGTTTGATCATAAAAACTTAATTAGGTAGTTTTGCATCATTCAAATTTGATTTGAAATCAGCTACATACAGAATCGGGTATTTTATTTTACTGTTTGAGAAGTCAAATAATGGCAATATCCCACAGACTCGACTTCAGCATTCCCTATTTGGGCATCATATGAAGTGAAAGTGCATAATTATTTTGAGAGCATCTCATATTGCCCATGAGAATCATATTTTGAAACTTCGGTTTAGCTACTTTGAATCTATATCGGGAGCTGATTTGCTGTGATTGAAGGACCTACAGTTCTATGTAATGAGGAAACTTTATACTTAATCGGTTGATCATCTTCATCAGCAATTGATTCAGTTTTCTCCCACAGCAATTGATCTCCAGTTCTTTACTTTTAGGGTGGCAAAGTCCTCATCCACACATTCCTTCCATCTCTTTTTGGGCCTTCCTCTTGGTTTTTTATTAGAAGGGGTTACATTAAAAACTTTTAATGCTGTTCGTTCTGGGCTCATTCTTACTACTTGCCCTGCCCATCTCATTCTGCTTAGTTTTATAGACTTTATGATATCATTGTCATTAAAAATTATTTGGTTGATCATGTTTGGAAAATTTTGTGATTCTAAGAAATTTAGTTAAAAGTGTATGATGCACAGAATCCCCCGATATCATTTTATCTGAATGTATAGAGGCTTCTTTAACAGTACTTCTTGATTAAAATTTTGTTCTTAAGTCTCCTCAAAAAAATCAATGATATTCATCATTAATATACACAAATATTACCTCATTTTTATAATATAATATGAATGAAGGGTAAATATTCGTCAAAAATATGATTACAACTAGTGGTTTCATTGCACCTTATTTTTGAATATAAGCTTGAACTTTTTCTTGGAATCTAAACTGTGAAGTAAATATATGTATTTTTATTGACAAAGGAAACATTTGTCGCTTATTTATATTTAGAAAAATGCAAGTTTATGTTTCATTCTTTAAAATACTGTTTGACATTTTATAATTATACTCTTTAATAATTTAATAACACTTCAACAATAACACTTATTTTCATTATTGAATTAAGTGAGAATTAATAGCTGTGAATATCTAATGCACATTAAGAATAAATAATATTTTTTTTATTTAAAATTTTTTATACATTTCAATGCTACCAAAAAAATACTTAAATTTTCTGCAATATTAGATATTTCGTTACAAAATTTAAAGAAATGTGAATATTTTAGGTGATGTTTATAAAAATGTTTGAAAAGAATAGGGGAATAGTACTTAAAATAATTATTATTTTGACTCTGTTGAGAATTTCCTATTTACTTTATTAATTTGTGCTCATCTCTGGACAAACATTGCTTCCTGTTTATTGAAACAGTTTGAGTCATCTTTATTATATTTCTTCCCTTCTGAAATTTATATTTTATTGGAATGTACTTATATATTTCTGAGTCAAACAATTTTTCTTCACAGTGGAATTGTGTTTTTTAAAAATTTTGTTTGACACGAAATTCCATTCCAGTATTATTTGATATGGAGTAATTAAGTTTTTGTTTTTAACAAAATATGTTAGGCTTGCATAGCTAAAAAAATTTTAATGATGTATAGATTTTTTTTATTTTTTAAATTCCTTAATAAGTTTGAAAGTACAAAATACTTCTTAAAACAGTTTAAATTGTTCAAAAATTGCTTTATACACTTGAGTATTTTAGTTTTTATATTTATTTCTAAATAAAAATATCCTAATGTTTTTCTTTCTACACTTAGTGAAAAACAATAACATAACATCAAAATTCGTATAAAAGGTTTATTTATTGGTCATACTTTTATGGCTAATGATTAAAGCATTATTTTCTCAAGAATTATGTTAGGCCATAAAAGAGAATCGGTAAATAACATTTACCACGAATAAAAATGATATATAAAAATGTTACATTTTACATTTATCTGGAAAACTTTGAGATTTCTCAGACAATATAATATGCAAAAAATTATTTTCTAATAATTAATTTCAAGTTTAAAAATTAATTTAGAAAAGTAACTATTTGATACATAAGCAAATGTACGAAGAAATTTATTAAAATATTTCAAAATCATAACATTAAAAGTTTAAAGAATACTTTAAGTATCAATGAATAATAAAGTGTATCACTTATGAAAAATGAAAAAGAAAATAACTGTTTCTAATACACTATTTATATATAGAGTCCGTATCTGTTTATTAAGTTTTTCTTGAATTGAATTTATGATATTAAAAAACGAAACTATATTAGAAGCTTCTTCAAGATATTTTTTTTAATTTCCTCAAATAAATTTTTCAGTAATCTTTTATACAGTGAGAATTATTAATTAGCTCCCTCCCCCTTTTTCTAAAATACTACATTTTTCATAAAATAATTTAATTCCAGAAATAAATAAAGGTAATCTTTAAATTTTGTTTAATTATATAGTTTTTATTTTATTTAAAATTTTTAATACTTCATTTTATATTTGAATACCTTATTTTATATTAATACTTCTTCCTTATAAGTAAATGTATTTGAAACTTGTATCTTGTGAATCATTTATAAAGACACATTCTTATAGATTTTAAATTTCTCAAAAAGTTTTGGTAGA
>JAPDSC010141057.1:295157-306419 GCA_026290005.1 Latrodectus geometricus
ATATATATATATATATATATATAAATGTATTACTTAAAATACTATGCAATATTTACTTTTGGGGATTAAATTTTCCAGAAAAATGGAATCAAAGATTGATTAATTTTTAATGGATAGTCAAAACAAAACTACACTCGTTATAAAGTAAAAATAGACTTTGCTTTACTTAAAGTAACTGTCACATGTGCCCATATATTTGTTTCACAAAAAACTAAGACTATCAATTCCCGTCTTGTGCAGAAAAAGGCCGCTGACGTATCCACAAAGTAGTTCATTCTTGCTCTTCCTCAGTCGAAAGAAACCAACGTTTAGAAACCTTTCTTTAGCTCACAAAAAATTTTGAAATTTCAAGAGATACGGATTTACGAAGAGTACTCAAGCATTTTCTAGCTAAATCTTTGAGAAAAGTATCTTTCACCAGATTAGGGGTATAGGGAAGGAAAGATTAGGGGTATATAATACAAACGGTTGATTCCTTCCGATAGCATTTCAGGGCATTTTGACTTTACGGAGCTTCGCTTTTCATGCAGAGCTCACCATGGATTATAAACAAATGACGATGCATTTCGCGTATTCAAGCTCTCTCAGCCATGAAGAAACGAACCATGCATATCTCTCTGTTCTTCTTTCTTTGCCTCTATTTTCACCTCTGAACAAACAAACCTTTTGGTCAAAGGTTTTTCATCACACTTTATTTAAGTATTGCTTATGCAAACACTACATAATATTTCACTTTTTGACCGATGTCTATTGTGACGGAAAAAAATCTCTTTCAAGTAAATACTTATATATTAGGGAATAGACATTTAATATAAAAAACACTTATATATACAAGTACACATTAAATTTTGTTACTTTTAAAATAAGATTTAAAAAAGTTTGAATTATATTAAAAAATATTTAAATCTTACTGATAAGTTATTGCGTAACATATCTTTCCCAAATAAGTTCTTAAAAGTGCGTCAAAATTAAAACTTGATCACAATGAATCACTATGGGTGTAAAAAAGTTGGTTTGCTGAAGTACGAAACCTCACCACTAGAAGGTTAAGAAAGTGAGTTATTCCATCATCTCTTTTAAGCTAAAAATAACCTATTACCTGTTTTTAACTTTTGAGAATTTATATCCATGATAAATATATTTTAACGTATTTTACATTAAGTATGCTTAGGATTTGTATTTATGAGGGAGTTTTGTAACAAGATTCTTTTAAATTATTCAAATATATTTATACAAAATTTCGATTGTTTTAGTACCTGAGTGAAATACTTTCGGAATAATTTTGCTTACCCACTAAGGTGAAAGTTTTTCTACATCTGTGGATGAAAAATCAAATAAACATATTTTCTTTTTTATCTAATTAAAATACTTAAAAACGAATCAATTTTTTTCAAGGAATTTTTTACTTAAAGCATTAAAGAATAATTTTTACTATTATTTAAACTTTTTATAACCAATATTTTTTATATTAAGAAATACTGGTAGCAATTGCAATATTTGTTTCTAGTCAGCAATACATAGATTACAGAAAATGTAATACAATTTATTTAATACCAAGAAAGTTTAAGACAAATCTATGGAGATTATCTATATATTTTGATGCACATTAAAATATAAATTATGTAAATTCCTTTTTTATAAAAACATTCTAATTTTTAAAAATATTTAGAAATTCCCCTAGTTTTTCAAAAATTATTCAAGTATTAAAATATTTTATGTTACTTATTATTTCAAGTTTACACATACATACATATAAAATTCTAAGTTAGGCTTTTTTTATGTAAAAAATAAATATTTACTGAATTAATGTTATGAGAAATTATTTTATTTTAAAAAAATACAATGCTAAAAAACATTTTTAATCTACTTTAAAATCCCTAATGTTAAAAAAAAAACAATTACATTTTTAAAATTTACCTATTTCGAAAAAAACATGTTTAAAATATAAATAAAAAAAATCTTCACTGAAATATTCGAAATGTGCGCGTTTAGAAATGCTACATCGTAATTTAATTTGAATCCTCGCTGCTTCACAATATCAGATATGCACGTCATTACGCATGCTGTGATAAAGCTCTACAAATTACATTTCCAAACGTCAACACACATAAATGTATATATTCTATTTTCGATTCCCAATCTTTTCAAATCATGAAAAGCATGGTAGGGGAAAGTAAATAGAGGGGAAAATAAATAGCGCAGTAGGGAGAGGCACCGTTCTAAAGGGAAAATATATTTGAGAGAGGGTGAAAACGATCAAGATTGTAAGGAACATCCTGAGACTATGTTGCCGCACATTTAATGACACGTGAATAAATTCTGTTATTTCCAGCTTTCCATCGGAGCTGGGAGAACGCCTTCCCTGACTAGCGAAGTGATCTTTCATGTCTGCAGATTAGGATGAAAGCATGCACTCTGCTGTCCCTCAGGAGCTCTTCGGGATCGAGGTACAAAAGCTCTCCCAAATCCGAGGATGTCAGCAAGGCCACCGATGCTGTTAAATATTACTAGATTCAGAACAAATGATAATATCAGATGATGTTAAAAGTGAGATACCTTATAATCCTACAACTAGCATTAAATTACAATAGTAGTAATACAATAACACAGCTTGCTAAACAGGAAAAAAAGTTTTAAAATTTTATCTTAGGATATAAAAACTTTTTTAGAAAATGTGGATTGGAAAATGTGGAATAACGTTTTAGGAGAGAAATTTTTATGTTCTAATATTTTTTCTTTCAAATACTCGCAAAAACATTTACATAAATCCATTCATAGAATTATGAGGTATTTTTAGAGAAATAGGGATTTATATTTTTATACATTTTGATACTGCTGATTACATATCATAACATTAAGACAAGTAATACAAAACTACTAATTAGGTCTCTATATCCTAATTTTAAATGTTTTTCATTAGAATAAATATGAATCATACATTCATAAAGCCTTACATGTAATATTACCCATTTTTATAAAGTTTCCTGAAAATAAGTAACGCAACTGTCATTCCACCATAAAATACTTATGAACTGAGTTGATAAATTTGTCCACTTTAAGCTTTTAGTTTAATGATATAAGAAAGATATAGTATTATGTTTCTATTTAAGATGGTCAGATAAGTATCAAAGTACAGGATGGTTACTTACCTCATTAGCAAAAACAAATCCATTGCACAGTTATTAGTTGACACTGTTTTTAACAAACTTTTACCTTGGGGTGATTAAAGCAGATTGGAGTCTTAAAGAAAGCATAAACCGTTTCTAAATACTTTCATTTGTGAAATATAATGAAAACTAGCTGAGATAGTTAGGAAACTTCTTAGAAATTAAACTGCCTTTAAAAATATAATATATTTAAAAGTATAGAAAATTAATAATCTTTCGAGCACAGAAATAGCAGAGGATCTCTCTGCTATTGCTAAGATAAATATCAATAAAATGACTCCAGATAATGAATTATTTGTATTTGCTGAATGCTTTGACACATGGTTAACATAGCTTAACTGTTGTTTTAAAAGTAAATATAGAGAAACCTCAATCCAAATGATATTGTTGTTGTCTACTGTTACTAAATCTGTATATAGTGTTCTTTATGTTGTCAGATTAATCCCATTTACAGTTAAATGTTATTTCTAAAAAATTAATGTTTAAAAAATACGAATATTTGAATCTGGAATCTGGCTGCAGAATTTCATACTACTGCAGGTTGCATTTGCGGTTTGAAGGGTGTCTGTTTTACACTACTGGCCATTAAAATTGCTACAGCAGGAAGAAATGCAGATAACAAAATGATATTTATTGGACAAATATATTATACTAGAAATAACAAGTGATTAAATTTTCAAAAAATTTGGCTGGATAGTTCCTGAGAAATCAGTACCCAGAACAACCACCTCTGGCAGTAATAACAGCAGTTATACGCCTGGGCATTGAGTTAAACAGAGATTGGATTGCATGTACAGGTACAGATGCCCATGCAGCTTCTACACGATGCCACAGTTCATCAACCGTAGTGACTGGTGTTTAGTGACGAGCCAATCGCTCGGCAACCATTGACCAGACGTTTTCTATTGGTGAAGGATCTGGAGAACGTGCTGGCCAGGGCAACAGCCGAACATATTCCGTATCAAGGAAGATCCATACAATACCGGCAACATGCGGTCGGGCATTATCCTGCTGAAACGTAGGGTTTCGCAGGGCTCGAATAAAGGGTAGAGCCACGGGTCGTAACACACCAGAAATATAACGTGCACTGTTCAAAGCACCATTAATGCGAACAAGAGGTGACCGAGACGTGTATCCAATGGTACCCCATACCATCACGCCAGGTGATGGGTCAGTATGACGATGACGAATGCACGCTGCCAGTGTGCGTTCACCACGATGCCGCCAAACACGGATGCGACCATCATGATGCTGTACACAGAACCTGGATTCATCTGAAAAGATGACGTCTCGCCATTCGAGCGCCCAGCTTCATCGTTGATCACACCATTGAAGGCGCTCTTGTCTATGACGCAGCGTCAAGGGAAGCTGCAGCCATGGTCTCTGAGCTGAGAGTCCATGCTACTGCAAACGTCGTCGAACTGTTCGTGCAGACACTTGTTGTCTTCCAAACGACCTTGTTTCTTAACTCACGGCTCGTGACGTGGTTGCACGATCCATTACGGCCATGCGGATAATATGCCTATCTTCTCGGCTGCTAGTGATAGGTGGCAGTTGAGATCCCGCATGACGTTCCGTATTACCGTCCTGAACCCATCGATTCCATATTCTGCTAACAGTCATTGGATCTCGACCGACGCAAGCAGCAATACTGCAATAAGATAAACCGCAATAACGGTACGCTACAATTCGACCTTTATCAAAGTCAGAAACGTGCTGGTACGCATTTCTCCTTCTTACACGAGGCATCAAAACAACTTTTCATCAGGCAACATCGTTCAAATGCAATTTGTGTATGAGGAACCGGCTGAACAATTTCCTCATTTAAACACAATGTAGGTGTCGCTACTGGCGCCTGCTTTGTCTGAATGCGCTGAAAAGCTAATCATTTGCATATCACAGCACCTTCTTCCTTTCGTATAAATTTCACGTCTGTAGCATAGTGCCTTCTTGGTGTAGCAATTTTAATGGCCAGTAGTGTACTTTACCTCCTTTAATTCACATTAATCAACGTTTCAACGCAGGGAAAAATTACATACATTTCTGATCATGCTCACCTTAGTATTTACAGGATTTACTCATCAAGAAGTCATAATATCCATCAAGACAACACATTTTGCCAAAATAACGGTACTAAATTAGATTGGTTCAAAGAACGGGAATTAGTGATCATTTTACAGCAATCATTTAATTTCAGAGATATTCAGCACTGCAATTTAAAAGTGAACTTTAAAAGGTTATCAGAGACTTGGATTCGGTGCAACCAAATTTAAATTTGATGAAGTATTTCATTTGCCAGTCAATTCAAATTTGATTTGAATGAACTGGAATATTCACATGATTCTCTAAGCAACCTTATTAACACATTTTATGTTATGCCGAGAAGAAATTTTATTTTAAATGGATGTTATATATTTGTCTATGCCAAAAGTAGATGAACAATGAAATGATGGAATGATTATAATTTTTTCCCTTAAAGGAATTTTTAGCATCAATAAAGAAATTTTCTCCCCCATTTCAAATGAAAAGTTATTTTTATATTTCTAGTCGTATAAAAATAGTTTCATCAATCAATTTGTTAAAAATTTCACACAGAAAATGATCTTTATTTAAATAATAATGATATATAAAAAAATCCTCTAATCAACAATATATATTATTAAAGAAAATTCAAGAAAATGGGAACTATATTCAACGCAATTATGATGATTAATAAAAAACAGGCTAAGTACTTTCATGACATTAAAATTATTTTCAGGAAAATACATTAAATAATTACAAGGATTTCTGGAAATATGATCAGTATAAAATAATACCACTTTATATCACGCGAACATGTTTTTATTTCTGTTAAATAAATGTTATTTGTCAAAGAGCTAAAAGGAAAAAAAATATTTCTATCATATTTTAAGATAATAAGTCTGACAACAAATCAACATATTTACATTTGACGTTAAAATAGAACTTGTCTGAGCTGTTTCAATTTACTAATGGATGACTAATATTCATAAGGACTAATAGTTTTCCTTGAAACGATACGGCTATTGTGATATGCGAGTTAAAAGCACTTAGATTAAATCGAAATTGTAATAGTACTCTAATAAATCATTTTTAATAGATATTGTAATGGTAAAAGAGAGAGAAAACATATTTCAGCTCTATTCGAATTTATTATGAGAATGAATTAGATAATTTTTAACATGATTCCCTTAGAATTTTTTAAATTAAAATAAAAATACCACTTAAAATATATAATCACTAATTAATTAAGTAAGTAATCCACTATTGTTAATAAGTAAGAGATAATTAATAAGTAATGAGAGTTATAAGTAATCCACTTAATTAATTAAATAGTTTACTGATTTTTAATTATGAAAAATCCTGACAAATTTATTAGAAAGTGCTGTTTGTAATTTAAAACTAAGTAATACTTAATTTTATAAGTAATACTTATGAGTTTGTCAGAATACTTCTTAGTGATATAAATTAAAAATGTTTCAAAAGAGAACGAACTTTTGTGACTTGAAAATAAAAATACAAAGCATATAAAATAAATTTACATGTTTTCCAATAAAAAAAAATATTTAAAATTGTAGTTTAAACAAATCACTGAATGTATTTTCATGGAATCAAGACAGGTATCCTAATACATTCCAAATTTCTCAAATTAACACAATTTCAAAAATAAAGCATGCAAACAAAATAAAAGGAACATATTAAATGAATGGTTTATTACTCCGAGTTTTTAAGAATCTAGAATATGTCATAATAGTTAAAAAAAAAAAAATTTCTGTCCGAAAAATCGTAATTCGAATTTGTCTAAATATCTCTTCCTTGGGCAATATTATGTCTTAAATCATGTATGAAACTTTTGACATGGTATATTTAGAGTTTATATCACACGCTCATTCTTTACTTGACTTATTTCATTAAATTTGTATCTTACAATAACTTTAATTTTGATAGTCAATTATTACTAACATTCATTTCTCAGAGGTGGAAATCGAATTCATGTTCTACTGAATTGAACATGTGGTGAGACATACATGAGGTGAGCTTCCTCTTGAAAGATATCACATTTCGATCCAAAACTAGTTTATTAATCAATCCTTAAAGAGCAGTGTACAAAATAACCCATAAAGTAACCAGCAATGAAATAAGTTTGTCACATGAAACTGCATGAAATGTGGGTATTTTTTTAAGAAATTAAATCCTATCCATTGAATTTTGAATTCTTCAGAATAATGTTTTAATGCATTTTCATTTAGATTAACGATAACTGAATGATTTCGAGTGAAATGATTCACACATTCTCAGTCATTTAATTCGTTTTCAAAACTGAAATCTTTGATTTATCCAGAAAAAATTACGAAAGTTACTTAAAATTTGGTACATCATATACTTGTGGTTTAAATTTGATCTCAGGAGTATATATTCTAGACTCTTATTCTTCCACTGTTAAAGAAAATTGGATGCCTTTCTGCATTTGCTCGTATATCTTGTGAGATTTTTGTTCAAAACATAACAACAGATTATTTAATATAAGGCCCAATCTTCAGATGTTCAAAATATCTTACAGATAGATTTAAGCAGCTTTATATTCACTATTTGTCAAATTAATAAAAAATGAATAAATGAAAAGTATTTCGACAATCTGTATTCTTTTTTTAATAAGTATTGCCTATACTGATTTTTATCAATCTTAATTCTATCCAGCATTAATTTTACAATTATTTAATATTCATACTTTTCTTTTTGTTGTATTTAGTTTATATATAAGAAATGCTTTAAATTTTATAAATTTTCATAACTAAAATCAAAGCTTTTATAAATCGTAGAACTACTATAAAAAAATGGCATTTGTTTATTTTTTTAGATACCTCAATCGAAACTAAAGTTATTTTGTTTTCCAAAATGGGAGTCAGCTTTGACTTAAAAAAAGTTTCAAATTTGTTGTATTTTCTTTGTATGAATGATTAAAGACCAAAAATTTTATTGAGTATCATATTTATCTTTCTGAACAATATTTAAAGGTGGTTTTTTGTTTAAAAAGGCTTATGTTTTTGAATTAAGCATGATATATATATTTACAATGGCGAATGATATTATTATCGATATTAACAATAATGTGCAGTGAATGACATTAACAAGTCAAGTGATGTGTAAATATATTATTATATTGTTGTATATATTACTCAAAGTGGATTTTTATCGATAAATAAATATTGGAAAAAGTATTGTAAATTTTAGTATATTTTTTGGAAATCACTTATGATACACTTAGCCAATTTCATGTGAGATATATTACTAGAAAATCTGAAGAAGGATAGGGAAAATGACAGTTGTTTTCACCAAAGAGTTACTAAGATGATCATTTAAGAAATTGATGAGTGCAGTAAGCTTAGAAAAAAATTCCACATCTACTGCAGTGAAATTTTCTTTTCATGAAATATGGGAATTCACTGAACTGGTATGTTATTTTATGTGAAAAAATGCTCTGGCATACTGTAGTTACTCAAGCTGGAAAGCACTTTTATACTATCATGAAAACGTAGTAAACAATTTAAACTAGGTAGTTATGTAAAGAAGAAATATATGGCTTGTAGATTGTGTGCTATTTGTGATTCAATGTAAAATTTTATTTATTTAGCATCAGAAGATAAATATTTCTATTAAAATATATTTTTAAAACAGACCGATATACGAAGCAAAGTATTGTAGTAGAGGAGCCAGTGCGCTGTTTTATGATATAACGCTATTATGTGTGCTTGCAACTAAACTATGAACAGTTAAAATATGAGAATAACACTTTCTTTCCTCATGTTTGTTTGCATTAATGTGCAGCTTACGACAGTAATTTTCATTATATAAGTGAATAATCTATCACCATTGCACAACATCTGTTCATCATTATGTGTTTGTGCATTCTTGACCAAATTTCTTTTATTGTAGAGTTTCTCAAACAGTAGTTCATGTGCCACTAATGGTTTACTGCATTATTTTTGGCAATGTGATAGTTACACAAGATTTTTTTCAAATGAAATACAAAAATATAATATGATGTATAACTAGAATTAATTTTTTCATAAACAGCATACACAACCACACACATGTATATAAATACATGCATATATGTACTCTAAACAGCAAATAACTGATGATAAATGACTATCGGGTTCAATCAGCATCTTGATTCTCCAGAGACAATGAAGAGACAATGATTACAGTTAAAAACTTCTCACAGAAGTTAATTCCAAACATCACCTACAGTGGTGTCACATTCATAAAACTGGGTCAATTGATAAATGGAAGAATGTACTATGGGTTGACAAATCGTCTTTCACACTTTTCCCAACAACAATTTCGGTGAAAGTTTGGAGATATATAATTAATTGACAGATTAATCCTTTTCTTTTTAAATCGAGAAGGTATCTAAAGCTGATTCTCATCTAATATAATTTGAGAGATAATCTCGTCTGCTCAAAAATCTGATACGAGTTTAATTGGAACTGAATGTTGAAACAAGATGTTTATTTTGACTTTAACTTTTTGAGGAGGATGATATGCGTTGCATGGCAATACAGTATCGTAATACCATAATAAAATTTAGACCCAGAAGATTCTGATTGCGTAGGTTGCTTTTTCATTTAATTTTCTAATAGAAAATATCACCTATCTCAAGTTAAACGTCAAATAAATATTTTACTTAATACATTGTATCTATAAAATACAGTTGCAAATCGTCTCTCACACTTTTCTCTACAACATGTTGGGTGTACTTTTGAAGAACACCTTCAAAAATATATGATCGTAATTATCTCTTTCTGTCTGTCAAACCTCTATGTTTGACAGACAAAATATTTGCACCATGTCTTGGATTTCTGCAGCACACTAAGTGTTAAACTTAAATGAAAAATCATTGGAGAGAAGCATAAGAAATTTTTGTCGACCAGTTTCATCTTATGTTGAAAATTTTGTTTCCAGAAAGAGATGGAATCATCCAGTATGTTAATTATCCTATCCATGAAGTGTAATTTACCCAATCATGGTAGCTAATCTCAATACGATTGAACCGTTAAAATCTATTTTAGAACATTCAAAACGGAATCGATTTCTCTAAACTTTCTTTCCCATAACTTTCCCAATATCTCCATGATGACTGCTACAATACTCTTCTAAGCATTATTCAACATTTGTATCAATGTATTTCTTGGTGAATTCAAGATGTATTGTATGCCAAAGATGGTCATACACCATACTATAAATGAGTCTTTGAATCTAAGATGCTTTCATTATTTTCAAAACCTCCTACATTTATATTATAGCGATTCCTCGTTCTTATGTTAAACACATCTTCTTAAGACAGCAGTAAGTAATCAAATACTAATTTATTCTAATACAGACATTTTTCTTTCCATAATAAAATAAAAGTAGCTTTGAAAATATCTTGAATATGTTAATAAATACTTAAAAAAATCTGCTTCATCGTAAACATTAGAAGAGTTTCTACAAGAATATAATTTAACACTGACTGAAAAACTTTAAATATAGAAAAATGACTGTAAGGATTTATTTATTATACCTATTCTTTTTCAAAAAATTTCAAATTACAAAATTAGATCAATAATTTGTTTCTATTTAAAATTCTTTCTGAATATTTCAATTAAAAATGCTCAAGATTGTTGCGCTTCACATGAGTGAAATCTTGTGTGAATAAGTTAAAAAATCATTAGTAAATAATTATAACACAGATGGATGTTAATGTAAATATAATTAAGCTTTTATGAAAAAGAGTACGCACTAAAATTTTAAATACTTTACCACTTCCTGACTTTTGGTACTATTAACTAAACGTAGTAAAAGTAAATGCTCATTTAACATGGTTTAGATTTCAAATAGATTCTAAGTGCAGTTAGATTGAAATTAGTCACGAAAAACCAAACTTATATTCGTTGCAAAAATGCACATCTATCGGGAAATTAAATATTTGCAGTGACATAATATTATTCATTAGTTACTATAATATATAAGTTGTGTATTTTCATTTAATTACGTAATATTGTAAAAATTTCATTTTGTAATGTAACTGAAAATA
>JAPDSC010141057.1:306519-341080 GCA_026290005.1 Latrodectus geometricus
GTATATATATATATATATATATATATATATATATACATACATACATATTATTTGTTTTATATATATACACATATATGTAATTAGTATTTTACATTTGACTAATATATATGTGTCAAATATAAAATCAAGAATTTCCTTCATAACGTTGAAATATTTTACATTTCACTGAACATAATAACAGCTTATAATTGTAATAACCTAACACTGAAGCAGCATTAACTCAACACAGGGCTCGAATTCAACCAGGCATATTTGATATATCTAATAAACATTCATATTTCCTGCTTATCTACTGCCCAGCAACATATACATAAGTTACTTGTAATTTCTTAGGCTTAGACAGTAGGGAAACTAAAAAGGTGACACTTTTGTAAAAATGTACTCGAGTAATTTTTCCTTTTCTTGCTTTTATCATTTGAATGATTCATATATTATCACCTTTGTTTTGTTTTTTTTAATTTGTATATTATATTAATTTATAATTATCTGATGTTTTAAAATTGTTGGATTATTTTCCAAATAAATATTTTTTCTCTAGGTTGCTTCCTGTTTACAAATTTTAATAGATATTTGAGGAAATAATTCTTGATAATGTCAATAAACGCAATAAGTAACAATTTAAATATCTAATCTTCTAAAAATTTTGTTAAAATTAATAAATTATATTTTATTACTTTAAAACTCCTAAAACCGATAGATAGGACAATGATAAAATACTTCATGACAGACTACTTTTTATCACTTCTCAAACAATATTATCATGATGAATGAAGGATACGTTGTCATAAATCGTATTGCCGCATTATACGTAGATATTTTTCAGTATAATATTTATTATCCTATAACACACAATATTTTCTTCTATTTCATTGCGAAAAGTGTGCTGATAAAATTGAAAATAATTTTAGTCCACTAATTTTTTCTTAACACTATCCTTTTCTGTGATAACTGTACCTGGATCCTAATTATATTCAAGTGTATCCAGTACATTTTTAAACTAATATAGTAAATCGGTGAGTAAGCGTTTGAAATATATATTTTCTTTTATATCAGTTAATAAAAAAGTGGCAAACCATTAGCTTTTGATAGCATGATACCATGAAAAAAACAATAAACTCCAGAATATCATTTATATATTCACTTGCAACCCAACTATTATCGAAAAATGTTCACCAAAATGATAGCATTCTGCAGAATTCAACAATATCAACAATAGGAATATCTATTTAACGCACTTTTCATGAGTAGATTTTAAAATCATATATTTCAAGACTGAAACAGCATCCCCTTCTTGAAATTATCAATCAAATATCTTCGGTTAATCAACTGTCGTTCTCTGAAATGAGCTTTAAATCCAGAGTTGTTGAAATAGACGATACGTATTCACACCAATACTTATCAGTTACTGTAGAATCACATGTTTAGATGCCATGCATTAAGGAAAGTTTACTAAATACATCTTAATGATATAATTGTAAAACTAATACACATCCGAATTTTTAGAAAGCATAAGTATCTCCTTTCGTTGTTCTATTTCAAGTCACATTTATGGACTATATTTATGGACTGAATGTGACCAAGAATGTTCTCATTGCTGTATCACTTCAATCAGGGTAAATACAATCACAGCGGTGCAGTTGAATCCCGGGTTGTTCTTTAAAAGTAACTGATAGGGATAATCCCTTATCACCTAGCTCATCGTAATTTTGAATTACGATCAGATAACGAGGTCACACCTGAGCTGGCATTTTCTTCTCCATATCCACTGGCTTGGATATGGAGAAAACCAGCGTAAGGACTCCAAACACATGAAGCTCCAGCAAACTAGTGAGGGAAAATTTGGTTATCCTTCCGAATTCTGCCTATGGTAAGCAACATTTGACATTGTTGTTCTACGGGAAACGACTTGGAGCTATCGAGCCGACAGGGTAAGAAAAATCATATGCCTTTATTCCAGAGCATTTTCTCTAAAAAGTTAATGAAGGTTTTCTTAGTCAATTGTTTCTACGATATTAAACTTTCAATGGCAAGTCTTATTTCGGTTACATGAAGTATTGCAGCATTATTACATAAACTACTCTGCTGGCCACCCACATTGCAACACCTAGAAAGAAAAGAGATATCACAACAAAATTTATTTTGTTGATAACATGTTGACCAAGTATCAAATGTATTGTATTTTTGTATGTATTTATGTAAAGTATTTTTTTTTACTTGAATTCTGTTTATAGACTTCTGTGAAGTGCAATTCTTGCCTAAGTCAGTAGCCAGAGTAGCCACCATTGTTGGAAACCACCTCTGCCATACGCTTCAGTATTGATTCAAAGAGACTTTAGATGTATTCTTGGAGTACAGCAGACCAAGCAGCTTCCACGCGTTACCAAAGTTGATCTGGCGTGGCAGCTGGGGATATAATCTGGGTCAATGGTTGAGCAACCATGGGTTTTCTATCGGTGAAAGACCCGGAGAGTGAGCCGGCCAAGGAAGCAATTCAATCTGTTAATTGACAAAGAACTCTTGTACAATGTATGTCACATGTGGTCATGCATTATCTTGCTGAAATATGGCTATTTGTGGGTTATCTTGTTGAAACACGATAGCCGAACTTGAAATCGTCGAAATCTTCCAGCTTTCAATAGGGGTTTATTAGTGGCACCACATAAGCACGTGATATACGCCTGCGCTGAAATTCTAATCATTTTCATATCTCACTTCTGTTAATGTATATTGTAAATTTCATGCTTTCTTCAGTGTATTGCATTTATAGTGGCCAGCAGTGTATTTTTTTTTACTTGAATTCTGTTTATTTGATTCTTTCAAAAATACTAACTATTTTAAAACACTTAAAATCCGTTTAATTTTTAGCTTTTTAATTCTAGAAATTTCAGAATTTCGTTCCAAAATTTAACTCCCACCCTTAATTTTTTTCTCTAACTTTAGTTTTAACTATTCAGAAAAAATAAATTTAAATGATCTTTTTAAACATTTCTATACGGCATTACAATTAATAAAATTTCCAATCTGTGTAAAAAATACCAGTTAATTAAGGATAATTTACTATTCATTTAAAAGGTATTAACTATTATAAAATGTAGATTTTAATATTTAATTATTTTTCCTGCGTCATAAAAGCTTGTTGCAGTTTCATGAATACTATAGAGATTGATAATTAATTTTCACATTTAAAACTGAATTAGCGTATGAAGTTTACCTTCAAAAATGTAAAAATAAACATTAAATTAAAAATTAATACATTTCAATTAGTAACGTAAAAATATACAAAACAATATTGCAATTGAAAGTTAAATTAAATATTTAATTCAAGCAGTTTGATATGGAAAATTCTGCAAGTAATTATTGTTGAAATATTCTTTTGTGTAAAATTATCTTCTTTAATTAACATGATTAATTCCTGTAAAATCTTCTAGCTATGATATATTTTTCAAAATAAATAATTTAATTAAATAACTTTCCGTCGTAAAACTACCCTTCGAATACTGCGAAACAATCTTTCAAGCTGTAATTCTTAGAAATTCATATTTATAATAAGAATTGCGATTTTATGGCTCATTTCACTTGAAAATTAGACTTTCGTGAATCGGAGGATCTATGGAATATTTTAATTCCGAATAATTTTTAATTAAAACTGACATTGGTACATTCTATACCGTTAAATATTCATCATTTCAAACAAATTATAAAATTTTTGTTTAGATCATGTAACAGAAATTGTTACATTTATTTTAATTATATTTTAACAATGTATTATTTTAATTTAAAAAATCCTTATTCTCATTGGACTTTCCATACTTTTAACACTACGGATGCATAAACTGAGAAAATTAAATGATTATAAGCTGTGGCTGATAAATTAACAGATACATCTTTAATCTTTCATTTTAGGATTTATTATTTATTTAGATACGCATTGTGTGATTTGAAAATAATGTTTGTTAAAAAATTGCGTTGCCTCCACACTGTTTAGCATTTTTAATCTTAATTTTCATGAGCAACTGAAAGGAAAGAAAACATTTATTTGATCATATATTTTAAATTGGTTGTGTATCTGTTAGACATTTTACTCTTAAAGTGGATTTTCTCAGAGTTTTTGAAAAGCTTATTTAAGTGAAAAAGGATATTTTCACTCTGGGATTGCTGCTTGATTACAGATCCCTTAAGACGTTTTTCATAAAAATAACTGCGATTATCATTTTATTCTTAGATAAATTTAAAATAATTTGACTGCTTCATTTTTTTAAGTTGTTATAATTCACTTGAATTTCAAATTCTGCTCCGTTTTTTCTTTCTGAATTCGCATAATGTTTTTTTTAAAGTTTCTCTAAGGCATCCTAATACTTTAATTTAAGTAATTAATATTCTTTTATAATTAAATTATTATCAAACTACATATTATCAATAAATTAGTTTAATTTTGAAAACTGAAATTAATTTTTTTACTTTTATGAAGATAATTTCGAGGAACAGGGGAAAAGACAAGTAAATTATTTGCTTTTTTCTAAATAAGGGCAAAAAGTAATAGAAAATTAATTTTATGTTTTACATTTATTACACAACTTTCGCTTATGGCTCACTTTATAAATAAGGTAAATATTAAAATAAACAATTTTCTTTTATTATTTTTTTTAACATTTTTTTTTCTTAAACGAATTTTAATTGCACAATTTTCTTTGTTATTAATGGATTTTAGCAGGCTTGAAAAACGCTTCTAGAAAATTACGTATGAATTTATAGATTAATATGTAATTAAAGCTTTATTATAGATTTTTGCTTATAGCTCTTTTTACTGCTAATATAAATATTATTTAATATATACCTCTTAGTATACCGACGAAGTATTCCGAGTATTTTCAGCTAAGTAAATGTTATAATATGTAAATTCATAATATGTATGGTAGATTAAACTGTGGAAACACAGGGTCCGAACGAAATTAAACAACTACTAATAACGATAACTAACGTAAAATAAACAATCTTAAATTAAAATTCATCAGAAAACAGAAAGTTCATGTGCAAATCGACTTTCATGATGCCAGTTATACAGAAAAAGAATAAAACTTGAAAATCATAATTGCTAAGTAGCCTTTTTTTTTGCACTATCTTAGTAGTGAAGTTCAACTGTTCAGTTTTTATGTTGAGAAAACCTATTCAAAAATCTCACAACATTGAGATTTACAAGTATCCATGGCTTAGTTGGATTTAAAACCTGTTAAACAAAATGAATGTAGCAGATTTTTTTTGGATAGCAACAAATCGTAGTTTAATCGAATAAGAAAAGAACACGGAATGTTAAATTATAGTTAAGTAAAAAGCATCTTCTTGTTACGACAGCAAATGTCGGATGTATACTGTTAGCTACTCATCAGGATAGATAACAGATCATCAACAGACAATTACTAAATCGCAAAGATAGCTTATGATGGCAAAAAAGACGAATAATCTCTAAAAAACATATTCCATGAATGTATATTCCAGAATCTTCAGATTTAGTAAGAATTGAAGAAAGTAAATTGTTGTACAGTGAGACTCAATCTAAAATTATTGGAACCACTTGTTATTTACTGATGAGTCACGATTCAATTAGGAATGAAGCATCATACAAGATCGACAGAGAAAGAGGAATTTTTAAAATTATCACACTTTCCGTCAAGGAAGATCATATTACAGATAAATTGACCGGAATACATATAAGTGAAAATGATCTCTGTCTAATTCATGATAATGAGACTTCATAAAAGTCGTATTTTGGATAACATGATGAATTGATACAATAAAACGTAATGAATAGCCACCCCTATCTCTTGACTAAATCTGATCAAGAATGTTTGAAACATACTTAAATGACATGTCGTTACGAGACCAATACCTCTTTTTTAATCTCTGAAATCTACCGAACTTCTTTTTTACTCTCTGAAATAAATTGGTTTCTGCGAGGATTTTGCATAGATAATGGGTCTTACTAACGTTTCTCAAGGCTGAAATCCGGAAAACTCCCAAGCACCCAGCCCGATACACGTGGATGCAGGAGGCAGAAGCGCAACAGCCATCCAGGTCGTAGCTCAACAGTGGCAGGAATCAAACCCGAAACTTTTGCTTCGAAGAGCGATGTCCTATCACCAGACCTCTGTGAGCTTGAGACTTTGTATTTAAACTTCCTCAGCAGTAGAAAATTATTTCTCAATGAATAATCTAATTGTATTCATTCACAACCAGTATACAATTATTTTGACTGTCCAAGAAGTCTACATGCTATATTAAACATCAATTTCAAACAATGCATTTCTTGTCATTTATAGATGATCAAACTGTTGCCCTGATGCATCTTTTTATATTTTTCTAGCCTCCAAAATACTTGAAGTTTTCATTCATTTTTGTGTCTTTTTTTATATAGTGTTTTGCTGCACGTGTGTATAGGGTTTTATTCCTACATTTAGTTGTTGCATAGACTCTTTTCTTCACTTTCGCCCGCTTTCCTATTGATTTTGAGCAATACAATAAAATAATATTCAATTTTGATCTTTTTTTAATTATTTATATTCCAAGCATGTGTGTGTATACAGTTAAAAGGATGAGAAATATTTCCTATAAAAATATTGAGAGCTAATGCTTACAGATATTACTAATTTACTAAATACTTAAATGTGATTTAATCTTTTAAAAATAAAGAGACAGAGTATAACACCGTTATTTGTATAAATATTTTCTAAAAATATGTTTTTCGTTGACATAAAATGAACTGAATTCATTCCCGTGGAGTATTATGTTGGGCAAATTTTATCTAATTATAATAACAATAAAAACATTTTTGAATTATGCTTACTTTATGTTTTTCATATTAGTAAAATTACATTTGTAAATCTATGACAGTCTGCATCTGAAAGGTAGATTTTAAAATGTACTTGGTGAAATACTTCAAACACATCATTAATAAATGCAATATTAATCATCATAAATGATTTGTTTTGAGATGAGATTCGACAATTCTATTGCTATTAATTGGTATTAATAAGACTTTTCCATACGTATAATAATGCCTTCACCCTTCTATTATCAAACGCCGTCACATTTATTAGTTCGTTATGTCAGCAAAAATCTAGGAAACTAGTAGACTATATCTGAATAATGAGACTTTTGTTTTATCCATTTTCCATTGTTATTTCATTATAACATTTATTTTAAACAATTTTTATAACTCCAAATGCTGAAAACTACTTTATTTAATTTTTAATCATTTACATTTCGTATCTTTACTGTATAGAAAAACGATTGCATACTTATTTCGCAAATTTTTTCGAAAGTCCTCGATATTTCAGATTTTCTCTAAATTGTTAAAATATTACGAATCTACAAACTTTCTAATTGCATTGAAAAATAAATGTAAAAAAACTATCAAAATTGCTTAAAATTACATTCAAAAAAGTCAAAACTTAACTTGGAAAATTTTAATGCAAAACAATAAGAGAATCTGGAATAAACAAGGATAAAGATATTTTTAATACTTCCTTCGAAAGTAGGCTATTTTACATACAAAATAGGCGTCCGAAAATAATTTACTTATATTAAAATTTTCTAAGAACTTTTTTCTATTATCTACTACAGCTCAAATTTAATATTTTGTGTGTAGGAGTTTATTTGAATTTTCCCAGAGGTTGGGAAGCAAATTCAAATTAAAAGAAGCTTGATAACAGTAATTTCGGTTTCCGATTTCATTTTATATCACTCTTAAGTTCTTTATCTTATATAGTCTAAATTTTTGGCTGCACTTGCTTTTTCTATTAGCAGGTCTCTAGATTTAGTAATGCGAATACATATACATTAAATTGTGGGCTTGATAATCCATTCGAATATGGGCTCGGTGTTTACGAAGACGATATTTTTCTTTTAGTAATTTATTTTAACAGTAATTTTTTTTCTTATAAAAAAGAACTGTTTGAACAAATTCTCTTGATTTAATAAACTGACTTTTCAGAAATTTTCAATCATCTAATGTTAGTTTTACTATATTTGCTTACTTTATTCCTATCGTTGAATTCATTTTGCACTCGAGTCTACTTTTACTAATTTAAATAGAGAATGACACCTTTTTAGTATTAAATAGTTTACTTACAGTGAATATATTGACAGTAATATTATTTGAAAAAGAAATTTGAAAAATAAATGAAATATTTTTATTACTACTGAATTTTATAATTTATTTCAAATATGCATGCATCACATATTTCTGGAATATATTTATTTTAAATGCCTTATTAAGAGCTAAGTGCCTTCATACAGAAATTATTTCTTCTGTCATATGTGAAAAAAATATGACATATATAAAAAAATATGACAGTTTATGCTATAAAAGTTACAAATGAGACATATTATTACGTCTCATTTGTATCTTTTATCACACAGAATGACATATTTTTCGCATATGATCATCGATATTAGAATCAGAAAGAGATGGAATAAAAGCTTTAAGCCTTCGTTTCTTTAAAAAAAAAAAAAAAAAAAAAAAAAAAAAAAAAAAAAAAACTTTTTTAAATTATTTTGCTGTTTGAACCAGTTCGTTTCAAAATTGATATACACACACACATTTTCCCTGGTTCTGAATAACTCTCATCTTTAAATTGTTGTATACTGTTTTGAAATTTTTATCTATTATATTCCCATTTTTTTCAAGTTAATTTCTTGTTATTTTTTATGGATTATGTAATTAAGATTCAGTTTTCTGAAAGTTATAATAACTTCTTTTATAAATAATTATTTACGCACGTAATTTAATATTTTATCTATTAAAAATTAAAAAGCTATCAGTAAGGAAAATACTGGTTATAAAGACAGTTTTTAATTTGCGGAATAGATGTAATTATGTTTAAAATATGTTTCAATTAAATACTGATCTTGCTATACGTACTGATGAAACCAATATTATTTCCTACATTAGCCTTATAAACACTCCTATTCCAAATAAAATATTCACAACGGAATATTTAGCATACATTAAACATTGCTGATTAGGCAATAATAATTACTTCTGAATGTGTAATATTAGTATAAAAACACTACAAAAATTATAAATTTGTAGTTTAAAATTTTTGCAGTGCTTTTAATAACTTTTAAAAAAAAAATTCTGTAAGCTTTGCATGGTAGTTTTATGAAAATAAATTAACCAAAAATTTTTAATTAAAAAATAGTTTTCTAGTTAATTTTATATTTTATATATGCATTAAAAAAGAACACAGAGCATTGAAAATCTTACATAATTATGATCGGAATTAAGCATATTTCCGATTACTTAAGGAGGTGAAGAGTAAATATTATTTAAATTCTGTTTTTGTAATATTTGAACGATACCGCTGTACATTTCTTCAAGTCAAGAAAGCTATGGTCTAATATGAAGAGAGATTTTTTATTAACAAAATACTGATTTGTCTTTTTTAATTGAAGAATAATTATATAAATGTTACCATGAAAGACCGAAATCAGAGAATGTCGACATTCACCGGTGAATGTCAACACATACCAAAAACGTTGGTGAAAGACCGTACAACTGATTACATTTCTTGCACTTTCGGACCATCGCCGGTATATGTCGACAATCACAGACAAGCTTTGGTGGAATTTGAAAAGATGATTAAAGAGCTCGAAAAGGAGATAACAGAAGGCAACGTCAACAAAGAGGTGCGGCCTAGAGCACGTTGTGTTTTGCTGGAACACAAGTCAACAGAGAGGCGAAAAGATAAGAAAATGCAAATCTGCATTTCTCCTCTCCGGATACGGAGAGATGAAACGCATATTCAAGATTCACCATTAGTGCATTGTGGATGTCGACATTTGCCGGTGTAAGTGAGAAATGAGGATATCTAGCAAATATTTCGGACATACACCAAGCGACTACGTGAATGTTGATATTCACCAGCGAATGTCGACATTCTCCAGATTTCGGACTTTCACGGTAACATAAATACTGCAAACTTCAAAGTGCCTTATATAACTCATTCAACGAAGATAAATATCTGCTGGAATAACTTTGATATATAAATTACTGCTATTACTGCACTAAAGCATTGTATAGATAATAAATTACTTTTCACAACATTTTAATTAATATTTTTTAATTTATCAAAATTTTAAATTTTAATTAATTGAAATTGAATTTTTTTCAATTTAAAAAATTAACAAAACTTAATTAATTAAGTTATGTAAAAATCTTTTTTCATTTGAGGCAATCAACGTTTTTTTCCTACAAAAAATTTCCTAAACATTTTATGTATTTTTACAGGTGTTAATAATTTTTTATGAGTTACATATATAAAATTCTATAAAAGCATATAATCCTTGTTTTAAATGCAAAATAAACTTATTTTAATTTTTAAAAAAATTATCTTATAAATTTTCTTTTTTTTTTATCATCGATTTGAATCTAAGTTTTCAGATTTACTGATACTTTATTGGGTTTTTACAATAAGAATAAAATATATTTCTAAACATAATCTATATACTGTGGAATAAGGACAAAGTTTAATAGTTACTGTATATCTTTAGATCAAAGTACGATTAAACGTATCTGGATTGAAACTACGTAGTCGTTATTTTCAGAAAAAGCATTCTTACCAAAAATTGAATTGCAGAACCCAAATATTCAATATGAAATCATCTGCTTAAAATTTGAAATTCCAAAAATAACCCAAAAATATACACAAAAATAAATATTTTACAACTACAGTTGCATAACCTATAAATGCATCACATTTATGTGAAAATTACTGGTGTTGCATTCACAAATAAATAATTCTTTTATAATGGCCACAAAATGTAAAATATTTGACTTAATTATTTACATATTATGTATGATATTTACGAATGAAGCTAAGTATATTCCCAATGAAAAGACGAAATTTAAATTGAAAGCATTTTGAAAAATATTCAAAACTGAAAATTACATGTATGCTAAACATAAATTCATATTGCATTGAACTCAAATAAAAAAATGTCAAAAAAATTTTTTATTATATTTTTATTTGAACTAAATATTGAAATAATGCAATATTTGTGTGATAGTGTTGAAACTTTACGTATATATTTAGATCAGCCCTGATAAATAAAGTATTATTCACAATTTTCTTGAATAACAGATTAAAATTGTGATTATGAATCTGTTGTTTGGTCATAGATTAAATTTTAAGATATTTCACATTCAATGTGTTCAACAATGAATCATATTTCTGTAATATGGTTAAATTTTATTCCATACATTTCATGGCTTCTAAAGAATCATCAAGAAGGACAAAAATTATAACGTTTCGCATTTTCCTATAACCTAGAATATATAAACAATTCCAGACTGGAGCATATATTTTTAAACTTTTCAGAGCAGATAAATTTGGAATTAAAGAAATAAAGGAGACAGATATATGGTTATTTGACAGATTAATCCCTTTCTTTCATATCGAGAACTTCTATAAGGCTGATTCTCATCTAATATCACTAGAAAGCTAATCTAGTCTGCTCAGAAGTCTGATACGAGATTAACTAGAACTGAATGTTAAATTAAGATGATTATATTGACCTCAACTTTTTGAGAAGGTTTATATGCATTGCATGCCAATGCAATATCATAATACTACTAGAAAATTTAGATCAAGAAGGTTTTGATAATTCGTAGGATGCTTTTTTATTTAGTTTCCTTAAAGAAAACATCACCTATATCTCATATTAAACGTTAAATAAATATTTGATTTAATATACATTGTACACACAAAAAATACAGTTATTTCTGATAAATATGATCACTTATATTGTATTCTGTATTGAAATTAGAACAATATTGTTAGATATATGTGACTAAGAAATAACCAGACATTTTGTCTAATATGAAATATAAATGGATCACAGTATTATGTTCAGCTTAAATGTAAAGTAGTTTTCAAAAAGAATTTGAAATTAGGGACAATATTCTGTAAACAATCTGTATTTATAACTCATTTTCACTCTGAAAAATTCGTATCTTGTCGTATAAGTTATTCAAATGATAATTCTAGTAAGATTTTTAAATTTTTTCTTATATTTTTAAAATGTTTACAAATGCTATATTTTTATTAGCTTCCATACTTGTTGCAAATGGTTTATCTGCAGAGAGTTTTCATCTTTGTATATATAATAAAATTACACTTTAAATAGATTAAATGTCCAATGTATTTCTATAACTTTAAATTTCGTTTCGAAAAAATCTATTTTAGAATCAACTTACTTTTTCATAACAATTAAGTATTATATTATGAAAAATATTGAAAAAAAATCTAACCGTAGAAAATTTATCTGACATCTCATTTCTGTTCTGGCAGCAAAATGTATTACTTTTGAAAACAATGATTTCTTTTAAGTTAAGATATTTAGAATCACATAATTGCAATTTAAAATCTCATAAATGAGCTTACATACGAGAAATAATTCCTCATACAAGATTAGATTATGTATCCCATCAGACACAAGACAATATTCAGTGAGCATTGAAAGTCAAAATCGATATTTTTCAATTTCTTTTGCAATTAAATTAGGTTTTTAAACTGTTGAAATGAAAGGAAATATTTAAATAACGTTCTTTCGTTTAACTTCGCAATTATACTTATTTGAAGATAATGGAAACATCTCACAATATCTTTCGAAAATGAGAAATAAAAATTTAGATACAATTTTCATTAGTTACTTCTATAACAATATTAAAGTTTTTTTTTTTTTTTTTAAATACGTTGCTGTATCAACTCAAATAGTTATTATTAAGTTCATATCCTTTATTACAACAAATGTATTTTAATATTATGAGTTTTTGATTGTCGAATAGTACTTTAATTTTAAAGACACTTATTGCTTAAAAATGAAAAACATATATAAACTATTAAATGAACAAAGTTTTGTCATGTAAAAAATACTTTCCAAAGAAAAGAAAAAAAACAAACTGTTTTTACATTTTAGATAAATTAAGAAAATTTTCTTAAAATTCGAAAATCTATTAGAGAATAAAATGTAATCAAAAAAATTACTTAAAGTAACAGTTATAAATTAAATTCTCTTTATCAGCCCTTTTTCATGTAGCTTTCATAGTTATTTTTATCTCCTAAAAAGAAAACATGGCGTAGAATATGTAAATTTTAAAAACAAAAAATAAAACACCATCAAGTAAGACTATTAGGAAGCAGTAAGGCATTAAAATTATTCGGGAACTTCAAATTTTGGGAAAGAAATAAAGTGCCTCGATCATTTTATTTGTGATTGTGCCTCACATTTTAATCATTTTTTTAAAAAAGTGCTAGACATATTTTCATATTGTGACACGAGCAATAAATATAAGTTCTTAACAATATTTAAACAAGTGTTTTTAGGGTTTTATTTATTTTTATATTCTTAAGATATATCCAAACAACCAGAAACGAAGACGAAATAATCATACTAGTATAATTATAGTACCTTGTTATTGTTCGATTTTCTACGATTTAGATATCAATAAAAGAATTTATTCCAAAAGGTTCTAAACATGAATAACATAGAAATATATTTGACTTAGTCTTCTTTATTATCATGCAATTTATATGCATGAATGAAAAGAATTTGTCAACTCTCATTCAAAATTCAGCTTTGCGAATTATTTCTTTATTTGGTTGAGTGCTTAGGAGTTAGAAATGTTCCAACTGCTATTAATAATTATTGTGATTTAATTACTTTAATTTATTGTGTTTCATTCAAAATTTTCGAAAGCTGTGTTCAACAAGTTTTATGTCACCTACAGAGTCTAGACAAATGAATTGCAGTTTATTTGGGAATGAAATACATGACCAAGTATTTCAAATTACTTTCTATCACAATAAAACAATCAAGTGTAAAGGATATGATCCCCTGCCGCCTTTCATTATATTATTATGCTTTAAATTGATTTATAAAAAAGATTTATTTCTTTAAATAATGTTCCAGAACAATGCTATTTTTTATCTATTATAATTTAAAAAGAATGAAATAAAATTTAAAAATATTGCTATTGTGTTAAATTAATGTCGTTATTCTAGCAGCAAAAACGAATTTTCGGTATGTAATTGTATACAAAAGTTTGCCTACAAAATTGTATACAAAAGTTGTGTAGAGAAATATATTGGTTTATATTGATTTTCAAATAAACTTAAGAAGTTTTCCATTGCTAAGGTATTTAAATACACAGTATAGTTATCAAAAAAAAAATGTTGCAATTCAAACAAACATAATCTCAAAATCCCTGATAAGTATATTTTATTTATTTTCTAATACATGCATTTACTTTTCAGTGCAATTCATTATCTTTAACAAAAAATTTATAATTATCGCCTGAGTTATAACTTAGAATTTAAAATGAACCTTACTATCGAATATAACTATTTTCCTATTAAATATAACTCGATTTTTTAGAGATAAAATATATTTTGACATTAAATCATTAAAATATTTTGTCATTGAAAAATATATAATTATATTTTCATTTTCTTAATTTAATTTTCAAATAAAAATATGTACTTAAAATCTGTATAACTTGAAAACATTATATTAACTCTTTTACAAAAAAAAATGTTTTTTCATGTATTTTTTGCGTATTTTTTTTCACTCATTTATGATTTGCAGTCATAAAATTCCCTATTTTTTTAGTTTCTAAAATTTGAATACTTTTCAAAATTTGTACATCTGTACATCTGTGAAGAATCATAAAACGGCTGATTGATTTACAATAGAACAATTCATTGATGCGTTCACCGATGACGAATAAATAATGCAGCAACATTAATTTTACATTTTTTTTTTTGTTATACAACTGATAAAGTGATGTATGGTATGCAAAAAAAAATAGTTTAAAATCGTTTTTTTTTTTGTGAAAACGCAAATTAGTGCGAAAATTCTTCTATGAACGTTTTCAGGGAGATCAGTCAATAGCACCATCTAATTCAATTCTTGTCATGAGTTTATGAAATATTTGGTAAGAAAAAAACATTCAATGCAAAAACAATGAAAACTCCAAGCCAGCAAGATTTCCTGACGACTCTCCATGTAATAATTTCGATATGGCAACTTGAATGATCTATTAAATACAAATAATCTTAACACACTGGAAAATTTATGAACGAACATGTTAACATTTATTTCTACTATTCCTCAGGCACATTTCGAATACTCCACACAATTGTATCGACGTTGTCGATAATTATTCTAGTGTCATGTGTGATGAACAATTAGCTTGGTAACTAACAAAGTAAAGTCAGAATGAAGAAAAATTTCATTGGCAATTTTAAACTGATTTTAATTGCTATCACGCATACAAAAAAAGTAGGTAATCTCAATTAAAGACATTTAATATAAAAATAACAAAAAAGGGCATAAATGTTTTTATTAATTGCTATCACGCATACAAAAAAAGTAAGTAATCTTAATTAAAGACATTTAATATAAAAATAACAAAAAAGGGCATAAATGTTTTTATTTTGCAGCTAAAATGTTTCATATTGCAAGCTCTACTTAATTAAAAGTCAATATAAATTTAAAAAAAAGCTCCGATTCCCATCATGCATTAGACAATGAATCAGAATATATATATATATATATATATATATATATATATATATAAATTTTAACTTTAATAACTATTTTAACTTTTGAGAATTTATTAAAATCTTTTTTTAGTAATTGCATTAATTACTTGACTTTCCACTCAATGAATAAAATATAGTAATTTTTTTCTCCCACATTTTTTGTCACGGAATAAAGAAATCAAAAATATTTAAAATTTGAAATTAATTTTCAAGGTGAAATGTGAATTCTAAATTTTTTTCATTTTATTTACATTTTTATCTATAATATTTTCGATAAAATTTTAAGCTTAAGAAGTTTTAGCACACTTTTCAAAAACATTGCTTACTTTGCTAATTTATCTTTATATAATATTCCGAGAAATTGTAAAAGCTTTACAGTTTACAGATTTGATTCCTCAGAAATAATTTTATTCGAATTAAACCGAGAATATTCAATCTTTTATTACATGAATATTTTACATCAAAATTAGCACACTTTGTATTACTTTAACATGGAAATTACCATAAAATGTATTGACGAATTTTTCTGCATTTTTATTTACGATTTCTTGTACAATGAAAATGTTTTTTACCGCTACATTAAATAAATATAGCTATGTTTGTGGTACATGTTTCAAATAAACTAAACATTTCTTCTTGATTCTTAAATAAAATTTATTTTGCCCATAGAATTTATTTAATCAAGGCTTATTATTAACTCTCTTGCTTAAGGTATTCTTTAAATATTTTAAAAAATGTTTAAATGGAAGCTAAAAGTTGTGTTTCAAAAGATTCTAAACTGGGAAAACTGGGGAACTCAAAACTGGAGAAGGAAATAATTTGAGTAGTAGTTTTCATAATAATTAAAGTAATTACTTACCATTGTGTATTGCTATATTTTTATTATTTTTGTGATACAAAATTTAATTTTCCAGTTCAGAAAATTAACAAATTTTTTAGAATAAATTCCTAATTTCTTTTGATTTATAAATTTTGAAATATTAAGTGAAAAAAATCTTCCGTTATGTGAAATAATATTCCAATAAATTTTCAAGACACTGTTCATTTATAACGAATTTAATTCAGTGCAGCAGGGAAGTTTGATATAATTAGTTTAATATACCATTAAAACATTATTAAAGAAACATATTTTAGATTTTAAAGAAACATAAAATAATAATTTCTTCAATATTTTCTTTAAATTTTAAGCCCTAAAATATTTTTAAGAAATTTCACCATTTCTTCTCAAAAAGTCGTTTTACAAATGCTTGAATAATTCTATAATTCTTGTTCATAATTAAATGTTATCTTGATGCGTATATTCTATGCTGTTTAAAATTGAATTCAGAATTCAAAATGAACAGAAAGAAATAATTTTTACATTTCTGTCTCTTTTTAAAGTTTTTAATAAAAAGTAAAATTTTCTTTTCCGCTTAATTAACTTGTATTAACGCTTTAATGTGGTCATAAATTAACTCATTAAATAGTTCATAATTTAATTTTAAACTCGAAAAACTCAAATAAATTAAAAAATTAGACTAATGTTGAAAACATTAAATATATTCTAATTTGTATCAATTTATTTTTCA
The DNA here is from genome assembly GCA_026290005.1 of Latrodectus geometricus. NCBI lineage: Eukaryota > Metazoa > Arthropoda > Arachnida > Araneae > Theridiidae > Latrodectus > Latrodectus geometricus. Next base: position 323,690 of record JAPDSC010141057.1, read on the forward strand.
TTGTTTAAATAGAAGGTTCCCTCGTCATAATTTAGAAAAACTCTTAAAGAGAAAAGTTATACTTGTAATTTTTAAATGATCATTATCAGTTTGATAAATAAACAATAGATGGCGACACTAAAGTAGTCGTTTATTTTAGAAAGTGTTCTTTTTCTTAACTTCTTTAAATTTTTAATTATTGACATCATTTATCTTTTACTTATTCCAATATGAATGAATTATTATAATTATCTAAATCTTAATATGTCAAATTAAAGCTCTAAATATCCTTGAATAATATTATCCTTTTATTTTTATTTCATTTCTCCCAGTAGAGATAAAATAAAATTACATGTAGTACTAAATTAATTTTTAAAAAATACTTCAATTGAAAAAAAAAATTTTAAAACTATAAAGACGAAAACTCAATTACCAGAATGTAAGGATCCAAAACTATGTTGCTGAAAATAATGTAGTAAAGGTTTATTAATAATATAGGTGGAATATATAATATAATCGAATGCATAAAATGGCGTTATATTATTTGGTATTGGTAAGGAATTTTTTTTAATCAAATATTTTGTATTTTACAAGTATCAGAGCAGTGTGTGTGGAAATTATTGCTAATAAAATATAGTAAATATTTAATAAAATGCATAAAGCCCCACCGTTTCATGTTATTATGAACAGCATTGGACTAACATTTTGTGACTTACTTTGTGAGCTAATTTGCAAGATTAAACCTATGGAAGATTTTTTAATTTAAAATAGAAATTTAAATTAAAAAATTAAAAAAAAATTAAATTATATTTACATAAATAAATATTTTAAATTGATATCCCTGAAATATTTTTGCTAAAATTTTAGTTAAAAACATTAAAATATATAAAAATTCAAAAGATTCATAAAATGTTCAGTATTTAAGTTTTGTATACTTATCTTTTACAGTATTTGTGAGATATGATAGCTCTGAAAAGTTAATCAAGTTTATTTTAATAAAGAACACATATGATATTATTCTCAAAAAATTAAAATGCATTTAAAAAATATGCGAATAAATTTTTTTCTTATAAGCATTCTATATGAATTATTCAATTTGAAAATGTGTTAAATATATGTAATATTAAAATTAGCAATCTTTTAGTATACACAAAATATTACTAGTGTGATGAGAAGTCTCACTGGATGTTTTGAATAAGAAATTTGTATATTCTCACATTTTAAAGCAAAATATTGATTAAATTATACTAAAAATATTTTTGAACTTGAACTATCAGACTATAAGAAGCTTAAATAAGAAAAATAATAAGTTCCTCATTCACAAATTGCGTTTGAGCGTTGTTGCCTGGTGAAAAGTTGTTGTGATGCCTCGTGTAAGAAGGAGAAATGCGTACAAGTATGTTTCTGACTTTGATAAAGGTCGAATTGTAGCGTACCGGGATTGCGGTTTATCTTATCGCAGTATTGCTGCTCGCGTCGGTCGAGATCCAATGACTGTTAGCAGAATATGGAATCGATGGGTTCAGGACGGTAAAACGGAACGCCATGCGGGATCTCAACGGCCACCTATCACTAGCAGCCGAGAAGACAGACATATTATCCGCATGGCCATAATGGATCGTGCAACCACGTCACGAGCCATGAGTCAAGAAACGGGATCGTTTGGAAGACAACAAGTGTCTGCACGAACAGTTCGACGACGTTTGCAGCAGCATGGACTCTCTGCTCGGAGACCATGGCTGCAGCTTCCCTTGACGCTGCGTCATAGACAAGAGCTTCTTCAATGGTGTGATCAACGACGAACCTGGGTGCACGAATGGCGAGACGTCATCTTTTCAGATGAATCCAGGTTCTGTGTACAGCATCATGATGGTCGCACCCGTGTTTGGCGGCATCGTGGTGAACGCACACTGGCAGCGTGCATTCGTCATCGTCATACTGGCCCATTACCTGGCGTGATGATATGGGGTGCCATTTGATATACGTCTCGGTTACCTCTTGTTCGCATTGACGGTGCTTTGAACAGTGCACGTTACATTTCTGGTGTGTTACGACCCGTGGCTCTTCCCTTTATTCGAGCCCTGCGAAACCCTACGTTTCAGCAGGATAATGCCCGACCGCATGTTGCCGGTATTGTACGGACCTTCCTTGATTCGGAACATGTTCGGCTGTTGCCCTGGCCAGCACGTTCTCCAGATCTTTCACCAATAGAAAACGTCTGGTCAATGGTTGCCGAGCGACTGGTTGGTCTCCAAACGCCAGTCACTACGGTTGATGAACTGTGGCATCGTGTTGAAGCTGCATGGGCATCTGTACCTGTACATGCAATCCAATCTTTGTTTGACTCATTGCTCAGGCGTATAACTGCCGTTATTACTGCCAGAGGTGGTTGTTCTGGGTACTGATTTCTCAGGATCTATCCAGCCAAATGTTTTGAAAATTTAATCACTTGTTATTTCTAGTATAATATATTTGTCCAATAAATATCATTTTGTTATCTGCATTTCTTTCTGGTGTAGCAATTTTAATGGCCAGTAGTGTATTAATACAGTAGACTCGTTTTTTATAAACTCGCAGCCACCGTAAAATGGTTATAAAAATCGTAAGTTCGTAAAATGGAAAAATTGATGTAGATCTTTAAGCTTCTTTTTTTTGTGAAACTGCTTTCTCTCTTTCTATCAATTTACTACTATTAGAGTATTTATTCTGTATGAACTAGATAAGAAATACAGAGTAATATTCAGTTTTCAAATTAATTTTTACTTTTAATTTGTTAAAATATCAGACATATTCTTATTTTTCTGCTTCAAAACTATTTCAAAACAGCTATAAATCGGATTAAGTAGTAGATTATGTAGGGGGTGGGGAATCCGCACCGATTGATTAAAAAATATTGGAATTTCAACATCATCACACAATTAGATATAAGAATCGAAAAATTTACGGTTGTCCAATAAAAACCCACTTCAAGTTTCTCGTCTATAAAATAAATAAAATGAAAACAAATCAGATAATAAACAATAAAACGCAAACGAAAGATGTGTGAAAAGATGTTCGCAAAAAAGAGATTTTTTTAAAAAGTTTATCTAATACCTTTGCGTAAACTACTATTGCGTTTATGAAACGCCGCTTTTTAGGAAGCACTCATTAGTTTGTAAAATGAGTGCTTCGTAAATTAGAAGTTTATAAAATCTAGCTTTTATTATACTAAATAAATCTATTTTAGTTTTACTATTATGCACTGTGAAAAAGATGGAACAAAATTAACGTCAGTCAAAGAAAAGCGTCTCTAAAAATGAAGCTACATAATTAGATGCGACAGATAACATTAAAGAAAAAATGCTTTTCAGAGAATGAAAAATTCTAGAATTTGGGAGTCTCATTTCTTAAGATGCGGTTGCTAAACTCTCCAGAATTCCATCGTGCATCATCGCCTTTGACAGATGCGTGTTTAGGTAGTCACGACTAAGGAATTGTCATTTTGAATTCTCTTGGGAATCTGATAGAGAAGGATGCCATAGTTTTTTTTTATTCAGGATGACATTTTCTTTAGTTTTCTATATTACTTAGAATCATGGATGATTAGATCATGAAGTTAAGTAGAACATCTTTTTAATTTTTCTGTTCAAGTCTTCGTCCAAGCTACCAGGCATTATGACCTCAACTTCTTCTTCCTTCAAGTATAGAAGATAACATCGAGAGACTTTTCCAAATTTTCTATTATTTTTCTCACAAAAATATTGATTCTCTCTAATTAATCATTTTTACTTCCACATTCTCTTTCTTATGGGTCATGTGGTTTTTTAGTAATTTAATTTAGTGTATCTTCATAATATAATTTCTTATTTGATTAAAGTGAGAAATATTTTTTGCAGTATTCTTGTAACAGTAAAATGAATTAATATGAAAACTTACGAATCATGTTTAATCATAATCTTAATGAGTCAAATTTAATTTTTTTTATGTTGTTAAAGATTTCATCATATTTACTCTACCAATTTTCTTGTATTACTACATATAATTTAAAATTAGTTATTAAGATTAAAAATTATTTTTTAAAACCTTCTTTTTTATTATTTTTTATCCTTCTAATATTATATCTGTTTGTACTAACCTTTTACATTAACAACCCTTTAACAGGATTCTTCAAGAGATAAGATATTTGATACATTCATACATCATAAGGATTCATTGCTTATGTAATTTTATGCAGTTTACAAAGATTTCAGGACTAAGGTTTACGGAGTTTAAATATCAATTTCAGTGTAGTTCCAATTATGTTCACCTACACTGAAATCTGAAAATACACTCACCAGGAAATAAATGTATTTGGAGAGCTCCTTTAACAACTCGGGATAAATATTTGTTTGTTGTCCTATTAAATAATGAAATTACAAGTGGATTACTGCAACTATTCATTTTATCAGTTTTATGAAGAGAGGAGAGTTCTCTTTCTTTGTGTTAAATAAAAGGTTTTGCAAATAGACCGTAGTTCAAATATGGAGAAGTTTGTCCTGGGGGAAATTCAATCCGTTTATCAGCTGATAGAGTATGGAATTCCTTACTGTCGTTATATGTATAGATGGAATTAAAAAATATATAAAAAAATGTTGACAACACGCATAAATTCATGGAATCTCATGAAGAATCTTTACATTTTTCTTTCAGTAAAAAAATTATTTAATATGCATAGTAGATCCCATTTAGGTCAATCAAGATATGATTTAAAGAAGAGTAACATTTCAATAATAAATATTATGTTGTTATGAGAGAATCATTGCTTCATGATATGCATCATTCAAGATATACTATTGTTGTTGAAATTTGTGTGTTTGTGTGTATATACTGTTCACATACCATATGATCATCATTTAATAATATTAATTTGTGCACGAAATATTGGACTTTTCCATGATTAAACAAGTTCATTCGGCTTGTCTTGTTGCTTTCAATAATGACTTCTAAAGTGAACAACACTATGCAGCATATTTGAACGGAATAAATGTTTCTTATACCATATTGATACTGAATAAATTTTTCTTATAACATGATACATTTAATAACCATGATACAAGAAACATATATCATGTTAATAGAATATGCATCCTACCATGATAGTGTGATACGCATTTTGTTTTAAAGTTGATCAGTAATAAAACATTTGTGATGAATCCTTTTTCATCACTCTGACCAGCTATAGGTGAGTTGGTGATTGAATGATAAGTTAATCAGGTATTAAATTCGTTAGATTGAGGGTTCAACGTTCGACAACTGACTCGACTGTGGATGTTTGTTTTGTAATCCACTTACGAATGTAGTTATAGTTTTCAGCCAAATTAACGTTGTTATACATAAAACATGTTAACAGAGGTATAAGTAAACAAATCAACCTGATCACTCAAAAAGTCCTTTTTATACACTGATATGCATCTTTAATATTATTTTTCTATATTAGATGTACCTATAGTTACCAGTATATCATTTTTCTCAAATTTTTAAATTAGTCTGGCAAAATCATTCTTTTGACAATATACAATCAATTTTTCATGAGAGCTTAAAGTACAACCAAAGCTTTACTATCTGAACTTACTATCTAAAGGTCTAAAATCATAACTAAACTCATCCCTTAATGAGTGTAAAAAATTTATATAGCTAAGCAAAATTTAGATATAGCCAAATAAGATCCAAATAAAAACTGTAAAATAGAAAATGATTTAAGCAAACTTCTACACTAAATTCACATTTCCATAGTTTATCTCTTTTTTTTTCAAAACAAAATACAAATAGTTGGATTTTACAGTGGAAGCAGAAGAAAACAATTTCCTCAAAATTCAAATTTCTGCACGCTTTTAATTTACATAATTTTAACATCATGAATGTTTGCATTTTCTCTTTTATGATTTGATACGCTTTAAGTTTGAGATTGGATAATAATTATCGGTGTAAATATTAGAGTATAAACCAGATCTTCCTCAAATACTATTAACAGTATTTTTGTTATGTTCTTTCAAAACTTCTACCTAACTTGTCAGGGGAATACAGTATGCTAACTTTACAATGTAAAGAACTTTTTCAAGGCGATTTTGCTAAAAAGAGAAATCCTATACGGAAAATAACTTATCTTGTCTAACGTGATGTATGCATATAAAATTTAAATTATTATTAATTATATCAAATAAGAAAATTCGCAGAATAACATTTAAAAATATTATGGGATCACTTTTAAATCTTTTGAATTTCTTTAGTTAAAGTGTGGAAATTCCAGAGAAAACTTGTTTCTCCTTAACAATAAATGTCAATTTTCTTATTACAATAAACTTAAAGGTGTACGAAATCATTTATATTCAATATTTTCACAGCGGAAAATATTTTTGCTATTCATTAATTTGAGTCATGCATGATAAGTGGAAAATAGTGCATAATTTTAGCCAAAATTAAAATTGACATTTTTTTTAGTATTTTTAGTATAATTATGTAAAAGAAATATAAATACATAGAGTTATTATGTATAGCGTATATAAAAGTACTATGTTCAACAAAATTTTCTAATAGCACACAAAAGAACTAAGAACTTCTTTATTGATGGATTTTTAAAGTAATTAATAGTATATTATATATACTGTGATTAAATATATTTAACTTATCACAAATTAATGTCTACATCTAAATAGTTCTAAGAATTTTCAAACACTTATTATAAAAATACTTTTTCATTTGATAAAAGTAAGGAAAATACAACCAGAATTTGAGAAATAAATTACGTAGTTTATTTCGAAGAAAACGCACGCACAAAACACAAGAAAACATTACAATTTTTTTTAAATGAAAATCTTACGAGTTCCTTTAAAATGAATATAAGACATGCAAATCGTTCTTAGTTGCTGCATGAAACATAACAGTAGGTTCTTCATTACAATTCCTATTTTAAAATGTCTTAAACATACAAATAAAGGGTATTTTAAGTAAAATACGTTTTTATAACGGGCGGACGAAGCATACAATAGCTTTTACGTTTAGAATTAAAAGGATACTGTCTCAATCAGCTCTCTATAACTTTCTCTGATTTCTATTGATACAATAGAATTGTTTATTCTATTCAAATTTAGAATATGTGCTTCCTAATGTCAATTGTGATCGCTATCTTCTGTAAATTAAATGTTTTTCTATTATATGATGCCTATTGTTATATTATGCATCATATAAATTGTATAAAGCACTTAATGCAGTAAATCTCTCTCTCATGGTATATTTATATTGTTCAAATATATAACTTTAACACATGAATTACCTGCGTGTACAATCTAACCCAGATCATTCATGTCATCAAAGAATTTTCATTGAAAATATTTTTTATTGAGAAATTATTTTCTATAAAATAAATGTAACTCTCTAAAGACTTATTTAAAATAAAAGAAGAAATAAATGATAGCAAATTAGATTAGAAAATGTACATTTGTCTTCTTAGATATTTACTCAATACTGAGATTTTAATAGCCATATTGAAATTAATTTATATATAACTAAGGCATATAATTATCACCAACAATTTGTTTTTACATTCTTCTATTCGTATGTGAAAATGGTAAATGTGATGACCAAGAAGTTGATGTGAAGAGCTTTTGTGCAATAGATAGCATAAACATTCAAAAATATTAGTTGTTAAAAAGGATAAATGATGAGGATTTCTAGATATCATAAGAGTTCGGTTTCAATAAGAACAATTGATAGCAAAAGCACACAAAAAAGTAATTTCAAAGGAACTTCCAATGGATTCAGTAAATATTTAGTAGTATATGTAAGACTGAGCTGGCATTTGATTAACTAGGGCTCTGGTTTTGAGTTCAATAGTTCGCATGTTCGATTTCCACCTAAGAAATGAATATTTGTAATGATTCAGAATTCATTTTCAGCATTAAGTCTCAGTAACGCTCACTTGTAAAAAATGATGATAGAGTGACAACCAAACTTAATCTTCACTAGAAATATGTAAATGATATTTTAAGCTTTGTTCTATCAAAAGAATTGCATATGAACATGAGTGCGAAACTTTCATAGTCGATAATTAACGAAAATAAATCCTTTGATTTCAATTTTTTGACAAAACTTAATAAATAAAAAAAAACTAATGTCTTAGAATTTTTTCTGAATCAGATTAATATATGCTTTTGCAGAAAATGCCTTATTAAAACCATATAAATTCGATATGATAGCAAAAACATTCTTCCATTTTAAAATTTGGTAGACAAACACTAATGATTGCTTCATTCAAAGTTCATGGAAGAAAGTTAAATGAAATGAGTAATCAAGATATCAGTTATTTCACATACTAATTGAATGCGCATTTTTCATTGTAATATTTTTACTTTAAGAACTTTTGCCCATTTACTGGGAAAAAAACATACTCTTAAATTATTGAGAAGTTTTTATTTTTACTACTGCATTTCTTTCTTAAAAAGTCTATAGTCATAGTGAATCCGTTCGATAAAATTGCTATATGCTGTTTTTATTGTAAATAGCAATTTAAATATAAAAATAAAAATCTGATTCTGAATATATTTCTTTTCATATTTTTGTATCGGATAAATTTATTTTTCATTCTGTTAGTTTTATTCCTTTCCCAAACACAATGATATTTTTAAAGAAAAACATTTTAATATTGACTCTATAAATATTTGAGGTCTGAAAAAATCGATGTATTTCTTCCAGGATTTTGAAATTTGTATATTTCTAGATTCAACAGGAATAAATTTTAATAGAAAAATTTTGTTTTCTTTTGAAATATTACTTTAAATTCTTATTGATCAGAAGTGAAAAGTGACGATAGAGTAATAACCAAACCTAATGTGCATTAGAAACCTCTTGATAACATTTTTATTTTATCGAAGGAATATATTGCATAAAAAACGAAGACGACTGCAAATGCTTTGATAATTAACATTTATCAAAATTAAATTTTTTCATCTTGATAAAAACTTAATAGATAAAAAAATAAATATAAAGACTAATTCCATTAGAACTTTGCTATTGTTTGGAAGTAATGATCATGAGAATTTAAATTTCTGATAACTAACAAGCATTCATCTGATAATTAATAAGTATTCAGCATTAATTTACATTCAGATGATCAAAAACAAACAAAAATTTAAATCAGTTTCAATAACTCAATGTACAACATGAAAACGCATGCACGTAAGACCTTGTCATATTATCAATAAGATTGTTAATGATTGTGGAGTATTTTCCAAGAAGCGAACACTTGATGATATAAATCAGTAAGATTCAAGTAAGTGAAAAACCATATTTATAAATAAAAAAATGGAAACATGGAAAACTCACGTGTACTCAACCCCAACATATTTAGAAAACAAGAATGCAAAATTTATTACCCTCTATTCAACAATTAAAGGGATTAATCCTCCGAATGCCATCTCAAAGTGACACTGTCTTGTCATTAGGTTACGTTTACTCAAATCCAAAAATGCTCATTCATGGTTAATAATTTAAAAGTTGAAGTGAGAAAGTTGTAAAAAAGTTTGCATGAACTTTCAGCTTTTAATAGATTAAACGTTGAAAACTTTCAAACCTGACCCAACGAGTGTGTATGCAGAAAGAACAAACGTAACATCTAATTACCTGTTGTTCAACATTAACCTAGATAAAAAACCTAGAGCTTCTTTTGTTGAAGAGCACGATCCTTATATTATGTGCCCACTTAAATATATTTTTGACATTTATAGCTAAAAGCAGCTTTCGGTGTTATAGTTGAAATAATTTGTTCAACATCCGCATGTATGTACATAAGAATGTACATATTACATTCTTGAAGAACTTTTCAAACATATAAAAACGTATCCACGTATGACAAAAGAGAAAATTTTGGAAACTTACATGCAACCGATAAACGTAAGTAGAAAGCAGAAACTCAACTTTCCTTTCCATTTTTTTAACTGACTAAAATTGAAGCGATGAATTTTCTCTCCAAAACACACATTACTATTGTTGTAAATATACAGTAAACTGTATAGCCTAAAAACGGAACTTAGCAGATAGCCTAAGAGCTGTTTCACAAAAAAAGTGCTTTCTCGTAGGCAGTGGGCCGTATGTAAAAACCTTCAAGAAGGGTACCTGAAAGATTCTGCATTCGCACTCTTACAGATGGGCACACAGAAAGCAGAAACGCAATAACCCTTCCCTTGTTATTCAATAAATGGTTGGGAATCGAATTCAGTATTTTCCATACAGAAAAACGAGCGTAATTATTATATTAAATCATGATGAGCCCAACCCAAATATGCTCATTTACAGACAATTCATGGGATAATTTATCAGGGGAGTACAAAGTTCTAATAATATGTCAAATTTACATTAACAAATCACAATATAAGAACAACATATGCTTTAGTTTTGTCGTGTTAAAAAATGGTTCTGGGGAAACTTGAAAGAAATGCCCAATAAATAGCTACTTGATTATATCTGTGTAACACAATCAGTTGCCATCGCATTACCTACACCAACTAAAATAAGCTTACAATTGTACCTATTAAACGTAATATACAGTCAATAGACTACTATAGAGCGATATGCCGTTCCTTTGCGAAAACTTGTTGATGATACTGGTCATATGAACAGCAAACCAATCAGTGTCTGATCGTTGTTTTGCTTTAGAAAAGTCAAAGTCACTAATGTAGATGACAGTTATCTATTACATTATAGTTTGATTGAGCAAAAATCCTCAAATTTAGATCCATTTTTCATCAGTTCCTATAAATAAGTGGATTTGAACCTTCAAGAATTTGTGCAGACCAAAAGTTTGGTATAGTGAAGAATAGGCAAAACATAACTACAGCTTCAACTTCGGATAGTAGTAGATACCCCATCATAAAATCACGTTTAGATTTCATTTAGAATACTTTATAATTTACGTGTTTAGTAGAAAAAAATATAAAATTTCGAAGTAATGGAGTTATTCTCAGAACAACATGTTTATGTATAGATGTAAAAGTGTGTATGCATCAGATATATGTGTGTCTATAACTACGCAAACCAATATATAATTGTTTTTTTAAACAATAAACCAAATTTGTAATAATCAGAACAATTTAGAGAAATTGATCGCATACTGTTAGATTATTTTACTATGTGTCAGAAAATGGTTAGGTACAATGGTTTACATTTATGATATTTAATATGCACATTAAGAGGTTTTGTATATGCATGTTATTTTAAGAGGAGGTGTAATATGAGATCAATAAAATTCAGTAGTAATTTGATCTCACCTCTGACTTTTATGCTGGGAAAACTTTCTTATTCCGGCATTTTATCTCGTACTTCCCTTTTAATATTTTTTATTTACACAACTTTTGTACAAAAAGTTGAAAAGTGTTACCATTTTTCATGTTAAAGGGGGATAAAATTAAAAATAATACATTTAAATATTATTGTAATATATTTTATCATATAAGCTATGCTTTTGTTAGCAGTACTCATTCATGTCTTTAGTTATGTATTAGTTTGAATTAATATAAATATTTACGAGAACTTTATACACCCATTTAATGAGCATCATAGCTGGCGTACGTTGAATAGGTCGTAGTTGCAAGTGAAACAATATCTCTGGGGGTAGAAAGTAGAATATTAAGAGAGCTTCTGCTTGAAATATGTTTCTAAATCATAAAGATACCCATTTAGCTACTTCCACATAGCTGGTAGAGCCCAACTTTGGGTTAGTTCCAGGGACGTATGCTAGTGTAACAACAATAACAACATCATTTACTTTGTTATTGTAATCATAATTCATTTGCCCCCCATTAAAACTGCCAGTAATTAATATTTTTAAAGATATACGCTTTTTTTAAAGTGTTATGTCTATAGTAGGCAGACTCATTTTTTACGGTATAATTAAAAGATACATTTATATTTTTATGCGAAATATTTATTCACAAGTTCATTTACCGTGGGACCAAAATTGCTCCAATAAATATTATCTGTGAGAACTATAGATTTGTTTTTCAGAAATAAAACAATTATTTCTTTCACGCTACAATAGCAATTGTGTACTACCTGAAGGAAAGTTATAAGAATATACAGTTGTTCTATAAAATCCCATATATTACGATGGAATGACTTTTCAAAATAATTGACTTCTTAAAGAAATATTATAAAATTGTTTAAAATATTTATATATAGGTATTATAATTTTAACAATTTTTGTACTGTAAATTATATTTTAACAAAAAAGGAATTAAAACTTTGATAATAATTTTATTTTCCAATGTTTCTATTGGGAAAGTATCAAATAATTCTTTGAATTAAATCATCTAACAAAGCATACAAGAATTGTTTAAAAACTGCATTACATTAAGATAACCTACGGAAAATGTTTTCTGTAAAAAAATATAAAAAATATTAAAAAAGAAGGAATTTCTATTTTATTAACTTCTTAATAGGACTATACTTCTTTCAGCTTTTGTAATATACTGATTTTCTATATATTTATTAAAATAATAATAATAAAACACGTTTTCATCATTTAAAAATTATTAAATAACTATACTTATTATTAATATATTTTCACTATTAAAATTCTTTATATTGCTATACTTCTTTCAGCTTTTGTAAAATATTGAGCTTATATTTTATTAAAATAATAATAATTGAATATATTTCCAAAATTTAAAATTTTAAAGAATATTTTTATTATAATATATGTATCTTGATAATATAAACTATATTTTGTTTAGAATTTTTATGGCCTTATTAGCCTTATTTACTTAATTTGATATCGATATATTGAAAAATTATTTTCCAAAGTTTTTCAGTTTAAAAACAATAGCAATTAAAATTATTAGATATTATACAGATAAATTATGCATGTAAAATTAAATTTCCCTAGTTTGATTAGTTTTCAAAACACATATCTAACTTCGGATGCTTTTTAATCATTTCCATTGATTTATTTATAAATTTATATAAGTAAATTAGAAAATCAATCAATAAAAACTAATTTTTCATGCATATTTTATAAGTTTTCATCAAAACCATAATTTATCATTCTTGCATTCCATTGATCATTTGGATAGAAAATAAAGGAAATGAATGATTTGATGGAATACTGATAAACCTTTAACAACCATAGAATAATTACGTAGCAAATAACTATAACTTAAAAACGAATGTTATTGAATGCTGCTGATAAATCACAACTATAATAATTACATGCATCGAAAATTATTTGGGTCTTTTATTCTCATTGTAATTAGTACTTTATTTAAGTTCTTTCAACTTACATGAGAATGCCAAAATCTTAATGGCATATCTTCTCACATACACATTTCACAAAAAAAATCACCTATAATAGTTGTCAGAAACTGTATTGGAAATTTTTTTCTACCTCTTATATCAATAGTCATTTTGAAGTGAACTTCGAACACGCAAGAGGGAAAAAGTCCGATAACCAACCTCAAATATTTACTCAAAATCACGATGGTGAAATGGAAGAAATAAACAACTCCCAATTAAAAGTTGGATCTGAGTTTAAATAGCTATGACAATAGCTCGATAATAAATAGTCATTAACAAAGATGAAATACAAATGAAAACAAAATGCAGGAGGATTAGCTTTAGAGATTCCGTGGCTGGTATCAACGTTCATAGCCTACCGATATGTTTCCCAGCGTTTCCAGAGCGACGCAATTCACCTCAGTTTCTTCGTAGTTAGTTTATTTGCTTGTTTATTTTGTTTGTTTTCATTCTTCTGTACTGCTTTTTGTTAAGAGTCCGAAATACAGTTGGGCTATTATTTTCAGAAATAAATATTTTCTTAACGCCAATTCAGCACCCTGTATCTCGCATGCTCTTTCATGATAAATGCAACAAAAGACTGCTTCGAAACAAATTTCAGAAGCTGTCACGTGGATGAAACGATTATTTAGGGCACAAAACTTACAGAAAGGTATTTGGAAAGTAAAAAATTACAGATTCTTGAACAAGAAAGAATGTAACGCTTATATGCAAATATTCTTTAATGTATGCTGTTATATTTGGGTAAATAATTTATAACACACAAAAATACTCAGTTTAAATATTTTCACCCAGTAAATTTAAAATTATTGCAAAATTTCAGTATAAAGTCATCAATGTAAAATTTAAATTAGATTTTTTGTTAATTTGAAGATGCTAGTTTGTAGACAAGACATTCATTATTTATTTGGGAAAATGCATAAAATTAAAATGCATTTTCTCAAAAATGATTACCAGAAGCAAAACACAGAAACCTATAAGTTTGTATTATCAGATCTCATGATAAACATCTGGATAAAAAAACTTTAATTTTTATACACCTAAGAAACTTACATTCTAGCTATGAAATGTATTTCAGAATGCCAGTCCTATTAGTAAAGATCATTTAATTTACATATTATAATGAATCTTATTTATTTACGAAAGATAAATTATATTAACAAATCAGTTAGGTGTTAAATTAATAGTAGCTGATAAAATTTTATGTATCCAACAAAAAAAAGCATTTGATTCATATCGATGAGAAGGTTATTTTAAAAAAATCTCTTAGGACACTTCTTACACACTCAAAAACATTGAAAATAGCACGTCAAGAAGGGAGCATGTGATTCAATTGAAATTTAGTACACTTAATAATGCATAGGTGAAATTCACTTGGTCCCAAAATCAAAACAATTAAACAAATGCAGTGTGTACAAATAGACAAATACAGTGCAACCTCAATAGTGCGTCGGATAGTTTCCTGTTTTAATACATACCACCACGTGGACCAGCATCGAATTGATTAGACATCTGATGTTGTTCTGAGACAGATGTGTTCACAAATCTCGAACAATCCATAGAACGATTTAAATTAATCATATTGTTACTGAGATAAATTTACATTTTAAAAAAAGCAAAATTTAAATTTCATGGCTTTACTAGAAGGTTATACTTATGTTTACAAAAATACTTCAACTTTTTGTGAACTTCAACATCTAATAACAATAAAAAAACATTTTCCTGTTTGCAAAATTTAAATAGATATAAGTCATTAAATTAATGTGTGAAAATAAATTCTCAAGTCTGTTTAATAACATTTACTTTATTCCTTAAAAGCCTGAATATAAAAATATTTTAAAACATTTATGATTTCTATAGATTTTTTTTACGATTTATCACTGCTTTATATCGTCTGAAAACAATATTGATGATCTGTCTTTGTTACATATCATTTGTTACACTGATAATCTTTTTTACATAATTTTAAATTTAATATAAAAATTTAACAAAATCCCTCAAAAAATTTATATTTATTCCTTTATTCATGTTTAATTTATTCGTTATACATTGATTTATATAACTTATACATTATACATTCCTTTATATTATTCTTTTTGTATAAAATACGTTTCTTTTCAAATAAGGTTTATTTCAATTTTCATTTCGATATTTATAAGACTAATTTACTCGTAAAATATTAAAAAAAGCATTCCTGATAGAGTTTTTCTAAATAATTTTTTAATTGAAATTTACTTTCACCATAAATAATGTCTAAAACTTATTTATTAATTTTTACATCAAAAAATTGTTTTCATTATAAAGCTGAATATTGTATCAGCTAAAATTTTTGAGGATTAAAATTTTCAACTTCAAATACAAGTACATGATTTTCCACATTCATTTTATTCATTCATATAATATATTCATATTAATATATGAATGTATTACATTAATATATTCATACATTCTCCTGTTTTATGTGTTGATCTTTGAACAAAACAAGAGTAGAATACTTGAAATATGATTCATTCTGAAAACTCAATATAATTAGAACACGGAATTGTAATATTCTGTATTCAAATTTTGTGATAAACATTATCTGAGTCTTTGTTTCTATAAATAGAAATCACCTGCATTTTTTAAGCCTGCAATCGTATTCTGTAATGCTTACTAAATCAAGTAACATGAATATGACATTAAATTCATAGTTTAAAACAAATAAACGTCATTTATAAATTTCACAGTTTCCTATGTGACAAACACTTCTGTAAACTTTGACCTAATGGTTGAGTCTTACTTTTCCAAGTAAGAGTTCACAGGTGCAATTTATAAACCTGTTGAACTTTTTTAGTGAGGTGTACAGTATTTATACATACTCATCTGTTTGGATTGCGCTTTTTTTTCAGAATTCCTCAGTTGGAACACCTGATTATGAAAAGTTTGTCTGGAAATCAAAAGAGCAGAGGATGCTCTGAAAACCCTTACATCAGCTTTTAGCAATTGGACTACAATGATTGTCACATGTATATTTTTTTAAAGAAAATATTCAAATATGATATTCAAAATTGTTCTTTAAATATTAAAAAAGAGTGTATAAAGAAGCATTCTTTATTTTTAAATAAAACTAGATGTAAGCAAAATTTGTGTCCATTATATTTGCTTATAAATAATATTTGACTATAATATAAAAATGTTTTTTAAAACATTTTAATATTACTTTAAAACATGAAAAAAATTATAAGCACTTATACTTTAAAAACTGCTGTTGAAAAAAAATTCTTTTATTTTGTAAAAACAAATTATTCATTTAAAATTGGTACCAGATTAAAAATTTCCTAATTGAAATCATTTTTCGACGTGTAAAAACATTAAGAGAAACATATATTGTTAAATTCTGTGACTTGTCGTATAATTGTGATATAACAAAATCTGATCATTATTTTTACAACTTCTGTATTATTTTTAATTTTCTATAAACTTGAATTTAAATTTTTTATTTTCAATTATCATTAAGAAAACGATATTAAAAAGCTTAGATAATTAAAAATATTCACATGGTTAAAGTGTTATTAGTCGTACTTAAATATTTTAGTCTTGTTTCATTAACAGCAATTTTAACCTTTTATAAATTAAACACTTAAAATCATAACCACAGATTTTTTTTCCGTGGTCTAGACCCAACCTGTATTCTCTTTTTCCCAATTAATCTGGATTCCATTTCTTTTTGCTCATAAGCTCGTTAATTTACTTAATAAACGTTTCAAGTTTAAATAACTCCATATATTTTGAAAATCAACTATCCCTTAGAGATTTATAGGTACTATTTGATAATTTTATTCGTTTACTTTTCTTATCGGTATTCATTGTTAAATTTACGTATTTTCTCAATATTCATTAAAACTCCCCCATATCTAAGTTTGTCATGATTATTTTAATGATTCTAATTCCCTTTTGGTTTTTCATTAAAATAATTATTTATTACAAAAAACTTTAAATAATTTTATCATACATTTATTATTTTCCTTAACATATTTCCATTTCTCTTAATAAATTGATTATTTCTAAATTAATTATTGATAATCCAACATATTGTTTTAGTTATATTAATTGTAATTTTTTAAATTCAATTAT
>JAPDSC010141057.1:343765-356866 GCA_026290005.1 Latrodectus geometricus
TATATATATATATATATATATATATATATATATATATATATATATATTGAAGAGAATCTAATAATTTAATAACTCTAAATAATTGACCACATATTTTAGTTATTTTAAAAATTGCGAATTAATAATAGCTAATGACATTCGAAATGTTATTCTTTTTATTTTACCAGCATTTTGAAATAATCGTGGTTTCTTACCAATTACTTGATAGCATAAGCAACATGAGGAAAACTATAAAAGATTTTCTTTATGTATCTATAAATTTACATAATTTTCTTCATGAAATATATTTTAAAATCAAGTGTTTAATTACCACGCAATTTTATTTTAAAGTTTCTCTACTAAATTTGAAGAATTAAAGTTTAAAAAACAAATTTTTTAATTATTTTTCTTATCTTTATAAAAAAAAATCATTTAAAGTAACCTAAAATTTTAAAATAGAAACTTATAAAAAAATTAATTTAAAAATAATTTAGTCTTTTTTTTTAATTTGTTTAAAATAAATAATTTTGTTGTATAAAATAAATTTATAGAAATAATATGAAATTATTTTTCTATTGAATATCAAATCATTAAAGTTGTTAAATTAACAAATATAAGCATTGGTTGCATTGATTACTGCATTTCAAATAATCATGATTAACCAAAAATTAGCTTAATTTGAAAATTCAGTAAATAATAACTTAAAGAGTACATAATTAACATAAATGCTTAGATTCAAATATGAGGTTTTATTATTATCGTAGGAATATCGTGTATATAATGTGCTGTATTGAGAAAGAGGGAAAATCAATTCAGCTAATGATAATGGCATTTTGAGTTTAAAAACAAAATTAACGTTAACGAAGATATATTATTAAAACTGAAAAGATATTACAGTTGTTTTATTCTCATAAGAATAGATTAGCCAAGAAAATGAGAATGTTTGTAGTTTTAAATGTAGTATGATAATGATTATAGAAAATTTGCCATCTAGGTTTTTGTTAAATATTTCATCATAACGTCTTGTTACATATTTTCAATGTTACATATTTTCATGTTACATATTTTCAATTCATCATGTTACATATTTTCAAAATGTTTTCTATGTGCTAAGTCTTTCGGCTTCAAGTAATGATTCTACACAAAGAATTTTGAGCAATTTGACAGATATTTACTCACATTTTCAGGATTAATTTTTGAAAATATCGAAATTTGAATCTACGATCTGTTGTGCAAAATGCAAAATGCCAGAATGCTAACCATTCAATTACCAGGTCAGCATTTCATTTTTGATGCAAATTACAATCAGGCCGAATGATGATATTTGTGGTGTAGGATATAATCCTAAAAGTTTATTAGCTATTATACAAACATCATCTACTATATTATATCAATATTTACTTGAATATAGTTTTGACATGGTACTTGTCTTCACGTTTTTGCACTCTGAACTCCAGTAAATATTGTAAAACATTTTAATTCTATTTGAAATTAATGTTTTTATTTTCTTTACTGGAATCCAAAATTATTATAATCATTTATAAATTTTAAGTCTGGTCTTACTTCTTATTGGAATAAACAGTCTATTAAGGTCTTAAACTAGTTATAAGACGACAAGAACCTTTTCTTAATCGAAAAAAGTGCACTTAATTGCCTATCAAATTATATCGAAAAATAGGATTTCGAGTATATTCTGACCTAAATTACTTTCCTTATTTTTGCTTCATATTTTTAAATTCACAAGTATAAATACTGTTACGATATTTGTGTTAAAATATTCATAATATATGAAGGAAAATTATAGTTTTGTATTCATATTAATTGAAATACAATGTACCAGTACTAATGTCAATTTTGTTTCTTGATCGTATCTGAAAAGGACGTGATAATACTTTCAAATGCTTCTTTGGATTTAAATCTTATTATAATGCATCAAATTATATTTATAATTAAACTAGAAATACAATAATTTCATGGGTATTTCTATTGGAATATAATTGCTTGTTTTATTTTCTTGTTTCAAGAGTTATTTATGGAAATAGACATGCTACTTGAAAGTGGTTCTACCGTGTACTTAAAAGATTCGCTGAGGCTTTTTAGATTTCACCAAAATGAAATCCTTTAAATATTTTGAACAAAAAAATGGAAATTCTCTTGTAGTCTATTAATGCTTAATAGAAAAATCTAATATGGAACTCTTATTCAGCATTCGAAATTAAAAAATAAATTTTTTTTACGCAACCGAAGCATATAAACATAATATTTTTTTAATTTGAATATATTTTTCCATAACGTAAATTAAAATCATGAAAATACACATTTGAAGCTCTAAAAATCATTTCTTGTTTTTATTAAATAAATTTAATAAAATATTTTATTATTTATCTTCTTTTATTTCTTTTTGTAACCAAAAATTATTTAATTAATATAATAACATTTCTGTAATTTAAATGTGCTGTTGATATTTGAATTATACATGAAAAAAAAACAAATTTTGTTTTCAACAGTAATTGCATTTATATGGCGTGCGTTTTTCACTTTTACAGCCCAGTACAATTTCACTTAAATGTGTTCCGCAACTCAATATGCAATAAATCGTTAGCGAATGCAAATAACGGGAAACGGCGATCAGTTCGCCAAAGCAATCTACTGTTGCCAAGATTGGCGATCAACTCGTCTATTAACTTGATTCAACTGTAACTCAACGATCACGCTCTTTTAAGGCGGCACAATCGAATACGATTTTTAATACAAAATTCGATCAAGGTTCTTAACAATGATAATTTCCTGTAGAGAAATTAGCTTCCATTCGTTGAATTTGCCAAAACAAAATAGCCCGATATGATTCACTTTTTGGTTTTGAAATCTTTTTGGACTTTTATAAGTTTAATTCAAGTTTCTTATTGTTTAGAGAATATTACGATTGGTAAGTAATTATTTATTTTTAATTTTACAATATTTCAAAAATCCTAAATTTTCTTTATGCATTTTGTTGAAATTTAAATATTAAAGATAAAATTCCTTAGTGGACAGTTATAATTCATGTTTTATAATATTTGATATTTTTAAAAGATTTGCTTATGAAATATCTGTTCTTTAAAATGTGATGAATTTGTTATAAAGTAGTTATTTATAAACAAATAACTTAACTGAAAAAATCAAAGTTATAATTTTGTTATTATAAGCAATAAGAGAAATTTTTGCTTTTATTTTTATTAATAGGAATGATATATGATCTTAATGAAATTTTAAGTTATGATTATATATAAATTACCAATTATTTAACATTTTCATAACTAACAATTTTGTTATTATAATGATATTAATTTATAAATATCTTTATTAACAAAAAAGATTCTCATTCCACTTAAATAAAAAAAATCTTTTTGATGTCATAATTCAAAAAATAATTAGACTAAAATTTTACTGTCCATCTGTTGAAAGCTAAGCATTATGTAAAAATACAAAATCTACTTGCTTCTTATATTAACTATTCAAAATATTTATGACGAATTTATATATACTAAAAATAAAATAATATTCTAATAGCTGAGCAAAAGTCTTTAAAGAAATTATAAAATAGCTTAATTTAATAAACTTTTCATCTACATTCACTGAATAAAAACTTTTAACATATTTTTTACAAAATTTCAAATAATTAATTTTTTGCATCACATTAAAACAATTGTTTCCCTATTTTAAATACTAGATCTCCAAATTGAAGTAATTATGTTGTTATCATTCTCTACTTTATGAAATTTTAGAACAAAAATATATTTAAGACACATGTTTTGCAAATAAATTTTAATTTTAAATTATAATTGAACCTCATTATTTTATTATTTTTAATCTTTAGTTAATTTTATACTTATATAAAAGTAAACGAAAATTTAATTTTTTTTATCTATTTTATAAATTTTTGCCATTTTATTTTATTAAGTATTTTATTAGTTTTATGATGTATCTAATATATTATATGAAGTTACTTTAATCAAGAACTTCTCAGTTTTCTGTTCCTTTGTTGTCTATTTTCTGAAAATACACGCGATATATCTGTGGACCGCCAAGAATTTTTCGGGTGATCACAAATGCTAATTTTTATGATCCGCATACTTAAAAATATACTACTTTAAACCCCGATCGTCATTGAAGATGACTGCTAGACAAATAAAAAATTAAAACTAGTTCGTGACCTAGAAAAGTTTGCCCACCCCTGATCTATATTAATTAATTAATTTTAAGTTGAAAAAAGACACGTGAATATAAAATTATATTATATAGCTAATAAATTAATGTTTATTATAAATTTATAGAAATATTAATACATAAAATCATTAGACAATAGAATAAACACCCTAAAGCTAAAAATACTTTATGCTTGAGAGTGAATATGCTATAAAAGATGTAAAATAATTTTTAAATTTTAATACTTTTTACTTTTATTATTAATTAATAGCTTTTCATGCTTACTTAAGTTTATAACTTTTATTATTATGTAAAGATTGGTTAACAGCAAGTTAAAATTTTTAGTTAGCATTTGATGTTTCTTTTCAGTTTAAATCTTTTAAAACAATATGATATCTGTTAATTTAAAATTATAATACGAAACAATTATTTTATAAACAATATTCAAGTACAGTTTGTTTTTATTCCGTTATCTATTAAATAAGTTGTAACCCTTTTTTACTTTGAGCCTATTTTAATTTTTGCTTAATTAAATTGAAGAATATATTTATCTTCAAAACTTAAAATAAAATACGACGTTACTTAAATAATTGAGAATTAAACAATTACAGAATAATTTAAAAGGATATGTTATTTATCCTTATATACTTGTATAAAACAAATGTATTTCTAAGTTTCAATCTGAAATGTAAAAATCTCTTTGATACAATACTTTTAATACTGAAATCACATAAAACTTAGACATTTGAATAAAGTGTATAGATTTTACTTTATAAACATTTTATGTAAATAGTATAAATAAACAGAGAAATGATGGTTAGTATTTCTGTGAAAACTTCAGAGAATAAATCTCTATTAATATCAAATAATATAAGGAAATATGCAAAATGTATCCTTATATTTATTTGAAGATATTTAAATTGTTATGGGTTTAAATAATAAAATAGTAATTTTTACTAAAAAATATTATTGAAACTGAAAAATATATTTCACTGCATTAAGAGAAATAAATTATAGAATTTTGTGTTTTGTAAAAAAAAAAATGCACTTTCCGTTATATAAAATAAAATATACTTTGCAAAACTATTTTATAATAACAAATTGTTTTTCAAAAATTTAGAGAGAACTTTTTGAAATGTCTTTGAAATTTTTGAATAAGGACGAGTGCTCAATACTAAATTTTTAACGATTTCTTTTATATTCTTCGCTCGAAAATACATGTTTTAAAAGCATATTTCAGAAACAGATTTCAATTCGAACTGGCTTCTGTTTATAAAAAGTGATCATATTGCAAAAAAATCATCTATGTAAAATTATTTTAAATAACAATTTTCATAAATATCAATAGTAAAAGTATATTATTTACGAAAATTGGTTTTGATATATTAAAAAATGTTGTCTAAATGTGTTGTAGTCAGTGTTAAATCTATGGAATACAATTCAACTTTTAATTTAAGAAGCCAAAATTCAAAAACTGAAAAACATATTGGAAGAATATTTATAATTAACATCCATCAAAAAAACAATTAATTAAAATATATACATTTAATTTCCCAGCATGTATAAAAAATTGGAAAAAATAAAAAAGCATGAGTTATTTCTTTTTCTTTTAAAAAAGTAATATTGACTAATATGTGGTAACACTGTTATTCTAAAAATCCCTAGTTCAGAAATTGAATATTACTTTACTTTATTTTCCAACCCTAAATATTTTATCAGTAGAAACAGAATTGAATTTTATTAAATAACAAAATTTTTGAATTCTGAATATTATTAAAAAACATTATATTTTATTAAGATTTTTTTATTTAAAACTTTTACATATTAATGCATCAAAAATTAACTTATTAAGTAGATATTTATAAATAAATAGAAAAAACCTTTTCATAAATGCTTAAGTTAAGTAAGAAAATAAATTGTATACTTGGCACATTAAAATTTGATAAAATATATTATTTGGCATTAAAATTAATTTTTTCTTTGAAGTTCTTGTTAATTTCTTGAAATTCTAAATGAATTTCATGTGAATAATAATAAAAGTATTGTGATTGCTTCATAGTTGAATTGTAATAATATATTGTAAAGTTTTAAATATTAACTAAGCAAAATTATTCCTAAGAGTAGTTTTTGTTGATGCAAATTAAGCATACATTTAGAATAACTGTTAGCTACAGAATACTTTATTTTAATTATAAGTTTTAGAACAAAAAATTCAATTGAGGATGCACAATCTTAACTCTCTATAATCTCAAACATCTAACAGAATTTAAAACTGATGGTCAATTTCTTTAAAGTCAAATTTTTTATAAATTGTTTTTCAGATTTAAATGGATCAATTCAATTGATATGCGACAATATTTTACCAGTTTGGATAGTTATTAAGTTACTAACGGTTGAATGAATAAATTTAAATTCTTTCAGTTACAAAGTTACAAATTTATATATATATATATATATATATATATATATATATATATATATATATATATATTATACATTATATAATCAGTAACAATACTATTTTTTATGGAAAATATTACTTATACATTGCAGCCAAAGTGCTTTAATACAATTTTAAACTACTTGGCTGCATAGAAACTTTTTATAATTGTCTTTGATGATTGTTCACTTCTCATTTTATAATTAATTGCTTCCTTTTTTTTATTTTCTTTCATACGAAAAATATTTTTAATAGTTACTGAACATTTTAATATTTTTTTCAAAATTTAAAACAATTGCAGATATTCTTAAAATTTATTACTATATTAAAATTCTCAAAAAATCTCAATTTCTCACATTTATAAAACATATTCAAACCAACAAATTCAAACTAATTAAGCTAATTTTTTACTTAAAAAATAATATTAACTTAATTTACTGATTTGAAAGGCCTAAGTTTCTTACAATATTTTTAGGAATTTCCTTGAAAATATTTAAGTATTTTACTTTTGCATTTCAATTTTTTTATACATTTAATTCTTTTGCTTCCTAGTTCCCATTGTTGATCCATCTGTTGGGCAAGCAGGTACAGGTGATACCAGACTGAATATAGTTAAAATGAAAAATGAGCTTCAAGAAATTGTTAAAGATGTGGCTACCGTCTACATTGATGAACGTATACATCCGAGCTTGGATCACTTGCTCTTCACTGATAGTGGTAAGTTTGAATCGTAAATCCATTAATCTTAAGAATGTAAGACTTTTACAATGGAAAACGCAGGAATCAATGACATTTAGATTTTTTATTACAGTGCTATCCTAAAAAAATTGGAAAATATTACATATAAGGAAAAGTATAAGAAATTATAATATCATTTTATTGGAAAAGAATATTACTTCACAGAGGTAGAAGTAATAGAATGATTTTTTATTATAGTAATCTGATTAACTCTTCTGTGTAAAAACATGCTGCTTTTAGCTTTTTTTATTATAAACTGGTTGAAATTATTTAAATATAAATCCAAAGAAATAAGAATTACAAATATCATAAATAGTGAAACTATTTATTTTCTTGATTTTGATCGTGTTAGTAACATCGATGTGATAAAAAAATTATTATGCCATTTTGTACACACAAAAATGTAAATGACATTTAACATTAAAATTAATAGCCGATTAAAATTTGATGTTATAACTTGAATGGTTTTTCATAACAGATGAATCTATATTTAAATACTCTTTGTATTTTCCTTTTTGCCAAACTAACAGATGAATGTTGCCGCTTTTTCCTTCGCTTCAACAATTCATGATTCAAACTTCCATCTTGGGTGTGTATGGATGTTCGTAGTGGTTTAGAACTCATTTTAAAGTGTAGGTCCCAATCTAGTTAGCCCTTATTTTCAAAATATTGTCTCAAAATATCAGCGAAATTAAGTCCTACTTGAATTTTTCAGTGAGATTTGTTTATATAAATTGGTTTTGATTTAATCATTGCCCTATAGTCTCTTTTTGCCCTTGAGAATTAATTGGATCAGAACTGCTTACTTCTGCTACGAAGCAAAGAAATGTTGGGCTGAAAATAATGTTATTCAATTACTAGTTCAGCGTTTTTATGAAGTGTATTCCAGAATAATTTTCATTCCCTGTATTTAACTTCAAGATGGGAAAATCATTTCATCAGAGACTTTAAAAGATTATGATATTTTTCATCCATGATTTATTAAAAATGTAGCCATATTTTCCTATTTAATGGAAATTTCACATATTTTAAACAAAAAATAATATCCTTAACCAGATTAATTTGCACACAGAATTTAAAATAACTCATATCTGATTTGGAAAGAAAGTCTCTTAGCTCCTTGTGAATAAAACGTACATTAAATTGAAACTATGTATGATTTTACATTTTCTAATTAGTTAAGATAGTTTTACTCAGTGCACATTTATAAGCGTGTTTATGGCTTGAGAAAAAGATTGAAGATTATCAGAACATGTTTGACATCTCGTAACGTATATCGTAGTAGCAAAATGTTGTGGTAAGAATTTTGTAACATCATCCACGCTTTGCTTAATGGGAGACATTTACATTGATAGTTGACAGTAAGAGAGAGAAAACTTGGAAAGTTCCCATCCATTCACACCGACTCTGTTATTAAACAGTGACTAAAATTGGACTTGGAGCTTTTTACTCCAAAGAATGTGATGTTATGATTGAACTATAAGGAGTTCTTTATTGGAAATATTGGCACTCTGCAATGGATATCCTAACTGCTTGAGCCAATTGCAAAACATTTAATATCCATTGCACATTATTTTATAGTAAAATTTTTCATGGGTAATGAATCTAATTATAATATCGCATGAGGAAACCCAGAAAAGCCTTTAAAACACTCCAAAGTATATTAATAAAGAAAAATCGAAATAACCAGTCTCGTTGTTCAATAGAGATTTTCCATTCCGAAAACATGGTCTATCTACTAGAGCAGGATAAATCTTTATATACCTGTGCTATCTCAATAATTATACTTCTTTGTTCAAAGTATTTCTCTCTAAGCCAGAATTCCAATTCTCAGCTTCACATTCTATACATGTATTGATTTCAATATTATGTTTGAGAAACAATATTATGTTTCCCAAATTATTATCGGAAATTTAAAAAGTAATTCTTCATTTAGAAAAGCAATTACAATTTAAAAAATATAAATAAAGTAATTCTTCATTTAGATTAGTAAACACAATTCAATAACAATACAAAAAAAAATATCATAAGAATCTTTTTTTATATATAAAACTAGAAGTAACTAACATGCTTATTCTTCGGTGGTCCTTAAACATTTGTCAGTATCCTCATACTTAATTAATAAATTTTAATTTATTACATACTTATGAAAATTTCCCTTTTAACAAAATATTACTTGAACTATATTTTTCTAATCAGTTACTACATAAAATACATTGTACATTTTTTAAATTTATATTTTCTATTGAAAAATATATATGTAAGGTTTATCTAAATTAAAATTATTTTGGTGTAAGAAAAATATTTTTGGTTGAAAAATTAAAAAAATATTCACAAAAAGGAGTATTTTTTATGAATAATATTCGTAACATTCATATTTGTTATAACATCATAACATGATGTAAGGTCTTCAGTTTCTATAAAGAAAAGCTTTTATTTGATATTTCAAACTTAATGCTATTAGTTCATATATTTACATTGTAAAAACTAACGTATTTATAAATTTCTTTTATAAAATTTGCATTTATTTTGTTTATCAAAATCTTATGAATAAAAGTTTTTATCCATGCTTAATAATCAGAAATTGATTAATATAGGGTATTAAATTATTAAAAAAACAAGTCAGATAAAAAACTGAAACATGAAATTCTTTTCGAAAAATTTAATTGCATACAACATAAAAGCACAAAACTACTCATAATAATGTATAATCGAGTATTTTTAAAACAATAAACTTGGATTGAAAATTTAAATAGAAATTAAAATTCAATTTGCTCAAAACTTGAATGTTATCAAAACGAGAAATGTATTGATTTATAGTTAAAAAACTTTTTATAGTTAATAATCAATCACCCATTCGAAGCGAGAATTTCAGAAACAAAAAAAAAACTAAAAGTAACTTTATTTTTATTTTTTCTCGTACATTTTAGAAGTTAGTTTATTTCGGAGTCAGCTACACAAATTAAGCAAAGTTTTTATACTTCTTTTTAAACCAATATTTGAATTTCAATGAATAGCCTTTATTCAGCTCCAGTAATCATACTGGCTGTTATTTATTAAAAAAAAATATCATCCAAAAATTTTATTCCAACATCTAAAGGGAATCATATACTCTCTTTTGAAATTGATAATAAAATTAAAAAATAAAATTCAAAAATTCTATTGAGAAAAAAGTGTAACAAAGCACGTTCAATGAAACTATATTCAGGAAACAACTTTTGAAATATATATAGTTCTGAAACAACAATAAGTGTATGTTAGAACCTTTAGAAATGTATGAATGAATCCATAAACTTGTGTAAATTCAAATATCCTTATTTGGTTTTATTCTTTTAAGAAAGAAATTTTTTTCTTTTACAGTGAACGGAACATCAGCTACTATTAGTGTGGTCAAATGTTCAGCATATTTAAATGACATGGAAACAGTGAAAAGAGTTTTTGATTCTGCAATGTCACTTATAGTTTTAGAAAGAGGATGCCCAAGGCCAACAGCTGATGTCGGAATAGGTGTACCATTTATCACAAAAATGTATGACATTGTCCCATTACTTGTAGATATGAGAAGTGATAATAGACTGTTAGAGAAATGGGATGATATTGTCATTCTTTACGACGATAGTATAGGTAAGAAATTAATAATTTTATTGAGAATTTTGTATGATATTTTAAACTTATTATTAGGAATAAAAATGAAAAATTTGTCGACCACTTTTTTCACATGATAAAGATTCATATTTTTCTTTTTTTATTTTAACCGTAGAATAATTTTAAAAGTCAATTCCCGTAATTTAGCATTCAGTCAGAAAATATAAAAAAAATTTATTATAAGTAATTGTATAAAATATAGAAAATTTTATTAATATTTACGAAAAAATTATCTTTAATTAAGCTCTTAGTTAAGAGTTTATGATTTCATAAGGCGATGCAAATCATAATTTTTATTTCCGTATGATGATACATTTAATGATAATTATTAATAAATTTTGTAATTAAATTAAAATATTTAACTTCCAGTGTCTATAACTGCATATATCTATATACATCTAAAAGACTCGAAATCACATAAGAGTGCTTAGTTAGAAACGCCTCCCTAAGCACGTTGAGCACTGAAAATGCGCGATTCTTTCAAAAATTTTGAAGTTTAGTGACACCCACGGCTATATCGATAAAGCTGATCTTTGACCCCGGAGTTACAAGATAAGTATCAGTGGATAAAATGTGGAATAAAATTTGAAGTAAGTTCTTCGTTCCTCAGCACCAATTTTCTCAGCAGATTTTTAAAGGATATTTCTTCAGTTTCTGGGTAAAGAGTTGAACCTTAAGTCATAGTCCTTGTATTTTTCTACCTTCCTCAGATTTTATGTTTTAACCATGGCTTCAAACTGTTCCAGTTCGAAGCCATGAACCGAAGACAGTTGAACCAAAAACAGTAAAAAACCGTTATTTTGGTTGGAATGAAAACCAGAAAGTAACCGAAAGAAATATTGGTTCGTTTTGGTTCGATTTATCTTCAGTATTTTTGTTACTGTAACCACAACTTTTCAATATTTTCTTATTTAACGTCAATCATATAATTGTTATTGTACATTGCTTCTCGATCCTGTTTTGATATTCATTTTACTTTTACTTACATTTATTTTATACAGTACTTTTTTTTTCAGTTTCTCATGAAACTACTTATAGAAAGTAAATTAAATCAGTATAATGAGCTAAAGGTATAGATGACTTTTTAAGAAAAATATTACTCTTAAATAATTTTCCTTATATTACATCACACCCATCCGTGGATAAATATATTCACTGTTTACATTGATAAACCAGAAATTCAGAAGGAAGAACTGAATGCGATGCCGTCCTAAAGAAAGGAGTTATGATATACGCTTAATTATATATATATATATATATATATATATATATATATCGCGTCAAAATATAATTGGTCAGGAGATGAGAAAAGGCTAGTGACTCATTATTAATGCATGGTTGTGGATTTTTGGTTGTCGTCTAATGTTGTCATTTCTCTCTCATTGCTCGTATTGTACATGCTGATTGATTGCATTGATTCACATAGTGTAGCAACTAAAAAAAGAATAAAATGTCCTCAATTTTGGTAGAATTACATTTTTTGTTAGTGGCAGGACTATATTTTTAGAGTACAAATAAAATATACATGAAATAAGATTATTCATTCACAATTGAGCCGAAAACCGTAATTTTTGGCAGAACGAATATCAGAACTGATTCGACATATTATTTTAATTTGACCAGAATAAAAAAAAAGTTTCGTCTCGAATCCCTGATTTTAATAAATCTTGTCAAGGAAAATTTGATTTATAACTTTTACACTTTCACAGGAACTTTATTTTGCATTCTGACAAAAAGTTTGTATGGTGTCAGGTTAAATGAGTTCCATAGAAACAAAGGTATTTGGCAACAGACCTTCAGAAGTCTCTCAGAGCTTGCACACACAAATATAACTGTTGAAGTGTGTTCCAGATATGTTGTCTTTGCACGCTTGCACTAGCGATAATGTGACATCGATTATTTCTATAAGATATCTATAAGATCGATATGTTGTAAAGATATGAGGCATCCATACGATGATTGTCAATAAGAATGCCTCCTTTGGTATCAGTTGTACTTCAATTTTGTTACTTTTGATTTTATATTTAAGAACAAATACATATATATATGTGTGTATGTTTCATTGAGGGAGAAAGATAACCACTGCTCAAAACTAATCCTCTCTCTCTCTCTCT
>JAPDSC010141057.1:361866-383132 GCA_026290005.1 Latrodectus geometricus
GGAGAAAGATAACCACTGCTCAAAACTAATCCTCTCTCTCTCTCTCTCTGTTTGTAATAATTTGAATACCTCACTTAAAAAAACAAGAAGTGTTATTAATTCTTTTTGATTTCAAACTTTCAAACTAAAATAATGCTCAAAAATAAAAGAGTTAAAAAAAATTACATTAAATTTACTCATTATTTTATTACCAATTTGATTTTATAAGTTAACCTCAATTTGAATTAAAAATTTTTAATTAGTTCTGATAATTAATTTTTGTTTAAAAATTTGAATTAAGTTTCAAAGAAATAGAATCTTTAATACTTATTGTGTGTATATTATTTTTAAACTAGTATAGTAGTAAAGATATTAAACAATCAAACAAGAGATTTTGAATTAAGAATTTTTTTAAACAACAATATATAACACTATTAAAACTACTTTTAATGAAGCTTAAATTTTTATCATTATAGATCTCAATTCCTTGGAAACAATAGTTACAATGTTACAAACTACAGGCATAAAGAAACGGTCCACAACTCTCACTATATATGGTATCTGTAAAGGAGAAACTTGTGAAGATATGGCGACAGTCGTTCGAGAATCTTTAGCTCCGTATACAACGAGTGATTTTCAACGGTATTTTATGATTTTAACACGAGAGAAAGCTTTTAAAAAAGTCGTTGATCAGGTAAACGTTCTTCAATATCACTAATTTTGCATTAATATTTTCAGTTAATAACATTTTAAAGCCATTATTTAATTGAAAATACAGTATTTTCATTTAATATTTCTCTTACGATAAAATCATTTTTATGGATTAGTTGCACTTGTGAACAAATATTTTTAAAAAAATGACATAAATCATAATATAAAATGATAAGCTTAAAAATACGAATATGAATTTTCAAAAATGCTAAAAAAAATTAGGATTTTTAAATAAGAATTTAGGTTACTTTCACTTCAATTTTTAAGTAATTTTTATTGGAATTCTATATGGCCTAGTCGTAGAAAGGGAAATTATAGTGTAAGCGTTCCCAGGTTTGATCTTTGATATTATGGTACACTATATTTATTTGAATAGATATTGAGTTTTCCTTTCCCACATATAAATCAATTGGGATAAATGCTTTTGAGTTTTTTAAATTTTCTATCATGCGATCAGGGAATATTGCTCATTATACATGAAAAATCTTCCCGAAAAGCAATAATAAGTGGTTTATATTAAAAAGACTTATACAATAACTGACACCGTACTAAATAGTTAGGCTGTTTACAAAACAATTTTAAAGCAAGACATTAATTCTTATAACTTCTATGGGATTACTAAATTATATAACACTTTAGAGCAAAAAAAGTCTTATCTTAATTTCGAAATATCCGTCTAAAACAAGCAGTTCTAAACTTTTTATGTATTTTCCTTGCTTCAAGGTTATGATTAAAAGTTTATCTCATTAATTTTAAGTTAAGACTTAGCAGACACAGAAAAAATAACTAATATCTAAAAATACTATTATTACTAGAATATATATTAGAACCCCACAGTAATCTATTGACTCTAAAGTCTAAATATATATTCAGTGTTACTTAACAATTTAAACTCTTTCAGAATTTTTTTAAAAAATAAGTAAAAATAATAAGTAATTAAACACAAAGCGTAAAACTTCTTAAACATAGAAAAGTTTTCAATTAGAAAAACATATCAATAGAATATGATTCAATTAGAATATTAAAAAAAACTTTTTTAAATTTTTTTTATATTCTAATTGAATCATATTCTATTGATATCTATATTTAATTGTAGTAAAAAATTGAAGTAAAAAATGAGAATATTAAAAGATGTAAAATAAATTTGTTCAATTTAAAAATATTGAAATTATGCGATTCGTGCGGACACAAATGTATGCCTGTTCTATGTATTTATGAATGCGAGTAAATTCATGGATTCGGGATAAAAAACTATCTACGTTGTACAATTGCAATTTTAAGAGAATCAGATCTGTAAAATTGTCTCACATTTATTCTCCCTTAACAGAGGAATATTATAGTTATACATAGATTCTCCTTATTCAGATATTTCAAGAAAATATTAAGTGGATCATATTTTCATTATCGTAAGTAAAATCGAAACTCAAAGCTGCTTTCGAAATCTTAAACTTGATATTCATGTTGATATATTTGGTAATAATGATCCTGACAATTTCATTATGATGTTAGAGTGCAGTTGTTTGATTATAAGGTTTTACAATTTTGTGAAAACTAGATAGAATTATTGTCTCAGCTATAAATAATGTTAGCAATCCAACGTATTACCACATACACATTATAATTCTATAATCTTACGTAATATTTTCGTTCCCCTGCACAAGAAAACATTTAAGATATTTGTACGTTTTGTATTTCCGGTATAATCTACAAAGGAAATAGTAAAATGTATAAGATTAGATGTTTGCAAAAATAAAATAATAAATAAAGACGTTTGCTTCGAAAACTCTATCATTAAGAAAATGTTGACTGTTATTTTGATTCTCAGGTAATAATCATAAGGGAATTGGTATTAGAAGGCTGAACTGGTTTTGCTGATTCTAACTGTAAAGTTCTTTAGGCTTCTATGGAGTTTAGTTCCTATGGAGTTGTGTGTATGTCTGATTGTAATTTGCACTGTACCACCATAATTTCATAATCTGTTTCTGAGATTTGTTCTAATTTTCAAACAAAATTTAACTTTAAGAGATACACTTTTTTTTAAAATGTCATACATTCAAAAACTGTTTACATGGAAACATAAAACAGTGCAGAAAATAAAAATTTCTTTCGGAATTCTCAGCTCTTATTATGTTTTAAGCTGTCAAATCTAATTCTTATAAAGCTTAGATGTGAAAACTTAGTTGAAGGAAAATTATGCCTTTTTTTACAAATATTATGCCTTTTTTTACAAATATTTAATATTTCTATAACTATTTATCATACTTTACTTTGATTCATTTTCTTGCTTAATCTATCATGTCTTAAGCTCATTTGTTGTTCTTAAATAAACAAATAACTTAAAGTTCTGTTTATATAGTTTTTGAAAAAGAAAGTTTTATTTACCGTTTAAATAAGATGTAACACACCCGTGGATTTCTTATTCAGGTAAACTGATTTTGAAACATTTTCTGTTGGATATTGATCGCAATAAATATATCATAGTGAAATTATTCTGTAACATGTGTATTCATTTCTAACTATTGATGCCATTTTTATGCAAAAACAATCCATCAACACACAAATCACGAGATATTGAACTGTTATTAAAAGGAAAAAAAATGTTTAGATTAAAATATTCATCAAAAGTTTTAGATTTTAATCCTTTTAAATATACATGATTAATAATTAATAGATATCTTTCTGCTTTGAAACCCCGTTCCTGAAACATTGATGCAGTCAAATCTTAGGAATGGAAATAGATCACACTGAGTCGAAGAAACGAAAACGTTATTGTCGGATATTCGTTTCAAATTTGGGACAGAGGTCACGTATTGAAAAACATTAGCAACTGAAATTTTAAATTAAATCAAAAAGTATCATTTCTAAAAATTTAATAAATAAAACAGTTCTGCGGGTTGTAAGAAAACATTGTCAAACACTCGCATAAATAAAAGATTCAAAATAAACGAAATATAAAATTTTTTAGCGCTTTAAAATTTATTATGATTTGGAAACTTTAGCAATAAAAAATTTTAAAAAAGTGCAATCAAAAAGTAAACTTTAAATGCAAATCTGTTTCGAATTTGAAGTCATTATCTACCTAAAAAGATTGTTAAAATCATTCTAAAATATCTGAAAAGTCTCTTGTGATGCAATCTCAGATTCAATGTATAATTTATTTTGTTTTTTTATTTGAAAAAAGATTTTTTTGTATCGCAATTTTTTAAAGTCATAACGAAGTAAAATTCATTTTTACATGATAAAAAAACATTTTTTAAGGGGAAAATATTCATGAAATTAAACAAACAAAATTGTAGCGGAAAAATAAGATACTTACGAATTAAATGATATTTAAAACTTTCATTGGATAAAATATGGTAAGAATTATTCATTTTATTGAAGAAACTTTTTGGAAGTAGTTATGAATTGTTTCTAAATTTTTAGGCCTACGAATCTATGGTTGATTATTTTCTGTCAAATTAGTTATATACCACTTAAAATATGGTTTAAAAACATTGAAAACATGAAACCAATCCTGACACACATTGGCTGATAAAATAAAATATCAATTATTTTCCTAATAAAATGAAATCAAAAGCAACCAGAAAATTAAATCAGTTTACAAACTTTAAGAATAGGCAAATTGTACAAAAAAAATACATTTTCTGAAAGTAAAATATTTTCATCACAAAAAATTAAATTTCATACTTAAAAAAACGTTATCTTAAAAATCAACAGTTATTAGCTTGCATTAATAAAGAAACAATATTCCTCGTTTAAAAGTAAAAATAATATATTGTATACAAATTTACTAATTACTCTCTTTCGCAGCAGCATTTCTGCATTTTATTGGTACTTGCGGTTTTGTTTAAAATTTATTATTTTATTTCTCGTTGCATTCTTGCAGACTGAGGATTGGTAATTTTTAATGCTATCATTATACTGTCTGCAACCAAAAGAAAAAGATTCATTAAATTAGGAATAAACAATATGATATTTATTCTAAAATAAATCCTTCTTTAGCACATTCCAATAATCGAGTGTGGTTATGGTTCGTGAAAAAAATGTTCTAAAAACAATGATTTTTTTAATGTGATTTAAAAGCAGTGTATAGCATCAGTGGGTTTACCTTGATTCCGGCGGTAATCAAATAAGGGTGATACCAATTTGAAGGATAAATTACTGATGGTTCAACTTTATACGTATCTCTTACTTTTTACAAATTTTTTCCTCTGTATGTTTGGAAAGATTTTATCTTTATATCTAAGAAAACATCCTATTATAATATTCTCAACTGAACATTCATTTCGCGGGAAATCAAATAGAACTTTAAATACCTTATCATGCTCTTGGACAGGAATCATAAAAATTACAATAATTTAATAAATTTAAATTTATATTTTTTGGGTTCTTATCACTCTTAAAATAAATTACAGCTTTTGCTAGCATATCTGGGAAATTTTTCACTAGAATACTATTCTTATAGTGGGAAAGTTCTATTGTCAAAATGATGAAATCAAATTAAAATAATATGAAATTTCATGACTTAAATAACATTTAATTTAAGGTAATTTACATCATTTCTCAGTTACATTTTATTTTTCAGTGCGTAATCATAGCATACAATTTTCCTGATTCCTTTGATACTACGATTAGGGACAATAAAAAATGCAATTTCTTTAAAAAAAAAAAAAAAAGATGAATGATTAGAAATAGTAATTTCAATTTTAAACTTTAAACCGCACAATTCAGAAGATATTACACGAATAAATTTGTTGTTTCATTTATTGTTTTGCAATAAGAGCTTTTGTAAGAAAAAAGTGTATATTCTCTGAGTTATTTTTATTGCTTGAAATATCAGGGATTACAAATTGTTGTCAATATGCTTATAATTTCTAATACTTTGATATTAAGCGTAAAATGCTCATCTTTTCTATCTCTTTTTAGAGCTCTTATGCAATTATAATGTTTTTTCATGTTTTATTTATGTATTCTTATAAAAATTTTACGTTACTGCTGGCAACACGCAAAAGTAGCTAGGAATCATTTGTGAGCACTTTTCTTGGGTTCTGTATTTTAAAATGACATTACTACTTAGTCTGGTATGTAAATTGTACTTAGTCACATGACATTGCGTGATGCTTATTATCTATCTGAATATAACATTATTCTTTCTTCTTTTTCAGTTTTATTTTCCATAATGCGTTTGGAAGACATTTCTTTAACCATTTTTTAACATTTAATTCAACAGTATCTCGAATTTCAATCGATTTACCATGTAAAAACAAGTTGTAAATAAAATCATTTTCGACAGGTGCAAAATAAAAGGGCAATAAGATTTACATTTTTGCAAATGTAAGAGAATTTGAATCTCTAAAATAATGTGAATCCTTTTTATGAATTCTTTTTCTAAATAGAAAAGCCTGCACTTAAAATCATATCTATTTTAAATAAAAAGTAGAAATTTAAATTCTTGTTAATTTTAAATAAATTTCATATTTTTTAAAGTTAAACAACCTATTATACAATTAACATTTAAAATTCAGTATTATAAATAATATATAATTAAGGTCTTCATTTCAATAAATATAATTGGGGAAATATAACGTAGGCTATACCGAATGTAACTCTTATTTCCATAATAAAAGAACTATCAATTATTAAAAAATTCAGACAAACTTGTTTGCCAATTGCACTGAAAAAAAAAAAGATTTATGACTGTTTGTAAGCATGGTTCACATCATAAAACTTGCATTAAAGTTTTCCCGAAAAATACTTTTATATAATAATTTATGTTTTACACAACATTTTAATAAGACTAGAAACAATTATTTTTTATCATCACTTATCATACATTAATGATTAAATAATATTTGCGAATCGTATAGCACGAGTTTCAAATACTGTCTCGTAATAAGTACCAAATTCCTAACCTTGACAGAAAACTATTACACTGATCGATCCTAAATATATACATTAAATCCTTAAAATTTAATGTACCTTCATTAATTTAGTATGGAAATTAGGAGGTGAATACTTCATCAAAAGTGTTGACGTTGTTACATATCTTGTATAAAATTACGAAGCACTATCTAAAACATCTAGTTCTCCACCTTCGGAACTTTCTGCATAGATCATTAACTAGCTGAAGTATGATGTAGTGAGACAAATATTATCTTATTTGTTGAGTAGATATAGGTAAATCTAATCTGTGCACACCTTTACTTAATTATATGTGTGTCAGGTGAGAATGTTTAATTAATATGAAATAAACCTGACAGCTCAAAGCCACAAAATTAAAAATATTAGCCAACATATTTTTCACTTTACAATTCCCATTTCAAATTTTATTTTTAGTGTTGTGATATTTTTTACTTACACTAAAATATTCCCCATTTATTCGTTTATTTATCTTTACTCAATCCAAAGTTGCATTTTTATTTTAATTATAAATTTCAATTGCAATTTACATATGCGAATAAAATTTATTTAATTCATTTATGAAATAAAAATTACATATGGCCTAAATTATTAAAAATATTTTTCCTTGTGTGGTTAAGTGCATGTTTAAAGAATTTGAAAAATCATTG
Source organism: Latrodectus geometricus (assembly GCA_026290005.1). Lineage (NCBI taxonomy): Eukaryota > Metazoa > Arthropoda > Arachnida > Araneae > Theridiidae > Latrodectus > Latrodectus geometricus. The sequence goes on from JAPDSC010141057.1 coordinate 369,126, forward strand.
ATTTGTCTCCATAAAAAATATATAAAATATGTTCAGTTTAAGATATTACACAAGCTTCAATTCCCAAGAAAAATCAAGCTGTCTCTCACTCACAAGTACATGCTCTTGTAGATTAGAATAAAGAAATCTTGTTTAAAAATTTTTCAAAAGGCCTTAACTCAAGAATGCTGAAGGTACATTATACACTAATTCTCTCTTTAGCATCTCTTCACAGCAATATTTACACTTATTTTTTGATGAGGTTGAATAGCATTTTTTTATATAAGTGTTAGTTTAAATATTGATTTTAGAAACATGGTGTTTATAGATCACGATGAAAGTATTTCATAATTCTGCTGACCACATGATGATAAAATATGGGAAGTAACTTTAATATTTTCGCATATGTAAGAAATTTCAGATGTTTGTTTTTAAATTATTTGCCTTTATCAATCTTACAAATACTGAATTTATCAAAATAACTACGGTGTTTTTAGTCCTAATTTTTTCACTTGTAAAAGCCACAATATAAATAAACATTTATGTCTAACAGTGATATTATGAAAAATTACTTGATGGAATTAAAAGATTTTCTCAATAGAAATTGATATGTGTAAGATAATATTTTTGCTACTCTCAGAATGAAGTTTTAAATAAAATTTCTCGGTCTCATTATAGGGGATATTGGATTTTCAACGAGCTCTATATATAAATTTTACAGTAGAAAGTATGATTATTTAAGGTGTTAGACACTTATATGTTGCATTTATATTTTTATACATATTTATATCTCTTTTTTTTTTTTTGCTATATTTTCATTATATTGAACGTTGAAAATCTATGATTAAATTTCTTTCTCTCTGCATAATTATTAATTTTTATATATAGTTGCTTACAAAGATATGTTAACCACAACGATTATAACAATCAAAAATTATATGGAAATAAGAAATATATATAATTAAAGTTACTTAAGAATGTAATTTTGAATGAAATGTTTTAGCTTTTTTTTTAAGTCAAATATCTTACTTGTTTAAAAGCTTAAACTTTTTGTTACGTTTAATATAAGTTTGGACAAAAAGGAATCCATTTTTTTGGTAGGTTACTGTAGTGTTCGATATCTTATAAAGTACTCATCAAAACATTTCAGATTTATGCTCGTTGGAAAGGAGGAATTTATTGTATATGAAAATATTCTTTTATTGTTTTTTGTTTGTTTCAGTCAGCTGTGCGTTACAGAGTGCTTAAAATGAAAGTCAACAAAAACAAATTTCGGTACATTTTAGTTTTTCTTTGATAATGACGAACATAGTGTCGATAATTTAACAACCAATTACACTGGTTACCAAACTTTAAGGAGAAGTCACAAAAATAACCATAACTCATCCAAAAATAAGCTAATCTCGATGAAATTTCAATATATTTGTTAGTAAAAGAAGCTGAACAATATTACATTATGCAAAATAGTGGTGCTGCTGTCGGATAACGTCATTTGTGAGGGTCATAAAAATGAATGTCTCAGAGCAAGGAGGCAATTGTTACTGCGTATCTGAGAAATCTGGTATAGCGAAATTGTAACAATTGCTTCCAGGTATAGTTTGACCGAACAATTTCGATGGCGAGCAAGTGAGAAACTATCGGAAGGACCAAGAACTGTCTCGATGGCGGAATGTGAGTCCGTCTGTGATTCATAGGTTTTGGCAATAATTTCTATTCGGCATCAAGGAGGTTCATCCAAGGACAGCCACACGCAACCACGGACTCCGATGACCAATACCTATCATTATGGGCATGAATGAATAGAACCGCAACTCTGACTGAGCTCAGATATTCCATAACAGCAAGCTCCGGGAGGTTGGAATTTAGATCAACAGTGCGTCGAAGGTTTCACAAACGTGGTCTTTATGCGAGGCGAACAGTCATTTATTCATTGTAATTGTAAACTTTCACTCCTATGAAGTTCACGTCACGTCATAGGAGTGAAAGTTTGCAATTACAATGGGCTTGTCAACATATCCACTGGCCACATGATCAATGAAGGGCTGTTTTTTTTTACGGATGATCCTCGATATCGATACTAGACGCATTTTCATTTGGAAAGATCGTGGAACTCATTTTCATTCATCAAACATCCGTGAAAGAGATGTATACGGATTAGGGAGCATCTGACTTTGGGGTCGTATTCCTTTGGGTAAACGCACACATCTCCATGTCTTTTCCCGTAGAATTGTCAATGCTCAAACCTACAGGGATGATGCTTTCGTGCTACAGGATGATAATGCGAGACTACACAGGGCTCGCATTGTGGAGGCTTATCTTGTGCTGAAAACTACTGAGTACATTTAATGGCTAGTTCGATATCCTCACGTTAACCAAATTGACATGTTTGAGATTCTCTAGAGCGATGTTAAGCTCTTCTCAATCCCCCTCTTTGAACCCTAACCATGCTTTCAACTGCTTTGGAAGAGCAATGGCTCGCACTTTCAACACAATAAATATTGACCGCATAATTGAGAGCATCACACATCGCTGCATGTGTGTATTGCTTCTCGGGGGTATCATACTCCATATTAAAGATACTTTTCGTATACTAAACTTACATCCTTCATATGTTCATTGTATATATTTGCTAATTTTTATAACACTGTCGGGGGATTTCTTTATATGCTATTTTGACATTTTCTATGTGTTGTATAATGTGCCGTGCATAAGAAACAAAGATAGGGTCAATATGTCCTTTCACCAACATTTTTATGAAAATAAAGGCTAATAAGAGGTAGCTGTCATTTGAAGAGTTATTGGTATTAACACTTCAGTACTACATATATCGTAATTTTAAATCAATCCAATAAAGTAACAAGATGAAGTAGTTATCTGATGTGCCACTCGTTAAGTTGACAACAATTCATTGGAAATATGTCAGTAGCTACTAAATGAGTTATATAATGTTTATTGAAGCCATTTGTATCCTAAATGTTACATCTATACATAAAATATTAAAATTTAAACATTTATATTTTAAGTTAACAGCTACAAATACAAACCTTCTAAAACTTCACAAGAAACCTGACAAGATTTTTTCTTTTTATGTAAGCATTCGAGGAATTCCGAGGGATCTCGTCTTCCTTTCATTGTCAATAAACATATACCCCCACGTAGTCACTGTAACAGAATGTTTGAAATAAGAAAATATTCCCCGCATCTCTCTCCTCATATTGTATTAGATCTAACTTCAAACAATCATAGGGTAAACATCTCAATTTGTATAAGTATCTGTGACCTAAATTGGAATCGAATCCACGAAATATTTGTGCTTGCATACAATATATGATGAATTTTACTGAAAACTAGATTTAGTGTTTTGAACTAGTTCTTTTAGATTCTTCAAGAAAGCAATTTGTAGGATTCTATTCTTTTCTCTGAAAAACAATACCCTTAAACTTTCGTTCAAACTAGTGACAAATTTTTGTGTAATTTCATGTTAATTGATTTAAAATGAATAAAAATATACTGGCATATCCGAACATGAAGGAAACTTCGTCAAAGTTGTAAGAAAGATTTTACTAAGCGCAATCTATGGAAAGATATTATTTTTCATAGTGCTATATAAAGCATGCAATGATATAAATAAATAGAAGACATTCAGAAGCCTTTTCTAAACTGTTATGAAGATTTATATACATCTACACCCAATAATATATTTATTGTATAGAATTGTAGTACTAGAAACTTGACGTCAAAAATTATTTACTCAAAAATTTCATTATAACAATAGTTAAACCATTCATGGCATAGTTCTTTATACAATATTTTATATGTCATTATAAATTTTTATGTAACAAATTTCAGAACTCGAGTTACTTTCTCTGCTGAAGACGTTAAACATCTTGAATTCTGAAATATTCATAACTCAGCTGAAAGACTTTCTGAAACGCATTTCACGTATTTCCTTACATTTAAATTAGAAACCCATATTTTAAAAATATGCTGAATAGAAAACTTGCATTATTCTGGAAGTAAGTTGGATCGCATTATAATCATGCGAAAATGCTGTTACAAATCTCCAGTGCTTATAAAAGAGCTAGAAGAGAGCAAACTTTAAGCTTTTTGTTTGAATAATTTTTATTAAAATCTTATCTTTACAAAAATTGTTTTATATAACATCATTCAGTAGGTGATTCATGCTTGGACTTAAATTCATCATACACTGCAAAATATATGTTGCATTAAAATTTATAAAAAAAATATTTATTTTTGGATATTACGGACAATTTTTAATTTCCTTTACTTAGAATTTCCAGTTTTTCTGGTGAATCATTGCTTTGTTATATTTTTATTTTATATGCTTTTAATATATTGAATATAATAATTCATAGTACTTATAAATTTATTAAAATTTGGGACGTATAGTTCAGCACTACATATTTAAAATAATCTTCAAGTTCAGTTCATTTTCACATTCTTGAAGATAAATGGTTGCCCTTTAAGGCTGGATATTTTTCTAATTTTACGTATCTAATATTTGTGTGTGTGAACTAATGACATTATGTTATTTCTGGAATTATTACTATGTAAGAATCAAACCATCTGAGATTATTAAAGATCATTGTCCTCTAATTCAACAGTTCATGGATTCGATTCTCAGCTTGGCGCTGATGTTCTAAATACACTTAAAACTGTAAGTCATGATCGAATTTTCTGTCATTCACAAATGGAATTGTATAAGGAAAACTAAACACAAAACCAAATCACTTAATAATTGAATGAAATACTAATTATGAGCTCAGATAAACAAATAAGTCACGTGTATAGAATTTGAAAAAAGAGAAAAAGGTAAAAAATCTTATTAATAAAACATTCCGATTGATTGCTCTAAAGTCTGTAAATATGGAAAAAAAAGATTTTTTTAATGATGTTAAAGATGATGAAAAAAATATAAAACAAATTCTTAAAATTAGAAAAATGAATAAATGAGTATACTGTTTTGTATAATTAATTTTTCTCCTATTAATATTTATTTGTTTCACTGCATTCATGGATTATATTCCGTTCAATCCTCTTGCAAAGAAACTTATGCACACATAGCAAACTAATTAAAAATAATTGATAATTTGTATATTTGAATGCAAGTAAAAATTCTCCATTTACATATTCTTTCAAAAAAAAATGTAGAAATAATGGAAACAACAATTAAGTGGAATGATCTGATAATATTAAATGTCATGCCACACACATCATTAAAATTTAATTTTAACACTATGTCTAAAGGTCACTGGATTTTGATATTGTGAATCAAATTTAATAACATATTTGCTTTTTAACATATAACATTCTTTTCTTGCATTCAACTCATATAAAACTTCTATTCTATTCACTTAACTGCTAGAAAACATAAATGCTATTTTTATAAAATCAATTTCTTTTTATTTAACGTAATTTTAGGTAAAAAAATTTTAATTAATTCAATACTTCTTCCCGCATATTAGCTATATTTCAAATATTAGCAAAATAAATAATGAAATTATATTTCTCTCTCTGTTAAATCTTTTATTTTCGAATTAAATCTCTCCCCCATGCTACCATGTGTTGAGGAATCTAATCCCAGGAAAAAGATATAGATTCAGCATTTTTATACATAAAAGCAAAATTTCCTTTTTTACATAATGTATTCAAATTGCTTATAAGATTTTCTTCATTACAACTACAAAATTGAATTTTAAAATAAATATTGGAAAAACATTACATGACTCTTTCTTAAAAGCAGCCTATCTTAGCATCTATTTATAGGTTCTCCTTTCTTTTCTGTAAGTATTTATACGCATGCAATTTCAATTGTGTGTGATTCTTTTAGTTCTTTCTTGTGTATTTTTTTCTGTATTACAGAATGTTTACATTTCAAACATGAATAATTTATGACATTTTGATTTTATTCTTGATTATTTTATATTTATCCTTTTTGTTCTTTTCATTTGCTGCTTTTTAATTCAAACTGCAGAGTCATTTGAATATCATAATTTAAAATTTCGACCGCAATTTTTTATCTTCATGAATCTTCAAAAACAGAATATCGGTCACATACAATAATTTTGAATAATTTATTCTAAAATAATAATTTATATTCTATCCATAATAACAAAGATAACCCTTATAATATTCGATTAATCATTTTCTTTTTAAAAACCACAAATAATAAATTCCATTCGTAATAATTAATGTATTTTGCTGAGCCAACTATCAACCATTCTTGATTAAATCAAATATTTATTTTAATTTAACAGAAATACAATAAATGGAATTTTTTTTTTATGATTTGTTTTATGGCTTACAAAAGAAATGATTTCTAATATTTCATTTTAGAGTATTTTATTCGAATTGTGTATTTCACCTGCGGAAAATGTATGCTTTTCTGCTAAAGAGGTTTTAGTTGTCATTTAAAAAATACATGTTTTTCAAACATTGCTTAGTAAAAGTACATAAATAAAAGTCATAAAAATTGTGTATTTTTGCATTTCAAATGTGCACAATACTTATATTATCATACATAAATCATCATATAGTTAATTTATAGACCATCATACTTATTCAAAAAATGCATTTGCATCAATAGTTGATTACGTTTTGTATTTTTGATTTACTTTTCATATTTCATACTTTTTACGTTTTGTATTTTTGATTTACTTTTCATATTTCAATTGATTTACTTTTCATATTTCATACACGTCTTAGTAGCATCTTTAAAAAGCAAACTAATTTTAGGAGACTTGCTTATCAAAATATTATGTATAAAATTACTATTGATAGAAATTGGTCTGTAGTTAGCTCTCAATCACAAATGCCCAATATGATTAATTTACAGATTCAATATATATTTTAAAAAGCTATTGTGTAGTCTCCTCCAATATAGTTCGTTGAAAGTTGACAGTATATTATATTTAAGCAAGCAATTCCAAACATTGAATATTTAGCAAAAATGTTTTCAAAGTAATCTCTAACTTTTCCTATTTTTGAGAACTTATTCAAGAAACTTACATATAACCAACAATTAATAAAGTAAGATAAAGGATGCGTTTACAAAAAATAAGAAAATGCTTACACTTTGATACATTGTTTCTTTCTTTACTACTTTTTTGAAAACTACAAACTTATTAATTAGTGGATAAGAGCAAAAGAATTGTTTTTAATATAGAATTTATTCAACATTATTATTTGTAGTTAATTTCTTCTCTTTAAAATCTATGATGGTAATCCATGATGGTTCCAGAAATTTAGATTCAAAACTTTGCAGTCCATTTATTATGAATTCAATTTTTTTTAAAAGTGCTTTCGTTGACTTCTCTTACGCATAGATAATTTTCCTAAAGCGCTTAAAAGAATATGCTGCTATAGAATTTAGCGGTATTTATATTTGATGGATTTTTATTCCATTTAAAAGTTTTTTAGTTCTTTCATTCATTCAGAGTAGAAATCTGATTTGTAAACATCTATATATAGTTTAGTTTCAAGATTTTTTGCTTTAATAGTATATTAAAAATTCTTTTGCATAAATTTTTTTATGTAAAATATGATGAAAAAGCTGATTACTATAAGGTAAAAAATAAATTTTCACCTATCAAAATAATTTTGTTAATGTAATATTTTTATTTGTTTCAATAAATATAATTAAATTAATATATAAATATAATTAAACACAATTAAAATATTTAATTATTTATATCTTTTTAAATTTAAATTTAATTAAATCTTGAGAATTACAAGCCAATAATTTATTATAAATTAATCATTTTAATGATTATTATTGATAATACAAAGAAATATATGTAAAAATAATGTCTGTCATCTACTTTGATTAAATTCCGTTTTATTAATATTTGTTATTGGCGGAAATTCTGAGTTACATACTGAACATTAAAGAATTTAATAAAATTTATAACACTCAAATTGTTGATCATAGTTTAATAATTCAAAAATATATTCATATGGAACTTATAAAAATAAGCATCATGAAATTTAGAACACTTATCATCTCAATTTTCTGCGGGAAATATTACTTTTTCAACTATAGCATTATGTTGGTAAGAAATCTTGTCGAATTGCACTTGAAATACAAATATTGAACAATTAAATAAGTAAAAATCAAGTTCAATTAGTCAATTTACTTTAATAATTTTTCCATTCGATTGTTTTAATCTTAATAAAATGAAGCCACTGTAATTGTAAAGATATTCACCGTGTGAGCTTTGTCTTACACGGAAACATTTTCATAAGCAATTTCCCGTCGGTGCATAAATCAATAGTGCTGGTCACGCTACCGTAAATTGGTCCATTATCGGAAAATAACATACCTGTGCCTATAATGCAATTGGAAAAAAAATGCTGTTTGGAGGATGTGAGGTGGTACATTTGGTAAAAGTTCAATCAGTTGAAAATGGATGTGTTATTACAATGCAGCTTTCCCACATTCCATTAAGTGATCACTTTGAATTGGAATAGTGGTTTCTGCAGATTAAAGGAAAAATGTTGTTTTCGTCATGCAATTACAATTTTGGAATCAAATTTTGACTGGCACCATATAGTACAAATGCTTAAACATTGAAATTGATCTAAGTTCCATAAATATTTGAAAAATAAAGTTAAATTATTCATAACAATACAAACATTTTCTAGAAAACAAGCATTCAAAGTACTTTTCAGCTGAATTAACATGACTAAAACAGATATTTTAGCTGTTATGAATAAATGCCTTTCTTGATTACGATTTTACATTCTCATGCAACATTCATTTTCATATTAATAAAAAAGAATATTTCAAAAATGAGTGTAAATTCATACTAATTACTCATTTTGCTTATAAACAACTATTTGAAATATGCTAAATATAATCTGAATTAAGTAAATAATTAAAAATTGAGATGTAGAACATATTTAAAAGTTAAAAATATTTTTACAAATACATATTAAAAAATTATAATTTCTAGTTATATTTTATAAAAGAAATACATTAAACTTGCACTCCTATTTCATTTTAAATGTTGGTTTTATGAAATAATGAATCCAAATTTTTAAATGAACTTAATGCTAAGGATGCCTCATAAATTTCACCTTAGCTTCTGTTACTTCTAAAAATTATTTTCATGCTAGTATTCTTTATATTTAACTTACACATAATTTAATACATCAATTTGTTTTTAAAACATAATAAAAATAATTTTTCATTGCATAAAACATTTACGCACATTTTATTTTTTTCAAATTTGTTTCAAAATTTTTAGATTGACACTTTTACAAATTTAAAAATATTTTAAGTTATTAATAATTAAATCGAAAAGAAATTTAATTTTCAATATTTCTTGTGTAAACTGACTAATTTTTGATATCATAAATTAAATAAGTTTATATATCTGACATAGATTTTTATCATATATTCCATAACATTGATTTTTGGTTTTTTACTTGTACACAGCATCATAAAATTGTATAAAAATTAATTAATATTATTTTTAAAATTGCATTAAATTCTAAATAAATATATATAAAAATTAACATTAATTAATATTATTAATTTTAAAAAATAAGCGTTAATTTTTAACTAAAAGAGACAATAAAGATTAGAAAATGATTTTATAAGAAATGCTCACATTAAAAATATCAAAGTATTGGGAAAATTTACAATAAGAAAAAATATATTATTAAAAAAGAAATCTACTACATAAAAGAATGAAGAACTTTTCAATTTTTATTTTAGAATAAAGAAGTCTTCAAGTATAAAAATGAAAGTAAGCGCTTAGCAAAAATACAAGTCAGACATTGATTAGAAAACATTGTCAGATTAAATGTAACAGCTAAAATTATTCCTTTACAAACAGTATTTACTACTTAAATTCTTATTTTTGGAAGTCAATTTTAGTGTATTACAGATTTTAAGTAAGAGTTTATTATATACTAATATTTAAAGACCTATGGCAGGTAATTTCTTCCTATAATGTGATTCGAAAACATTGTATTTTATCTAAAAATTCCTCTTTTTTTCAAATCTTTTTTCTGTTACTTAATAATTTTAATATTTGACTGAATTAAATTTTGATAGGCTAAAAAACTAGGTCTTATGGATTCAGAAAGACACTGGCTTTATGTAGCTACTGAAGTGCCAAATGATTATGATCTTACAATATCCATTAAGAGTTTACCTCCGGAATGTAATATGGCCGTAATTTACCCTACCAGTCCCAAATCTAGTGCAGAATCTTGCCTGGTATGTATTGAAATCTATACAAAAAATGTTTATTAACATACTAACTGTCGATGATAAATTAAACTTCGTGTGTATATAAAATTGCAAATTATATTTTTTTACCACAAATTTCCTTTAAAATATTCCATTTTTGTCTCATATTTGTATGAATAAACGTATTTTTAATTTTATTATTCGTATTGCTGCTTCAAATTACCTTTATAAATCAAAAGTAGTGATGTACACTAATATGTTCTATTACCTCATCACAATTTAAATTAAGAATTATTTTCACCCATTAATAAATTGCAAATTAAAAAGTAAGCTTCAAGTACAACTTCATAATTTAGAATCAATATCACATTATATGTGACTTAAAATTTACAAATAATTGTTAATGTCATAACAAAATTTTATTTTATAATAGCTGTGATTACTTATTCTAAAGCTGTAAAGTTTTAATTGTCTACTGCGAATTAATATGTAATTTGACTAATTTATGCTTCATTTAATACTTTCTTTGCATTAAATTTGATATAATTCCTTGTAATAACCAATTAGAGTTTAGTTTACACAAAATTTTATTTTCAAATTTCAAGGATTTAAATCAAACAAAATTTTTAAAAATGTTAAAAATAAAAAAAGTGCTCCAATCACTTTTCACTTATATATGTTAAATTTTTTAACAACAAAGTTAAGCATGTTCTGTAATAAATTCTTTATTGAGTTTTATTTCTTCCAATTCAATGAGAAAACGTTTTCCTTTACTTTATGTGTTCTTTAAATAATGATTGATGTATGAGATTAAAAACGTAAAAAAGCAAACAAGTAAATGTTTATAATATATATAATATATATATATATATATATATATATATATATATATATATCACAATCAAAGAGATGTAATGAAATATAATCTTAAAAATTTTATATTATAAAATTACTGATTTACTTCAGTAAACTCTCTGAAACAATATTCCCTATTATTAAATTTAATACATGTATATATAACATGGAAGTATAAAATTCAAATAACATAGTAGATTTTTACATTGAATTTGCAGTAGGTTTCAATTTGAATATTAATATAAAATATTAACTTCTTCACAGTATAAATATGCAATGAGAATTAAAATATTTATTTTATATATCTCCTCCCTTCGTTAACAAAAATATTTTTCATTAACAAAATTAGTATAAGTATTATATCCAAATATCCATATTTCAACATCATTATGGTTTTCAAATTTCAGGAACCCATAGGATGCCAAACAAGTACAATTCTCAAAACATATGTTAAAACGTTAAAAGACTTGATTGAAAATGGAATGTACAATCTTACCTCTTCTGAAGCTAGATCAATGACAAAAGCAAAGATACGCAGCTATACTTTGGTCAGTAAAAAATAGTAAAATAAATTATATCTTTATAATATTTACCCATTTAGCCACATATATTTTTTGCTATCTCTTAATCTTCTCATATATTCTACTACAAAATTAGAATAATAAGAAAGTACTTTAAGTATAGTATCTAGAAAATAATTTTATTTGCATAAAAAAGTCTACTGTTAGAATTAGCTGCATTAATGTTAAATATGTTAAATATTTAGATAATTTTAATTGACTGTTTCGGGGTAATAAGCCAGTATTTCAAACAAATGTACAGATTTGCTACTACTCTAGAAACTTATTACATTTTAATTCTAATTATACGTCAACGAAGAAAAATTTGTCCTTACACAAAAGACAAAAGAATATAAGTAATTACACAAAAGAATATAAGTAATTTTACAAAATAATACATAATTTTATAATGTATAATTTAGAAATTTTATGCATTATAAAACATTATCTGAATTTCTTTAGAATTTAATTAATAGAATTAATTGAATAAAATTCTTTTCTTGTATATAATGCATTGATTGTCATTTTTAAATTTTATTTATACTAACGTAAAAAATGTAATATTAAAATTTTATGTTCTAAATTATTTCAACAATTAATATGTTCAAATAACATAATTCTAAAACTCTACTTTAACTTGATTCAACAATATAACATTTTGTCAAACATCAATAAAAAAAACTTTTGTCAAGTGCTAGCCAGGCTGGCTGTATGGGATGCGTTGCTCCACTTTTCCAATAGAACCATAATTTTTTTGTGGTGTCGGACTTCCTCAGTACACGCATGCAATAGGTACCCGTTTATAGGGCAGGTAACCATGCATACAAATACAGGAAAGAGAGAAAGAGCAAGTGCATCCGTACCCGAACAGGAATTCGAACCCAGGATCTCCCTATCAGCAATCAGGCACGCTGGCCATTAGACAGGGTGGATGGCCATCAAACAGTTGATATCTAACAATACATTCATCATCAATATTGAAAATATATAATATTTTAAGACTGATATGTATGTACTCAATATATTAAATAGTAAATTTTCAAGATACCCTGTACCAAAATGTCCCATTTTAAACTACTGCAGTACATCGTGAAACAGATTCATCATAATTACTGATACGAAAAACTGTCATAACTAATTTTATTAAACGTCTAAAAAAGAGCTTTTAAGAAAAATAAATTTTGCTGATTAGTAAGTATGTTGTAATTTTTCCGTTTTGTTAACTTTGCAGGATAACTTAAGAAAAGAGCGCAGTTGTGGTGGTTGCTTTCATCATATCATGAAAACAACTGCTTATCTCATCCCTAAAAAAGATTCAGCTGAAGTTTTGAATGATTACGAGACTGTTGGCACTTGGACTCTACTAGGGGGTCTACAAATGAATGGTCCTCTTTACCCTCTCAGCACGGGAAATTTGCGGGGTAAAAATATCAAAATTGGTATCATAAATGTAAGTATTTTTATAACAGATTTAGAACATGACTCGCATACTCGAATAAAGTATTTTCCATAATCTAGAAATATTTGGATCTCAAAATAGATTAGCAAGCCATCTTGCTTGTTAATTTTATTTGTTTAATCAATTTCAAAAATTATTTACTAAAATGTTCTTTTTTTTACAATAATAAAAAATGTATCACATAAACATAATATTTATTAGGCCATACAATTTCTTTGCGTTGATTTGTTATTATAAGATATATTTATATATTATATATGTCTATATGGAGGATGGGAAACATTATACAGACATGGGAAAATATGGATCTAATGAATTTTGAATTTAGTAGTGTAAAAGTACGGATTTAATTATGTAGGTTCAATAAATTCATGTATGAAAGAAGTACTAATGAGATTATGAGTATTAATAATTTGCTGAAACCCAAACAGGTGTTTTTTTATCTTTTTAAATTTAGATTTGATGTTGAAAGTAGCATACTTTACAGGAACGCAATAATGGTCATAAAAATAATTTCACAATTAAATTAGGTAAAAATTTATATTTAAAAGTGCAATATTTTATTCTATTATGCATTGTATAAGTTATCAATACAAACAAATCACCTTAAGCTCAATATTATTGAATAAATAATATTCTGTGCTCATGCATACATAAATTAACAGTTTTAATGCATTTTTCATATAAGAACAAAAAGAAAAATTGAATTTATAATTAAATCAAGCATATATTACAAAACCTTGTAAAAAGTATCCATCTTCATATATCAGATCTCATATAATGTGTGTGTGTGTGTGTGTGTGTGTGTGTGTGTGTGTGTGTGTGTGTGTGTGTGTGTGTGTGTGTGTGTGTGTGTGTGTGTGTGTGTGTGTGTGTGTGTGTGTGTGTGTGTGTGTGTGTGTGTGTGTGTGTGTGTGTGTGTGTGTGTGTGT
>JAPDSC010141057.1:392564-424795 GCA_026290005.1 Latrodectus geometricus
AATAGTGTGTCTATTCTCAGATAATATTTATGTTTTAAGGCATTCAGTCTTTTGAGTTAAGATTCCCATATTAGACAAAGATACTTGAATTTTTTTTCATTCGGTAAATACTTATTAATTCTAGAGTTACAAATATACAAAAGAATTTCAGACCCTTTTTCTCTAAGATGTATTAAACAATGTCTTACTGAATATAAATCAGCTAATACTCCAGAATATAAATCATAAAATATCCCAAGATAAATGATTCAATGTACGTAATGTTGAATATTTTTAAAATTGAATTGGATCAAAAGAAGTATGTTGAAGATACTCTATATAAACCTCCCATTAAATATAATTTATCCTCATACTGATATGTCCTAATTTAATTAATTATCAACAGTAAAAAGCCATAATTATTTAAAATTTCAATAAAAAAATATAAACAGCTTTCATTTAATGTTTAAGTTTCAACTTTAATCAAAATTTTGAAATTTACCATACATTAATTCGTATTTTATTGTGAAATACATACACATTAATTTCAAGTAGTAGAAGGCGCGGTGACCTTGTGAAGAAAGGTGTCGTTCTCTTGACCAAGAAGTGAGGCTTTTTATCTGACTTAGCAGAGCATCCGTTGTATTGAGAGGGTCTATACACGTTAAAAGTTTACTAGAATCCAATGGCTCTCTAGTGATGTAACATAACATCGAGAGGAGGATGGCAACTGAAGTGTCGACTTCGTCACCTAGCCTTAGTTAAAAAAAAACAAGGTTATCCGTTATGTTTCACAGCTTTTTAGTCAACAGAAATAGATAACTTTGAATGTATTGCAAATAAACAAAACACATATTCACAAAAAGTAAAAATCTTTTTTCAAATGTAATTCCAAAACGACGTACAATGAATACAGTAACAACTCTGAGATATTGGAGCCAATTAAAACAATTTATAAGTACATAACGCAATTTATTCCAATACGCAAGTTCTATTTCTGGGAAAGACAAAATCTTGTAAAACTAGTGCAAAAGAAATGTGATTTGAAATCTCTTCAATTCAACACATAACAAAAATAAATAATTACGAAACAATTTTAAAAATGTAATAAAAAGTTTAATTTGAATAGAAATTTATTTGGAAAAATAGAAAAGTGAAAAGTTTAAGTCTAAATTATCAATTTCACGGATTAGAATATTTTATACATATAAATGTAAAATTAGTGATAGTAATTAGACAAAGTTTAGACTAGTATTTGAACTTTTCATTACTTTAAATCATCAAAAATCAGAAGAAAGACAACTTGTTACGTTCAGTAATTAATATATTAAATTTTATTTCATTTCATTAACAGATTTTTTAAATGTAAGTTCTGTAATTTTTACTGTACATAGCAAATTTTACTCTTTTACAGAAACTGTCCAATGCCTAATTTAATCCTGAATTTCAATTCTCAGTTCACTAAAAACATATCTTGATTCACAAAAGATCTCCAAAACTCCAAAAAGTATATTTCTTTTATTTAAAAATGTGAATAGAAACCAATCATCTTTTTTTCATTTTGTTAAAAATGATTTTCATTGAATGAATTTTCATGAGCAGTCTTGTCTTTATGCCATAAATTGTAATAAACTATCAATGTTGTAGCTCTTTATGCCGTAGGTTGTAATATTATATGTGACAAGGCAAAATTAAATAAAATATTTTATATCTAAATAAAATGATTATAAATAAAATGGGATTTTTAATTAAAAGGAAAAAGTAATATTTTAATGCTATTTAAAAATATATTTTATAGGTTTTACCGATGAAGAATGGAATCGAAGCCAAAGAAATTTGACGATGCCAAACAACCCAATGCGTTACGATGAATATGGTAGAAGAGATATTTATAACAATTATGACAAGGATAAACCTGAAAGAGCTAATTTTCAAAATGACTATGCACCTCGTAATCCATTTGCAATTAGACGAAGTTATGATAATCCCACCACTGGAAGACAAGATTTAGAAAGGTCAAATGAGCGCATATCACGTGATTCAGATGGCCAATCAGCAGACTCCCTTGATGATTACAATTTGAATAGAGGGCAACCAAGAAATGATAACTATTTTACATACGGTGATGGAGATTACCGTAGATACTAATGAAGAAATACACAACATAACACGAACATGCATTTTGCTTGATATTATGGAGGAAAATATTTTGTGATAAAACTTTCATATAATGACCTATATTATACAAACATTTCATATTTTTGCTGGCACAGCATGCTGTTTATATTTCATATAACTAGAATAGATAACTTTGTACTTTCGAAAGATTTTTCCTACATTTAAAAGAAGTTTAAAATATTCTTAATATATAAACTGAGCAATAAAAATATTTAAAACATTTACTGATTTTTTGTTTTATTTCTTAATGCATATCGTTTCACATTAAACATGCAAAAGAATCTGATATTAGACATAAAATAAAACCTGACAACAAATCAGTTTTACAAAATATAATATGTTAATGCAAATAATAATATTAAAATAAAAATCTGGTAAATAATAAAAAAAAAAAAGAACTTAAATAATATGACTAACAAAAGCACTACAAAAATTAAATAAGTAGGTCTTGTTTCTGACAAATTGTTCTTTGATCATCTAAACAAAATTTAAAGCTGATTGTGTCCATCAAGAAGAACAATATTACATATACTAAAATTGCATTTCATATTACATAAAATCAGCTGTCTGCATGTATTTTTTTTCAAAATTGTCAGATATCTCAAAGACATTAAAATATATGAATTTATTCATATGGCTAAGAGATAACTTTACTCAAACGGATATCGTAAAGCAATAGCAATGCTTCTATTGCATAATTTCCAATGCAAAAGAATCTTTTATTAATCCTCTATGTTATAACAAGGATTCTTGTGTTATCTTTCACGAAAAGAACTGTCTTTCCTAATCCAAATAAGTGAAAGCTTTTCTTATTCAACAATACTGTATTGAATACTCATGAAAAATGTTTTTAATGATAAAATAATCCGTAGTATCATGAAAATTAGTGAATTATAATCCAATATAATAATCTTACATGTGTACATAAATGAGAAAAATGCAAACCTCCAAATAATTCCTTTTCTTTGGGTGGCAGTAGGACTTTTTTTACTGGTGAATAACTAAAAGGTTATTTTAAAATAGCTTTTCCTATATCTGAAGATACTTATAATTAAAACTTTTGAAAGGAATTAAATAAAATTTCACATACAGAATATATGATACGTGTCTATAAATTCTTAGAGCATTTAGTATTATAAGACACTAATTAGGTATATTTTGGAATTGTCTGGAAGTAAATATTTATAAACTATAAATAAAATTTTATTTTAATCTCGTAGTAATATAAGAATACATATACAATAAATACGTATTTTTATACTGCAATATGTAATACAAAACTAGCACATTTTAGTAATCAATATTGGGTTCTCGTGAATCACTTGACACAATATGCTTATTTTCTTTTTATGCAAAAGAATGCAGCTTGCGTAAGATTTTCTTAACTTTGCTTTTAAATTACAGTTTAGGTACTTATAATCGTCTTATGCTTTTTTCCGAAAAATTTAAGTTGGCAATACTACCGGCAAAATATTCAATACTTTCATAGCAAAGTTAATCTGATCATTTGGTAGGAAAATTTTGACCGATTGTAAATACCATAACTCTGAAGTAAAATGTTCTGCACGAAGATTGTTGAATAAAATGTTCCCAATTCTGCGTCTTGCATAAAATTTGACGAGGTCAAACACTATCTTAGCTGCAGCAATATATTTGACAAAAAATGTGACTTGCATCAATTATTTCTAACAAGTAACAGTATAGAATTTCTAAAAGTGATGTTCTTAATAAGAAGTGGTTCAATTATATAGACCATTATGAACCTACTCAAGGATTTCTTGTGTACTCATGCAATTCTTTTTGGGAAAAACTGGATTATTTAGACTAACAAATAATTCAGTATGTGTAATTGTATATATTAATGTAAGCATTCAAACAATGCATTATATTCCAAGGTTGATAGCTCTATTTCGATAAAAAAAAAAAAGTAATGTCAGCGCATAAGTCAGCTGAATATCATAATTTAAAGTTCTTCAACATGACTGTACTTATATTAACCCGACAATTTTGTAGGATGTTTTTGCCACTAGTATTTTGACAATCAAATGCAAGAAATTTTGAAAAGTTATGACATAGTCAGGCCTTATCATTGAACACTGCAGTAACATATTCTAACACTACTTTGTTTAATTCTGCTTTTCGTCCTGAATCCTTCAAAACTCTAAAGTGATGTCGTTTCTTCGAAATTATTTCAAATTTCCCAGTGCTGTAGGAAATATTTAAATTCTTGGCATCTTCTAAATTTCTCAAGAGCCGCCGCAGAACGGTACTCTCATAAATAAAAATACTCAATAAATTAAAAAGTACTCTCATAAATTAAATAACTTCATAAATAAAAATACTCAAGTGCAGGTAAATCTATCATTAAGCATGAGCTTAGAATCATTCAAAATACTGCTGATAGAATATTCACTTCCTCTTTAAACAGGAAATGAGTCTCCTGTTACTTACACATGAAGAAATTTGAAAACACTACATATATTTATCTGATTTCCTAGTGCCTAAGCGATAACTTCGTCGAAATATTCTATGGAAAAAGTTCGGTTCAATTTTTTTTTAAATTCATCTTTCAATTCATTTCACAACACGTCAAAGAAATATTTTTTTAATTCAATCATTAATTTGGCTATAGATGCCTCTAAATGGTAATATTAATATAATAAAAATTTCTTAACCATCCGATATTTATAGAGCTTTATTCATAATGATTGTGGTTGTTGTTGTCACAAAAGCTTAAAATCTTCAAAATATTTTGCTTCGTTGGCCTGAAAGTTATACTCTGACATCACTTTGAAAGTTACACTCGTACATCTGACGTCACTTTCAATATATCAAAGTTGGAGTTTAGTGGAGGATAAATTTTTATCATCTCATGAGAAACGAGTGATATTTCAGATCACTGACGTTACAATTTTAAGCCTTTGCAGATTAAAAACATTTCTCTCTCTCTCTCTCTCTCATTAGATTCACTGCTTAGAAAAATTTATCAATTTAATAGGATATAACATTTTTTTTTTTTTTTACTTCATTCGAAGTTAATAATTTTGCTTATGAAATACCCCTTACTTTCTTAGTAAAGGATATTATGTGAATAAACTTATATTCCGAGAAATAAAATCATCTACTTTTGTGCGCACGCATTTTTCTTTTATTATCATGAAATTTAAGTTTACTCTACTCATATTTAACTTAAAATCTCATATATGCAGTCTACAAATATTTATGTTCATATTTAATCTTACAAAGACTAATTGCTCTGATTAAAAATATTTATAATAATTAAAGATCCTCAAATATATTTTCACTTTTAATAGAAAATTTGTAGAAAAGAGTTTGAATTCATTGGTGAATCGCATAAAAGTAATTTACAATGATGTAATTTGTTGTCTGATGCATCTTTAAGTATTCCATTCTTAATTCAAAATAAAATAATACTTGTTAAGAAAGTTTTATTTACGAAGATATAAAAAGTATTGCTTTTCAATAAACTTTTATGAAAGATCGTATCTAATAAGAAGCTAAAGAGAGAAAAAAATCAATAAATTTGCAGTTATCATATGCTATACACCACATAACATCTTCTAATATTCAACAGGAAGTTATTAGAAAGTCCTATTTATGTACAAATTATACAGCTCAATAGAAACAATCATGATATTTGCCTCGATTTACTCCACCTACAAAATTGATCTAATGCGTGTCATTTCTTAATAACATTTTCTAAATGAATTCAGTCTTTCCGTGATGCTCGATTTTATATGTAAATGCTTTCAATGCTTTTATTATTTTTATTTTCACTTATTTATTCTACGCATAGTTTGCAAAACAAAGACAAATAAAGGGAGCTAAATAACTTAGTTGATTCTTCGTTGATTACCAGTTTGAATATAAATAAATTAAGGAAATTAAAATTTGTTAAACATTTCAGATATTTTTTAAAGCGTCAGAATTATTATTTAGAATATATCACTTTATATCATTATTTTTATAACTAAAAATCATCAGCAGCAGCATTGGCACGACAGCCCTTTGTGGGCCTGGGCCTTCCTCAGAAGATTTTCCCAATCTGCCTTTCTCCCAGCAATTAATCTACAATTCTTTACTTTTAGGATGGCAAAATCCTCTTCCACACAGTCTTTCCATCTCTTTTTAGGCCTTCCAAAACTTTTAATGCTATTCGTTCTAGGTTCATTCTTACTACATGCCCTGCCCATCTCATTTTGCTTAGTTTTATAGACTTGATAGTATCATTGTTATTAAAGATCTTATATATTTCAAAATTGTATCTTTTTCTCCAGTTGTTATTATCGAAAACAGAGCTAAAGATGGTTCGCAGGACCTTCCTTTCGAAGGTCGCTAATATCTTCTCTTCATTTTTTGCTTAAGTCCATGTCTCAGAGGCATAAGTCAAAACCGACTTGATTTGTACCTTAGACAGTAAGATCTTCGTCTTTCTTTTTATTAAGTAAGATTTCAAGAATACTCTTAAACCAAAGAAGACGCGATAGGCTGCAATAATTCTTTTCCTAATTTCAGGATTTATGTCGTTATGGTAGTTTATTTCTGATCCTAGATATGTGAAATTCTTCACAGATTCAAATTTAAAAGAATCTATTTCAAAAAATTTAGAAATGGCTTCCATTCTACCACAATACATATATTTTGTTTTCTCCACATTCACTCTTAGGTTCATTTTTCTAGCTGATTTCTGCAGTGCCAAAAATATTTCACCCAGAGCAATTCTAGACCTTGCAATAATGTCCACATCATCAGCTTATGCTAAAATTTGCACTGATTTACTAAATATAGTGCCCGAAATATCTATGCCAGCATCTCTAATCACTTTTTCTAGAGCTATGTTAAACAGGAGGCATGCCAATGCATCTCCCTGTATAACTAAAAATAATTCAGACATTAAATAATTTATAATAGTTCAAAATAATAGTTCACTTTATTCATTTAGTCCTCCCTTGAAAATACTTTAAGAAGTACTGCTCATAAAATGTAACTATTTTACTGAGTAATAAGTTTCTTCAACAAAAATTATTTTTTAAAAAATTCTATTGTATTCTTTATAGAATTGCTTCAAACATCTATTAAGCCTTGTTTTGCAAGAAAAAAAATTAACACGCACAAAGAGTAAACATTATATATTATTCCCTATTGTAGGGAAAAAATATTTTTTTCATGATGAATACAAAAAGATTTTTTCATAAAATCAAGTCAGTAAGACTTATTAAGAATATGATTATCTAAATAATAACGAAAAAAAACAATTATCTTTAATATGCCACTTCAAAAGGATAGGTATACCGAAGACTGCGAATCAAAACTTTTACGCAAATTTACTTTTAGATAAATTTTTATTTATATTCTTGCTTCGTATATGTATATATATATTGTGAGTTTTTCCTCTTAACTACACTTTTATATGATATATTATCTGTAGAAAAATATTTAAATACATTTTATTTTTAATTTTGCTGATAAATCTAAGAAATTAATACTTGATCTCAACATCGAGATAAGTTATAAAACTTTTTACTTGAAACATTGAACAAAAAAGTTAAAGGAAAATTTAATAACTCATTGAAAAGAATTTCCCCCTTTTTTCATTTCACGACAAATTTAATAATCAGAATGAAATTTAATATCATAATTATAGGTATAATTAAAGCACAGATATCTAATTGAATAAAAGTAAATTAATATGTGAGTGTCTGAAAATGAGATAAAAACATTATGCTTCACGAGAAAGCAATAATTGTAATGAACATGTGATTGTCTTAAAATGGGATGACAAATTTGTAACACTGCTAATTACGTATTAAATGTACACCATAATCGCGGAGATACTTTTTCATTTAAACATACCATAGTTATATATCTTATCATCAGGCTAAGAGTTTCTCAGTAATTTTAATGCCAAGTATATTGATTTTAAAGTATTTTTGTTGTTTCGAATAAAACATCATTAAAAGCTATATAGAAAAGTTTGATATTTTCAATTTCTTGTGACAAATTAGATAAAATTTTAAAAAATATGAGAAATAGCACATTTTAAGTTGAAAAAAATTAGTAAAACATGAATTTTAGAAGAAGTTTTAGTTTAACACTTTTTTATGTCTCCCTTTAAATTCCCACTTTTTAATATTTTTAAATTATCGAACACCGAAATGAATGGGGTTATAGAAATGCTTAAAAGATTCAGAAACTAAGTAAAATTTTATTCAGAACAAGGTCACTTGCCGCTCTGTTTCCAATTATCCCGCTCAATACTTCTTGAAATGTATGATATGCAATATTTTTTGATTTGTGGATCAGATTACTATAATATATTGTTTCTACTCGTTCATTCATAGTTTTTATTTATAGCTCAATAGTAAGAAATAATGCCACTAAATAAGGTTAGCGGAAAAATTTATCCTTATTATTTGTCTCTTCACAAATAAACTATTCAAATTGTTGATGGAATTTTATGGGGTCAAAGTCATATTTGTTTATAATGAGCTAGTCAAAGTATGTTTAGTTTAAAACATTAAATTAAAATAAATTGTTTTAGATAAAGTGTATAAATGTGAGGGAATCATAAAACAAAATTTTTAATTTTGATTTACCAGCTGTAAATAATCTTCGTCACAAACTGACATCAAGAGATAGTGCTGCATCTATTTTTTTTTAATTTTGGACATCATAACTTAAAAAATTGGTCCCGGGTTAGAAAATAAAATATGAAAATATGCATATCGTATGATTCCAATATTTAGTTTGCTATAAATCACTTAAAATTTTCATGATATTTGAGAAAGAAACTTTCTTTTTATAAAAAGGGTAAAATTTGTGTTTCGTGACTTACCTTAGTATTATATATATATATATATATATATATATATATATATATATATATATTACTTTTTTGGATTTTCTAAAAAATGATAAATATGTAAATATGTTTTAAAATGAATATTTTATGTTCTCTATTGGTAATGAATTCAGAAACCATATGATTTTCTGATTCACTGTCACTTGCCTAAAAACTTTACAACTACAATGTGATTATAAAAATATTTTCAAATACATCAAGATTAATATTGTTTTTTAATGTTGCCAACAAAAAGTTTTATGTCTGAAAAGAAGAATTTTTTCCAGGAGGTTCAGAATTTAAAATACACTGTTGACCATTAAAATTATAACATGATGCAGAAAAACAAATAAAAAACGTATTTATACTAAGTAAACAGTATGGCGTGAAGACCAAATGATTAAATTTGATAAGAGTTGCTAGGTTAAAAAGGGAGCGAAATTAGTAGAAATGTAAATGTTCCACCCATAATTTTCAGTTCTCTTGTTAACTGTTAAAATATACAATCTATTTTAAAAGAACATATATGTGGAACCTATTGTTTTTGTTAAAATTTGTCTTTTAAAACAGGGCTTACTTTTGACAATAAAAATTTATGAAACAAAAAGAAAGATTAGCGATATTCATAATTTGATCTTGAAGAATGATATACCATGCCATGTTTTTTCATAGTCCTTCTCCATATTACAATAGGTCTATTCCACTTTTTCAAAATGCAACAGATATTTGTGTATTTAATATTTTATTTCTTCAGGACCAACATATTGAGGAATCATAAACTTTTACAATTCTTTTACAATTTACAAATGAAAATGTAAGATTCTGCAACATTTCAATACATAATCTAACAGTAGGTAATATGTAACTTCAATATATGTGAATACATAACTTCTACTTTCCTTCCATGACCAAAATTTTTTGTATAAAGTTTTGAGGAAATTTATTCAAAGAAAAAGTGCATAACATATACCAGCAATGTCCTTTTGGTTATTACATTCTACAAAACTTTACACGTTGCAGTTTCTGTTTATTTTCCTGATATTATCCTATATAATTTTAGAAAGTGTGATGGGTCCAACAGTGACAATAAGTTTTATTTATGAGGATATTATATTTTCCGTAACATTTTTTCGGGAGAGAGCCTTAAGTCTTTTATTATAGTTAAATACCTCTTGTATATCATCCAATTAATTATAAACTTGTTAGGTCTCTCTTCGTTTTGAACGATAATTTTGTATTTTGTATCTTTCTAATAACTTGAATTCATAGATAGAGTAATAGAGATTTTGCGTATGCATTTAGTTATATTCAAATTATTTTAATTGCAGATTATAATAAGCTGTAATTTAAATAATCTATGTAATTATAGCTGTAATATTGTCAATGTTTTATGTGTCCATAATATCTTCGCCATTAGGCTTGGCTTTCAAAATATTCTATGTTAATGATTTCTATGGATGTAAAGGTGACCCATTATTCTATCTAATTATTTTCTTAATTTTTGGGGTAAACATAGACAAGAAGCATGAAAAAAATGACTGTTGTAAAAATATACAAAAATATAGGGAGAGATGGTAAACGTATAGATAAATCAATTGCATGTATTTCTTTCAAAGAGAATGTTTTATAAAAACTTCCAATTAAAATAGTCAAAGGGAGAGTATAGTAGTCAGAAATAAAAAATAAATAAGTAAAGAAACGTAAATAAGAAATTGTAAATTTAAAGAAAAAGTCTATTTGATAGAGATATTGTTATTTATTTGAAAAAAATGATTATTAATAACTGTGAAAAAATTTCATTACGGTTAGCTTCTTTTATATTAATGTTTCCGCTTTGAGAAATATGTTAATTATGATTCCTTTCTCAATTTTTTTAATTATAATCTTGCAGTTTCTAAAACATTTCGAATCTTGAAGCTTTTCTGTTTTAAAATGATTATATAAATAAATATGTAAAAGAAATTAACATATTTTTATTGTAAATTATGAAATTAAAGTAGCTATTTTAAAAACTTAGCTATAGTTAAATTTAAAATCAATAAAATAATGTACATGTGTATACCTAAATACAATAAAATATATAATTTAAATTTTAGTAACTTTTGCTTTTGGATATCTCATATTTGAAAATTTGTAAAATTTAAAAGCAAAATTTAGTAAGAATGACAAAAAAATACTATGAATTACACCTAGCTGTTTCTTAATCTTAAAATTTTTTGTATAATTTATTTTTATAAGTTAATTGAAAACTAATCTTCAATTTTTATATCAGCTCTCTGTATATTTTTCTGATCAATCTCGACAAAAAATGCATTATTTCTAATTCTATTTTAAAAGTTAATAATAGAAATCTATATTTTAAATTCAGATTTAATTATTTAATAAATTTTAACTGTTAAAATTTCTTTCACAATTCTCCATCATAAATCAATCAAAAAACAATTAATATTTCTTAATTTTGAAACTGTCTTATTTACTTTTCGGAATACATTCATCCAGAATCGGGAACATATCAATATCAGATTTTATTTTTTTTAGTATTATTTCGTTAAATTGACTTTCAGAATTAAAATTCATTTTCGATATAAGCACAAATTAGCACAGTTTAAAAACGGAAAATAGGTATGTTTTTTAGTTACTGTATAAAATTATAATCTTATATTTCAAACATGAAAATTAATCTTACATAGCTTTTATATTTCAAATTTTAATTAGTTTTCGAAAATGTCTACGTAATAAAAATCAATACATTTCAATACAATAAAACCAATATTAATATTCATAATAGATCAAAATTTTTATTAATGTTTATAAAATTAAACTCATCTATAAAAAACTTATTCACGGAAATTTTAAATACAAATTTCTTAAGAGACAATTTCCTACAATGCTCAAATAACATAAAGCAACAAAATACTATTTTTCTCTTGATAATATCAATTACATTATAAATAACCAATTTTTCTGCTTTTGATAGATGAGGTGATCGCCATTGTTTCCTCCTGAGAAAGGTGTTATATTGGTGTTAATGCGTGACAGCCTTGTCAGAGACTGAATTCGTGTGATTTAATGTTCATATTTCTCTTTGTTGTATTAACACGAAATCATTTGTTTTCAATATTATGACATGTTCATTGGAAGTCACGTTTAACACAATTGTATTTCAGTTCCCTTAGTATAATATTGCTGTATATAAAGTTAAAATAAATTATACATAACATTTAGTCTGTAACTGATGCTGCGAGTATATTTTTTGTCTTAAAATCTAATTATAAATAGATCTAGAATTTACTGATATAATCAAAATCTTATAAATCAGCAATATTTTACAAAATTAACGTTTCATTTAAAAGAAATTTCGAAATTTTTCTTACATACATGGAACTTTCAAGCAAAAGTTAAAATCTGGCATCTTTTGTATCTCACTCTACATAATTGATACTTCCTATTAGATTTATTCTTTTTTAATTTTGTTGTGCAAAATGATATTTTCTTATTAAAAAAATTATCAAAAACAGTTTCAACAAAAATTTGGATCTGTCCTATTCATAACTTTCACTTAGCATTTTGCATTTATAGAATACCTTAATTATTGCGCTTAAAAAATAAATTTAAAATGAGTTAGAATAAAGTAATATTCTTTAATTTAAATAAGAGATTTTAAGGCAGCTCTTAAAAAAGCATAATTTCTAGTGTAGAGAGAGAGAAAGAGAAATTCCTCCATTTATTAGAAATTCTTATGAAAAGAATTATTTTTATAAAAACTTATTTAATAAGTACTATTGTTTCATCTTAACATATAAATTCTCTTCCAGAGAATAAAAAAAAATTCTCAGCTCAAATATTACACAGATGTTGAGCAGCAATGTCTGTTTTTATATTATCAAATTTCTTTAAATGCAATAATTTCCAAAAAATAGGGAAAATGTACGGTAAAGGAATGAAAAACAACGATTACTCAAAACACTAGGTGTATAGTTTAATTAAATTGGACAACAAATTACAGCACATAGTAGTGACATGATAAAAAAGATCAAACAATTATGATATTTTAGTAATTAGAAAGCATTAATGAATTGGATGAGAACCGTTATATACTATATATATATATATATATATATATTGCTGGGACGCTTTTAAAGTACTACTCTAAGAAGGCATTATATCTGGAATTTACACGTTTCGTGATATATATATATATATATATATATATATATATATATTCCTAGGGTGCTTTACTATATTAATTTAAAATTTTCTTAATATATATTTAATATAAAATATAATTAATAAATAGTTAATACTTTAAGAAAATTTTATATTTGAAATTTACAAGACAAGAAGGCTCTGTGATATACAAATGGTTAGCTTTTCAAAGCATTTATATAGAATAGGCATCGGTTGCTACATTTATAATTAACTCAAATATTGCATACGTAAATTACTTTAAAAATTATTGTGAAACTTTATGTAAAAGAAGGATTTTGCTTACCAACATGCTTCTGACTTTCTTACAAATTGTAATGTAGCCACCGGGGTTGCAGTTTATCGTACCGCGGTATTGCTGATCGCATCAGTCGAAATTTCGACTGATGCGAGTAAGGTATTATCATTAATAAGCGAGTAAGGTATATCATTAATCCTGTAAATACCTTGTCTGCAGAGTAAGGTATTTACAGGATTAATGATAGTTATGCGTAATACATTGCTGGATTTCAATATCTCGCACTTTCCAATAGCCGAGAAAGCATGTATGTAACCCGACTTGTCTTAATGTTATAGTTATGACCGCATATTGAACCTTGGTTCAAGAAATGCGGTCTTTGGCAAGAAACAATTTTAAGCTCAAAAAGTGCGATGATGTTTAGAGCATCATGAACTATCAGCTCAGCAACTATGCTTTCGGCATCCTCAAACGCTACATACATCACTGACAGCAGCACTTTTAATAGAGTAACCAACAACGAACCTGTAATGGCACAACGTCATGTTTTCAGACGAATCCTAGCTCTGTTTACAACATCATGATAGTATCATTAGTGTTTGCAGGAATTGTGGAAAACACACACATGGGCAGCTTGTTTTAGAAATCGTCACACTCTCCCATTCTCTAATGTGATGGTATGGGGTGCCACTGAATACACGTCTTGGCCAAATCTTTTGTTTGTATTGTATTTCTTTTGTGTTAAGGCATTTGTTTCTACCTTTTATTTGTGCCTTGTGGAAAGCTAAGTTTCAACAGGACTAATTAATTATGTAATAAAACGCATCATAGATGTTTTTGACAAAAATTTTTATTCTTTTTGTGTGTATATAGCTATAAAAATTAAATTTTGAACTGGCTCGACATCTAGGAAAAATTAAATTAATAATTGTAATTATTGACAAACACAGAATTATATTCTAAAACAGAGCTCAGTGGACAGCCTTATGTCCGAAGACCATTTTAAATCATTTTTTAATATAGATCACACATATTGCCTTCCCGAAAAGTTTTTTAAGAAATATGGTCCTTATTCATGTACTTCGATGGAGGAAACCTGAAAAGTTTCCAAATACCCTGCTGACACATGCGCATGCAGAAAGTAGTATGAATTATCTTAAAAACATCTCTATTTGGGCTTGCATTTTATTTGAGCCACTCTCTGACTCCAATCTTGTTTTATCGAGATGGGCACCAAACGATATCATGACTTTCTAACATAGTATCTTGCTATTGTTCTTACCGTCCTTCGTCCATTTGATATAGGTACTCAAAACGATAGCACATGAACAACTGACGACGAATATACATGTTCTTCCATCTTAGGACCATCACAATATGCCATCTATCGAAGTCTCTGAGATCAGCTGTCTTTCCCGTTACACGTAAGTAAAGTATAATAGGAATGATACTTCACATTCTCCACGAAATATTGAATACAGTTCCTAATGGATAGCATTCTTTTCATATCACGTAGGTGGGCATACTGTCAAGCACTGATGGGGGTTACATTTTGTTTCTTGAGTTTAATAAGAGGATGCAAAATTGTGTATTAACCTTATCACTTTCCTTTGTTAGAAACTATAAGACAACGCAACCAGGAACGTCTTATGATAAAAAAACAGACAATTTTCAGTAGTATTATATTAAGCAATATAATTATATACTGTGTGTATTATAATAACATACTGTAATTTCAATTATATACTGTGTGTGATCATAAAAAAGAAATGCATCTGTTTTACATCAATAATTACTCTTCCCTGTATAACCGGGATTAATAGCAAATGAAAAATATTTATCAATAAAAAAGTATAGTTCCAATAAATTACATTGATTTATTTCATATTTTTAATAGAAAAAAATAATGAAATTGCCACTACTTTTGGCAGAAAATATTTTACAAAATTATTAATTTACCCAATTAAAAATGAATATTTAATATCTTTTTCATTATTGACGCTCAATTTATTTCTAATTGATTTGTGCATTATTAAATAGCATTTCGAATTCAATATTATGAAGACACGAATGTTTGAAAAATGTAAACAATATATCATTGGTAAAATATTACCCATCACTCAACGGTTGGCGGTTTTTAGTGACGTGAATCACCGAAGAAGACACGCCAAGTAAAATAAGTCAGTATCTCAAGAGGATAGATAACTATGGAAATAAAAAGCAATATTCAATTTGACCTGAATCAGAATATCGGCAGCAACTAGCAGCCCTAGAACAGCAGATGGTCAAATCCCACGCCTTGTTTAGTCTTACGAAGTGTTATTCCTCGAATTCCAGCAATGAATATTCTATTTCTTTCTTCTATACATTTTAGTCGCATTTTTATTTATGTAATATTCTCATTCAAAATTTCAGATGTAAATTCAACTTATGAAAAGAAAAATAATGCGGTGATAAAATAAAAATTACAGTATTATGGAGACTTTTTATGAAAAATCAGAGTGATTTTTAAAATATTTATGATGATTTAAGAAATCACACAACCATGGTGCATTTACTTAAAATATAATCAATAATCTAAAGCAGATGTGAATTATTGATTTGAGTGTGTACACAAAAGAGATGAAAAATTATGCATGAGAGCAATCATTAATCATATAATAAATACTGGGGGAGAATGTGTGTGCTGCACTGGTGGAGATCTTTTATGAATTTCCTCATACATGGAAGGCTTAGCAATAAATAAAATTACTTAAACAGGGTCTTGCTTCATTTTTAAAATGAAAATGCATGTTCTTATGTATAGTCTGAAAATTTTACATTTTATTTTTAGCTATAAAGATGTTAATAAATCATACTGAATACACAATGGTTGTATGTTCTAACATTATTGCAAAATACATTAATGGGACAAATGTTAAATGCTCGTACATCTTAATAAAACTCGTTGTTTGTTTAACTGCTGTTGACAATATTGTTCAGGTAAAAGGAGATTAATAGTGTTTTACACAACTTATAAAGTTAAAAATCTTCATACAGGGTAATTTTCAAGTAAAATAATTTTTGCAAAAGTAACAGTAATAATTTAAGAAATTATACATAAATTCAAATAAATTCAAAAACATATTTTACATCTTTTAAAATTATAGTATTATTAATTTTAATTTTTTTTTCAAACTGCGGACACTAAATGACCATTCGTCCTATTTAAAATAACCAACAAGTCCTATTTAAAATAATTATGTTTTAAAACATGTTCACTAGTTTATGTATTAAAGAACTTTAAAAAAAGGTAAGGAATAAAGCTGTAAATTATATTTTTATGAGGAAAATAATAAATTATATATATTATGTTAGTGAAGTGAACAATTTGATTATAGAATTGTAATGATCCTTATATAAAAGAAGAATAATCAAACACAATTAGCTTTATCTTTATGATGCTTTTAAATCAATAATGTGTTTTATTTCTTCTTTTATTGCACAGAAAACTCAGTTTGATTTGAATATTTGTAAAACTCTGGACACAAAGAGAATTGGCTTTCTTGAATTCCAAAAATAAATTCAAAAAATTAAGTGAAATAAAGGAAAATAATGAAGTGCCTTTTATTAATTTACAGATTAAAGCAGCTTTTCAAAATGAAGATGGGAAATAAACAATAAGAAGCAGAAAAGCAGTCTGGCATAAAACTGGTGTTCTCGCGTATCCTTAGAAATTAGAAAGCTGACAAATTATGAAGATCTTATAAGTGATAAGGTGAAATCCTTATGTATCGTAGATTGCAATATTTCTTTAAATGTTTCATCTGTAATTTTTGACTTACATCTGGACTTCTTTCACAACATTTTGTCGCAATTAACTATGAGCATAAGAAAAGTTTCACAGGGATGTCCCTGTGTTTGAAAAGCGTTTCCGTGGATGATAGAACAGAAGCATTCTAGTTTAATATTGCTGGTCTGTTATCAGGGACACACCAACAAATATCTAAAAGAAAAAATGGCCAAAAAATCATCTTAGCTTTTGTTTTCTATAATCAAGCCACTGATACAATAAATTTTATAAATATGAAAAATGGATCTCCGATAAAAATTATACGCGATACATCATTTTGGTTTTCTTATACGAATGTACAACCTTTTGTTTTTACATAAACACGTAATTTCCTTTAAAACAGAAAGAAATTCAATTTTGTTTTCAAAATGATCAACCCCTGAGAAAAAAAATGTTTTGTAGTTTATTTGTACAAAAGTGCAGCCAACTAGCAGTCTCACCTTTATTTTTTTATCTATTTTGTTATGCTTAGGAATGAAGCAACTTTTTTAACATAAAGGCACAATCAACACGCCTAAAGTGCGCTTGTGGCCTTAGACACCCCACATACACATATAGAGATGCAGATGAGCCTCGGCTGTACCTAAGGTTAGTTTGGAACATTCGCTTATCACCAAGTACCTCGTAATTTTTTAACCTTATTCAGGTGACTTAGTCACATCTGAACTGGCACTTTCCTTTCCACATTCATGCTGCACTAGCGGAAAGACTTTGGTCGTCACAGATTGACGTGAGCACGTCTTCAACCCAAGGAGCTCTAACAACCCAGTGAGAGAGAATGTGGTCAACCTACTAGCTGCTGCCCACAGCAAGCAATGCTTCACTTTGAAGATCTTAAGGGATGGTGTGTGTAGTTAGTAAACCACTGCAGTTCAAATTCCTCACGGAACCTAATCAAATGCCACACAAATTCATTTTAATGGTAATGTATGTAGGTATGAATATTATGATAGACGGTGTAATTGGTCCATATCCCTCAATGGGGTAGTCGTAAATATTTTATCTTCCTTCGGGAGTCTCTTATGGAATTACTTGATGCTGTTTTCCCATATATTCTACTGCGATTGAAATTTCGACGTGATAGAATGCCGCCTCCTTTCCCTATCTCCATAAGTGATTACCTAAACAGGACATGTTTAAGCTTTTAAATTAGGTGTCTCTCTCGTATATTTTCAAACTACCTTACTAAACTTTTCTTGATCATCTCTGGCATGACATGAAAACTATTTTTACCACATTAACAAATTTTGAATTCTGAAACCTAGTAGTAATAACTTCCATAGCTGCTGTTATGATCCGCAAAATACTAGGTGATATATTTTACAATATCCTCTACTCCCTGTAGCCTATTTATCATGCGAGTATCTAAGGATATCTTTCCTTTCCAAAATCTGCTAAATTATAGGAGTGTGGTGTGTACATAAAGTGTCATCCATAAAAATAAAGGCTGATCAAATAGCATTTTGGAACAAACGCACATTAAGGATCACTTTGATTGCTTAAAAAAACAAATTATGCCGTGAAAGGATAATTTGTTTGCTCAAGCAATCAGCTAAAAAGAGCATTTAATAAAATCACATAAAAGTTATGTGCCAAATTTATTAAACACTAGTAAATTCATAGCTTATTTTACTATTAAACTTCAAATGAACAATCGTATTCTATTTTTTTAATTTCATTTTTTTTTCATATCCATTTGCATTAAGTTAAAGTTATTATCCCATGTTACGAACCTTATAAATTGTAATGAAATTTTCAATTTGATAAATATTTTTCAGTAAAATTTCCTTCTGAATCATTGTAAATGTTGCTTTTATCAGAATATTTCAAATTGATATAATGGTCATCTGAAAGATACTATAAACTAGGGTTTTGAATGGAAAATTTCTAACATAAAAAATAGGTTATAACCCATAAGATAAAACTCTTCTGTTTGATACAATAATGAAATGATCTTTCCAGTATGTCTTAATACACTCTTTTTCCGTGTACTGAAGAGAGCAAAAACAAAAGTAATGCACATAGCAATTTACGAATTTTTTTCCATTAATTATTTTAGAACTTTTCGATTTTAAAAATGTAATTAGATAATCATATCATATCAATAACACAAATATAATGTCTTATTGAAAAATAGAACACAAAATATAGATAACTGTTAAAATAATTTAAATGGAAATATTATACAGCTAATGTTATACTAGATTTTAAAAAATTATATAAATCAGGTTAACATATTCTTTATAAGCTTATAGACATACCTTACTTTTCATATATATATTTTAATACCATTTTTGTTATCAAATGTAGGAATATTTTTAGTTGACTTTCTTATATAACAATTTTGAATATTCATAAAATATTAAATTCGTTTCTCCTTACTAAAATAACAATAATCGCAAATAAAAATATGCACCTTCCGTAGAACAATTTTTAGTTGAAAGGGAATTACAACTAATTGTAGTAAAAATCATTCAGTTTGGAATATTATCAAAAATTCTGAGTCGTAAATTAAGAATTACACATTGTTTACATTTAAATCTTCATTTTGACTACTTTTCTATTTCACTGATGTTCTTAAGTATTGTAGTTTGTTAAGTAAAATTTCAATAAATTCTATTATAAATTTACTAAGTTATTCCTTCACTTCATTTCACTTATTTGAACATATTTTGTCAAAATCTTTCAAACATATTTTTTTTATTATGAAAATATTATTATGTTGACCAAACACTGAAAGTCAAAATTATTTCTTGTCATCTTCAACATATTGAATTATTTTTGAAAGAATCATAAAAGAAAATATTTTTTAATTTTGCATCACTCAAGGCCCAATTACATGATCATACAAATTATATGTATTACATATCCTTCAGAAAGCGAACGCATGGTGTTCAAATAAAAGTATAACAAAAAAAAGGAAGCGCTTATAAATTGAACACGAATATTTTATACACAAAAGAATTTTAATGAGTTTGACGGAATTCCAACTTGTAGAAAAAATTATATTACAATACACTGAATTAAAAGAGAAAATTTGTCAAATGTATGGAAAATTATGGGCCACACTTATAATATATGCTCAACGAGAAAGTCATTTTGCCACAACAAAAGCGATATATTGATCGATATATCGTCAAACACGAAAAAACAAGCTGTTTGAACTTCTAGTTCTCACTATTACATTTTGAAAGACACGCGCACTATATTGACCGCTCTCATTGGCTGTTATCGCTTCAGGCATCGAATACCATATCATGCCAACGAAGCTCCTTACTATGTATTAGTTCTTCATTGAACGAAAAGTGGGATTTCAAAGAAGTTTCATCAGCATTTTTAGAGTACTTTAATTTGAGGTTTGCCCAGTTTTGTATTTTTGCTTTAATTAATAGCTAATTACCATCAATAATATATTTAAACTATGAAAGTTATTTATTATTCAACGATAAACTAATAGGAAAATATATAAATAACTATCTGTTGTTGTTATTGGAATTCATATCTGATAACTTTAATCAAATTTAGCGGTGGAAATTCAATCAAAAAACTGAGTAAAAATTTATTATATTTCACTATGTATTAAAAAAATTATAATCTTTAAAGCATCTTAAATTCCATAATTAGAGTAGACAAATAATTAGAAATTAATTTTATTATAAGTTTTTAAATTAACTAATTTTAAAATATATAATAGATAATTGTATGCTTAGATTTGTACTAAAACTTTTTACATGATTAATAAAACGATCATATTGTATCAACTATACAATTGATTTTTATTACTTTCTGAGTTAACTTTAGAATTACTCGCATTGCTAAATATTCAAAATTAATTATTTAAACAAATAATGACGAAGCAAATTTAAATTTTTTTTCATTTTTAAATTCTCAAGATTAATTATTCATACAAAAATCATCAAATTACGTAAAATCTTATAAAACATTATGGCAACAATTTATTTTATCAGATTTATCAAGCTTTTAAAAAAAGAATGCTTGTTCTAACAGTAGTTATCTATTTGAAAATATTCTCATGTAAGCCAATCATACTCGGAAATTAATTATTATCATATAACTCATATTTTAAAATTAATAATTATAAATATCAAAATTAATATAGAAATTATAAGTATTCAATCATTTCGAAATATGCTATTCCTTTAATATAAACTATGAAAATGTTTGAAGGGCACGTAAAAATGTTAAAATATTTAAACAAAATGTTTTCAAAAAGAAATATTATATAAACAATTATTGATTTGTTAAATTAAAATGACATTTTTAAGAAAAGTATTAAAAATTTGATATTTTGTTTCCATATGAGTTTTTTATACGTTTTTATGTCAGTCCTTAACAAATATTTAACACATTTTATTAAAAGCATTTTAAGAATTTAAAAGGTTTACAATGTTCTTTTTAGTCTCATGATTGAATTGAGAAATTAATAAGAGGCCCAATGATAAATTAATCATCAAAAAATTAAAAGCTAATAAGAGGTTTTAATTCATAGAAACATCCATTAAACTTGTTTTTAATTAAAATTTAAATAAAAATATTGCTAAAATTAGGTTATTTCACTATTAAAAACAAATATTTGTATGCTTTAAAAACAAATTTCATTCTAATATGTGCCAGTAAATTGATTAAATAGAAAACATCAAATAATATCATTGTTTTACTTAATAACAGTTCATATAATTAAGTATAAAGTGAGCTGAGACCATGAATTTTTAAAACAAAATGTGAAATAAAGAAAACACTTAATTATACAAAACTAAAAGTTTCAATAAATTAATTTATATTTTTCAAAAAGAATTAAATTATATTTTTCAAAGATGTTATTTTTGAGAGTAATATTTTACTAATAAAAAAAGAAAATTAATTTGATCCTTTAATTTGGATAATTGTGCTTAAAATAAATAATTTCGTTATTTATTAAGCAAGATAAAAATAAATATAGACAATTTTTTTCCTCCTTTTAATCTTTTTAATTGAGCAGTAATAACAATATTTTTGAATAATTCATCATGAAATAAGAATATGAGCTGATAACATTTAAAAAAAGTTGACGTTAAGATAAATCGAATTATGTAACTGTTTAAATTACCACACTAATTAAACAAGAGTAATTTTCAAAAAATGTAAGCTTGAGCTATGTATATAAATAAATTTTTGTTCTCAACAAATTAATTTTTAATAATTTTAATGCATAAAATATGTTTTAATGTATGCATAGTAATTGAAATAGTGAATAAATGATTATAGATGATTTAAAATAATAATTTTTTTCTAGAAATGAAACTCACAGCTTTCTAATTAAATATTGTGAGATCATAAACTAACTTTCAGTTAATGTACTTTTATTAAAATAAAAAAGATTTCTTATCAAAATTTAAGACAAAATGAATTAATTAATATAAAGCATTTTGATGAAAACACAAAAATTAATAACTCAAGCATTTTTTCTCCTTTTCAAATTTCAAAATAGGATAGTTATAAGAAATAATCTCTACTTTTGAAATAAATATAATTCCTTTAAAAAAAATACACTTTGAGAAGTAAGATTTTTAAAAATTATGTGCAAAGAAGTTATTAATGTAATGATTTAATCTGTATAAATTATAGCTAATTTTATTAACTGTTATTTT
Organism: Latrodectus geometricus; assembly: GCA_026290005.1. Lineage (NCBI taxonomy): Eukaryota > Metazoa > Arthropoda > Arachnida > Araneae > Theridiidae > Latrodectus > Latrodectus geometricus. The sequence goes on from JAPDSC010141057.1 coordinate 415,508, forward strand.
TATTAAACGCATTACAATTTGACTGTTATTAACAGTTAATTATATTAAGCTAGATCACGAAATACAATTAATAAATTCAAATTATTCATTATAAAATTGTGATCTTATTACGATCAACACAAGTAATTTTCTACATTTGTTCTTTTGAAATTATCATATTCAACAATGCAATCTTAAATTAAAAAATAAATATATAACATGACTTCCATAATTTTACATAATACAATAAAATAAAAATCAATATATATGTATATAAGATATTTCTAATTTTCTGAATGATTAATATCACTTGAAACATATATAAAATGCTCTTAATTTATAAATATACCAAAGAAACAAAACTTCGTTTCACAAAAAGAATTTGAAAACTTTTCATGAAATTAATTTGAAGCTTCTACTTGAAATTAATTTCAAGAAAGTTCTTATACTTTGATTTAAATAATTATTTTAAATTAAATGTAATTTTTAAAATTTGAGTATGATTGTTTGTATCGTAATTAATATATAGTAAATAATAGAAGTCTTGGTTTAAAATGACACATTTTTAAAAATGAAAAATATATTTTAGCAAGAGTATTTTTCCCTGCTGCTACTTTTATTTAATTTTCTCTTATATTAAAGGATAATTATAATATTTTATTTAGATTAAATTTCCATTAATTTTATTTTTAAAGTATGAAATTCTTTTTTCAAAACTTTCAATTCAAAAACTCAAATCACACTTTTATTATTATAAATTTTTTCTTTTCAGTTGATTTGTGAATAAGTACCCAAAAGTAAAGAAATATTTCTGTCAGAATGTTTTTACTATTCCTAATATGGCTTAATATATGCATAATTCAAAATAGTGAAGGTGCTTCCAGAATGTCCTTAGGTATGTCATTTAAATATTTTAATCAAAAACTGATAATTCCATCTCTTTTATAAAGGATAAGCTCCATGTGTATCTAGTTTTAGAGAACATAGTTAAATTTTCTTAGCTTTATATATTTGTATTTTTGCTTAATAGAATTCATATCAAAATGATAAATTTAAAACTCAATAAAAAGTTGCTTGGCACAATTATATCTTTGTACCAATGCTATGAAAACGTTATGAAGTATCTTGTGTGGAATTAAATTTGTTTAACAAAATATTACTATTTTTTCATAATTTGAGCATTTATTTTATTTGAATTTGAATTTTATTTCTATTCTATCGTCTCACAAATTGCAATTAAATTCAAATGAATCTATATTTGGCTCAGAATATTTTTAATATTTACCACAAATTACTTTTAATATTTTTGATAGAAAACTATTCCTGCAAGTTAACCCCTTCTTAACAATAAAAGTTTTAAAGTTGAATGTATACACAATTTAGATCCCTGCAAAAAAAAATAATGCGATGGAATCAATTTATATTTCATTGCTTATAAAAACTTAGCATGTATTTAAGTCTGTTTTTAGCACCAAAATATTCCTATTTGATAATTGTCTTTATATCTAGTATAAGCTTGTTGTTTATGAAATATACTTGAAGAATTCATTGAGTGTATATGCTTTCCAATGTATAGTTAGTCAGGAGTATAATTATCAGAGGATAAATAAATATAAATATATTGATACTTATGTCGATGTTATCACTTATTTAGATTAGGAAAGTATTTAGAATTTTCAAATGATTTAAATATATACATACATTTCAATACTTTATAAATTGAAAATACAATTAATTTTATTAATGCTTAATGTATCTATAACAGAGTAATATTCAAGAATTCCTTAAGAGTAACTTGAAAAATGCAGCAAATTTTAAAATATAGAGTAATTAAAGGAAATTATGTGATGATAAAATTGTAATGTATTTAAGAATTGAAGTAAAACAAGATAATATGAATGAAAAAAAAGTAAATTTAACTTCTGGCTTCTTCCAAATTCTATTATAAAATTGTTCATAAATTGTATCTAGTGTAGTTTGATCACTTTTTGTTTATATTGAAAAGTAAGATTGAACTTTTTGTAAAATTGAAAAGATTAGAACATGTATCTTGTGTATAAGTCAAATTTACAAAATGAATTTTAAAATTTGAATCATTTAAATAATAATACCGATCAAAAAAATCGAATCAACTCATAATAAATCAATTTAATTGAAATACCATCATGGTCAGCTTCATAAGAGGGTTGACCATAATGATACGAAAGTATGGCTTTTCTGCAATGGCTCAAGACTTATATTTAAAGCAAGTCATTATAACCCAAAGCCACACCGAAAAAGTTTTAAATTGAAGAAATAACACATAAAAGAATAATTAAGGACAATACTAAATTTACAGTTGCCATAAATACATATTTTCAAATCTATAAAATTGGAAATAAATGGAGCAAAGAATGAAAACAAAAACAAATAAATAAAACAAAGAAAAAAAACAAATTTATAATTATTTAAAGGACTCAAATTTTAAAATTCGTTTTGTAAATTTCACTTTGTATACTGATTATATCATATTTTGAATAATCTTATGTAATTGCTTTATTGTATTTATATTTGTTCCAAATATTAAACAGTCTTCGAATATATATATATATATATATATATATATATTTCAAAAATTAAAATTAATCCAATTGCAATTTTTAATTTTAAATTAATATGTATTGTTTTTATTAATGTGTATTTGATGATTGCCGACAAATTATGCAAAAATTGTAGCTACATACAGGAGAAAATATTAATGCTTCAGTAGATGTAATTGACAATGCAAAACAAACAATGCTTTGAAAAATTAAATTAATGTAGAAATATGTCTGGGCATATGTGTTAGGAGTAAAATTTTAAATATGGAGACAGAGTATAGGTACGACAGATGTAAGAAATACAATTCTTTTTATTTAATTTATGCATTGATGTACTCTTGCTTTCGATTCAATAGTTCGTAGTTTCAAATCCCTCCTTGAACCGTGAATGTTTTTTAATTGTTCGGAATCCATTTTAAGCCGTAGGTCCCGATCTAATTAGCCCTCGTGTGCAGAAAAAGGACCGTACAGCGACAAACAAACCTAGATAGCGATGTAAGATGCTTTAATTTGAGTCAATGTTTTCTTCTAGTTACATAATTTAAATTTTTGTTCTAGCACACAAGTTTTAAAGAACTTTTATGCACACTGAACAACATAAATTACAATAAAGGCATCTTTTAAAAATTCACAAAATTATCATAATTCATCATTTACATAATGTGAAGTGAAATTAACTATTATTATTTTAGTAATCCTACAAAAGCCTTTATTTAGTCATGAAAACATCATAAATTTTGTATATAATTATTTGGATTATTAGGATAATATTTTTGATAATTACACTCACTTGATGTTTAGCTGGATTTTATACTTTTCAAGATAATAGATATTTGTTAAGACTTCAAAATGCGATTAAAATAGAACAATGTAGTTGGCTATATTTAGAGAATATACAAGATATATATCATCCGTTCAAATCTTCATAAAAAATAGCTGTTCAAAGCTACAAATTTAAACAAAATATCGCTTATAAGATGAATACCTCATTCATTGTCGGTTATTTGCATGTCAAAATTAAACAGAAGAGTTGTTACTTAAAAAAATTAAAACTCTTCTGTTTAATTAGTTTAAGTAAAAAATCTCTAAAATCGTGAGTCGAAAATTTATTTATCTTTTGAGCAAAAAGTTTATTAAATGTTTCTGATATTTTAAATATTGTATTATAAGTTCAAGTTAAACGAAAACAAATTTTTTATTTCGGTTTCATTAAGGATTAAGGCTGATAAGAACATAGATAGAACAATATATCTAAAAAGCCACTCAGCTTCGATATAGAAGAAGAAGAACCTAAAAACAATGAAAAGAGTTTTTGACATAAAAACAATTAGAAGTAACTCAATCAAAAATAGAAAAATTCAAAAGCTTAAATTGCCTCAGAATATACACATGGATCTGAAAACAAAATAACAAATGCAAGAATTTGCGAAACTATTTTGACAAAATAAAAAGAAATCATTCCTTCTCAAAATCAAAATTAGTTTAAAAAATAAAAAAACTCCTTTTTGACCAAAGAATAAGAGTTTTTATTTACTCGTGACACCTGTGAAGAATGTCCTAAAAGAAAGCCTATCTATAAAAGTGGTATAAAACTAAATCATTCTAATGGTAGAAAATTGTATGGAACTGCTCGTCCTGAACTGGAAAAATATTATTTGATTATGTTGGGAAATAACCAGACCGAGTACTTTTAGATTCACTTAAATGATGTCAAAGAAGTTTATAATAAATTTAAATAGTTTATAAAAATTGTGCATGGTGAATATTATTTAAAGGTACTTTAAATAATATTCACCATGCACAATTAAATATAAAATAAGGAAACATAATTATTTTTAAATAAAAAAATTTATTTTAAATCTGCTTCATTATCAATAGCAATAATAATCTGTTCATCTATATTAGATTCACTGTCTGTAAATTATAATCACTAAAACTCGAATGACAAGTTTTTGATTTTTAAACTTTATTTTTTTACTAAATCAGAAATTCAAAACTGATTCTTGCTTTCTAAGTTATATTGTATACATACGCACACACTAAATAAAAAATTCTCACAAATTCGCTATTTCCAATTTTGATAACACTTTAAAAACCAACCACAGGCATTAATAAAGTCATATGTTTTTATTTTAAAAATAAAGTGTAAATTATTCAAAAAGTTGTTTATTTTGGATAAACGTCAAATAACAGTATAACAACGGAGAGTGCCTCTTAGCAGATACAAAGAAGGAAGTTTAGCAAAAGTCATCCTGGAGACAAAAATTCTTGGAGTGACCAATATTGGTAGAGTGGCTGCTGAACTTTTGTAATGAAGATCTGTTCTAGAATGGGAAACGTTTTCCTCGAAGAAAGGAGTTGTAAATATGTCTAAAAGTTGTTAATAATATAAGAGATAGAGAAAACTCTCGTTTAATCCTGGGCTTTCGGGATGGGAACTTTAAATCTTTGGGTATTCTGAAATCATGCAAATAAGGAATTTTGTAAAAATATAAAATTTCTAAGCAATTTCAATAAGAAAATGCAATAATTTTTGCTTACTTCTTTTTATTAATTAAAGTTTATATCAAAAATATTTTATATGTATTTTGCTATGCAAGTGTTTTTCAGACCTTTATTGTGAAAGTGATTTTTACACATTATATCATTTTGATAAGTACCTCAGTAAATATAATAAAAGATATAAATGGAAAACTTTTGTTTATAAAAATTAAGGACCTTGAAATAAAATGTCTATAGAAATGGTGGTCCATCAATATTTTATACAGAAGTAATCAGTGTCTAATTTCGACTGAAAGAAATTTGAACAAAGCAGTTTTTGTTTTTCAATCAAACATTTTTGCCCGAATTCAATCCGTTTTCTTACAAATCTAATTAAATGTTTTATGGTTATATTTCATGTAAAATTAGATTTTCTTTATGCTTATTGCTTACCAATGATGATACACTGGTATATATTATGTGACACACACATACATCTACTAAAACATGTTATTTTTATGTAAAATATTGTAAAGAGCACTGAGCAAAATTGTGTCTTTATAACAATTTACCAAATCATAGAATTTATCACTAATGCTAATATTCAGACTTTATTTTATTATAAGCAGATATAGTTTCACACATTTGTAATTCTTTAGCATATTTTGAACTGTATTTTTTAATTTCTAATAAAAATTTCAGCAAAAACAGTTTTTGTTTGAGCAGAAGCAGTTATATATATATATGTTATTTTTTTATTGTTAAACTCTTTAACATTTATATCCTTATTAAAAAAATAACAACAGTTTTTAATTACAGTATTGATTGAGACTGCTTTGTGGAGAAAAAAGTATCTTTTGAAAAGTGCATTTTGTTAAGAGTCCTAATGAATTCTTATAAGTTTTCTGATATTTGTTTTGTACAAACTTTCTATTTCTCGTATTATACATGTATAATTAATATGGGGTTTTTATTTTTAAAACTTAAATAGCTTTTTATAAATATGTTAGTTTTCATTTGATGCATTTATTTCGATTTAAACATGCATTACTATTTTACTAGATACATGTGATATGTTTTATATAATTTTGAATTACCATAACAAATATAATATATAAAGTTACAAGCTACCATAACTAATTTCTTGTTAGCAAATTAGCAATGATTGTAGTTAAAAAGTAGTACGGTGAGAGCCTACAATGGTACAGTTTATTGGATTTATATATTTAATACATTAGCTTATCATAACTAAATTTCTTGTAGATTTTATTTTAAATTATGATTGATTACAACATTATGCAAAGGAACAGTATATATGTTAAAGGCAGCTATGCATAATTATTTTTAGCAAGAAATTTAAAATTTGCAAACATTATATTTTAGATGATTATTTAATCATTTAATTTGGTTTCTGGTCAATTTCTAACAAATATTGTAAATGTGTGTGTTTTTTTAATTCCTAAAATACAACTTTCCTATAAATTTTTAAAGAAATGTTGGATTTCCAGAATATTTATTTATTAAGTTAAAAGTTAAATTGACTGGTTTTATCTAAAATATATCTAAGTAGTCGAATTTTCAATATTTATAAATAAATCTAAAAATTCAGTGCTATTATTAGAAGTCTTGGTTTTAGTTAGGGAAAGTTCATTAGGATAAATTGATTTAGAAATATCACTAACTTTTAAATCATTGAAAGTAATTATCATCTGTATATCAAAAAGCAAAAGAATATTGATAAATGAACTTTCTTTCGAAATATTGTAAAAATAATTTGCAAGTATACTCGAAAAATTGAAGCCTTGTGGAGTAACTCAATTTTGAATAAAATTATTTTCACCGTTTTAAATACAGTTGTTATAAATAAAGTTTAATCAATTTATTTCAGTATTCAAAATTAATATTTAAAAATTTTTTGTTATCTTGAAAATAAAAAATATATAATATATCATTCAATATGTTAAGGGTATACTATTGAAAAGATCTTTGAAATCAAAGCCATTAATATTATAAATTAAATTATTTGATAGAATATCTAAAACTGCCCTATTATTATGAAAACTTCAACTAAGTCTAGTTTTAACAGTATTTTCCAGAATGATATTTAGATTATTTAGATAAAATAATACTGGGTTTGCTCATATATGATATAGTGCACTTTGCCACACGCAATAAACATTAACTTAAAAAGACGTAAATGAAATTTAAGAATTACTGTTAAATAAGGAAATATAATTATTTATATTTAAAAGTTAATAAGAGCCCAAAGTTTGTTTATTAATGATGTTATCTGTAGAATTTAAATATTTATAGGTATTAGAGTTTAAAGTTTCTTTGTCAATTAAATCTAAATAAAGTTTTTTACAAAAAAAATTCATAGTTATTAGATGCTTTATCAACAGATGCAATAACATATATTAGTTAATACTGTATTTTATTGATTCCACATTGACTTTTATGTTCTATATATATTGTAGATAGATATTAAATATAAAGAAGTTTATCTGATTAGAGAAGCTAATAAGTGGTTAGATGTTATTTCTCTTGGTCATATTTTAATAAATTAACTATTGGTGGTTTTAATTACAATGCTTTTTTTTCATACTTTACTTAATTTCCTCATTAGCAATTTATCTAATTTGCTTGTAATTTATAATACCAACAATTAGGTGTAAATAACAGCTGGTTTTTATAGTTGATAATTAACGTATTTACTCCAGCTCTAAGATCCACTTTCCACAGCTGGAATTTTTATTAACAAATCTAGTTATAAGTAATTATTTAACTTAGCATACGGTCATTTAATACAATCTCCTTTTTTAAAATTAGTTTTCCTGTTCAATTTGTTTACAGTATCACCAGCTATCTTTATTTTTGAATGGCATTATAAGTGATAACTTTTCAAGTTTAGTGAAAGTAACGAGAAATGATTCATTTCTTTTAACCCTAATTTCAGTAAATCAAAGCTATAATTTTGATTTTTTTGTAAGCGATTCAAGTTCTGAATTTGATAGTATAACTTATCAACAAGAACATTTTGTACACTATGAAGTAATTCTTTGATGGAATAAGAAATTCCATGTTGAAAAGTTTTCAAATATTTTAAATCTAGAAAATTTGATTTACAGTGTTTCTGTATCTTTGGTTTCTACATTTTTATTATAGTTTGATGGTTTTACAGAGATTGTATGTTGGTTACTTTTGGAATTTACTTTTTACAAATTTATTTTTATTTGGTCATAGTAAATTTTTAATAAAAACTAACTTTGAAGATTATTGGAAGTGGATGGTAAAAAAACAAATGGGATGAATTTTACATAATGGGTTTATTGCATTATTTCATATTAAAGTTCTGAAAACTCATTTTAAAATCTATTTGAAATGAAAATTAAACTAGAAGTAGATATTTCGGTAATGTAAAATTGGATAACCAAGCACGAATCTAAAATTCTAAAATGAAATTATTGTTTATTTTTCGTCTATACCAGATACCAGAAACAGTGAAATCATTTTATTTTCAAAACTGAAAGCATGCCTACATTCCAATAAAAATACTAAAAAATATAAGCTCCAGAAACAAATAATCATAAGCAATTGAACATGTTTTTATTCATTTTCCGTACAACAAATTTATTCGAGAACTAGATTATTGGTTTCCATGGAAGCGAATACGAAATCATCCAATATCTGAAACCTAATATTTAAAGAAATACATATGCGTGGCGTGTTTTATTAAACAAATAATCAGTTACGTAAAAGATAAAAATCTAAGGTAATTCTCTTTTTTCCCGTGTTTACTAAACTTAGAAACTTTTGAAACAAACATTTAAGCTTATTTGCAGACTTATTTACTGAGCTTTCTAATTTCCTTAAACTTAATTGTATTAAGTTTGAATGTAAATAGTATATAATTACAATTTACATTCGTCATGCTCAAAAACTTAGTTATTGAATATGGAAGAATGTGTAAAAAATATTTAATTAAAAGATTTTATTCAATATAGTTCATTTTTTTAAATTAAAAACCATGCTTTATTTAACTTTTAAAGATGAAAATATAAGTGTAAAATGTCAGCGAATAAAATCATAACATTAACCCATATTAACAGAAACATATTCTATGAAAAAATTGTAAAATATATCAAGAATGACAAGTGTATATCTAATGTATTTAAGTAATTAATTACACTTAACGATGTGCTTAAAATGGTAAATATGAAGTTTTTGGAGAATGTAATTTTAATGTTTA
>JAPDSC010141057.1:434795-447115 GCA_026290005.1 Latrodectus geometricus
CATATTTCATAGAGAAAAATTATTTGAAATACTTTTCAATTTGATATTTAACAAAATTTTTAATAAAAAATATTTAAATAAATTTATTTAAATTATTTAAATATTTTTATTTAAATTATTTTTCAATATTTATATTTAAATGAAAAAATAGGATAATTTTTCATATTATTTAAACATAACATAAATACCTTACTTAAAATTTGACAAATTCTGTATGCTTGATTTAAAGTCCTCTTGAATATATTCTGTAAAAATTGAATTTATTTAATGTTATTATTGATAACGTTCATTATAGACGTTAGCTTTGTGTTATAGTTTAAGTTCTTCACAAAAATCATTTTAAAAAAATAAATTATTTATTTAAAATATTTATCAACCGAATTTATTTGTAATATTTTCTCTTCAAACAATTTCATACTTATAAATTATACAGATCACTGTATCATTATTTTAAATTTTGTTCTAACTATGAAAAATAGACATTATTAAAAGTGGTATTAAAATTTAAATGTCCTCTACTTTCGAAATTCATCAAGAAGCTCATAACTGGTATTTTTAAAATACGGGAATTTCCTTAAATATCAACGTTATGGAGAAACTTTTTTACTTGAAAATGTTATCGATCAATGTTAGTCAAGTTAACCTTTTTACCAGTAACAAAAATTTTATTAATTAATCAAAAGAAATTTGTCAATGAGCTTGTAACTAATTATAGTTGGTTTGTTGGTCACTCAATGGTCTTATTTTGCACCGAGGGGCAGTCAGAATGAGACCTTTCGTTTAAATTGAATTCCGAACCACTGCAAACATCCATACCCAAGATGGGATTCAAATCATCCACGAACTGTTGTACTACAAAGCACAGCACCAAGCATTTGGCTGTCACCTCATCAATGCAACGTCCAGTGAGGACTTCGAGTAATTTGAGTTTACTGTAAACGTTTTCAACAACCATCATTCCTCAAAATTTCGTACATACATAGGTACCCATCTTTTTCATTAAAGCTCAAAATATTTACATTTAATTTAAATACAATGAAGATGATGATAAAACAGATATTTTTTAACAATAAAACAGTAATGGAGTTTATAAGTATTGTAAATTAAATTACTTATCTAAAACAAAACAATATTTTTGGATGATTTATTTCACCATTTAGAGAAATATCAACAGTTTATGTATGAATGTATGCATGTATACTTGCATATATATATATATATATATATATATATATATATATATTGAATCGATGTCATTGGTAATAATCACAATAAATACAATGTGAGTGGTGTTGAATTGTTGATAGACTTTTTTATCCAACTTTTTTACCTGGGTAACACATTTATTTTTAGATTTTTATCTTTGATCACATTGATTGAATAACTTCTCTTCAAACTGATTCGTGGTCACTTAAATAATGTGAAAAAGTGAATAAAAAAATCAAAAAAAGAACCAATTTTTGTTAATAATAAATTTACTTTATTTAAAAATTAATTTGGTTGATTCTATTATGTTTGCTCTGTAAGAATATTTTTGTTCTTGACTTAAATTATTATTATTCTAAATATTTTAAATTAAAAAAGGGAGTAAAACAGTATTTTTGCCAGAATCTTATGGCTTATGTTTGGTTCTTGGCTTGAAAGAAAAGCAACAAGTAAGTGTAATATCACACAAAAGTGTTGTATCATACATTTGTTTTTCTTGAAGCCAAATTAAAAACTACAGATGAATTTACTTCACCCTAACTTATCTACAAGTTTTAAACTTTTGTTGCTTAAAATTATTTATCATGATATAGATTGGAGTTAGAAATTCAAATTCCTATTTATCAATTTTCCACTTAAATTCTTTTCAGATTGCAATTTTTAAAATAATTAGAAAATTCATATATTTTTCTAAAAAATATTGCATTTTGATGCACAGTTATCAAGTTGTTTATCAGAATAAAATATATTAACTTCTGCTCGAAACAGAAGCATGTTAGATTTCTTGTGGTTACTATGCCAATTACATTAAAATTCCTTTTTTATCATTAAAATTGAGTCATAAGCTTTAAATCCATTTCCATTTATCAATTCTTTCCTGTTATTGATAATTTATGAACCTAATTTTGCAAGCAGTTAATTTTCCAAATATAGGACCAATAAAGGGGTTTCCTTTTAATTTAAAATGTCTAGATTAAGAAAATTGAAAATACCTATAATAATCAAAAAATTTATTACGCAATTTAATGTAATTTACTTTTGGGAAAAATTATTAAAAATTTATTTAATTATATTAAAATTCATGAACATTGTTTTTTATTCGATATTTAAATTTATTTAATTTAATGCATCATTCTTTAATCGCAAATAACTTTTGCAGGTAAAAATTAAAATTATACTTCGATAATATTTAAACATTTGATAAATAGAAGAAGCTGCCAGTTCTTAAAAAAGTAATTTTTTCCAAAAGCATTTCATTAAATTTAATTAAAGAAATTATTTTTATTGTAATGTTCCATATGTAAAAATTACAACATAAAATGTATATTGCGTAGAGGTGGATATTAAATAAATTGAGTATTTTTAAAAATATTCAATTTTGTTTCATAATAAAGATTGGTATCTATTTCTCTTATATAATAATAATAATATTTCAAATATTGCAACAAACTTTATCAAAATGTATCTTTCATCATTTAAAAAACAATAATAAAAAAATTTCATGCTGAACTAGGTATACTTAATCAATCGTTTTATGACATTGTAAACACAAAATAATAACACATAATGTTTAATTTATTCCTTACAGCTTGCTTTTTCACTTCAAATCTTACATTTATCGCATCCTCTCATAATAAATTATGCAAATATTTTTCATTTTTTTCAACTTATTGTGTTCAATGATATTCAGATTTAATAAATTCATTAAATCTTAATTATTTAATTTATTTTTATACTTTATGTATAGTATTTTTGTTTCGTTTCTCTTCCCAGTTATACTTTTCTTAATTTCTTTTTTTTTTATTTATTCCATTATCACTATTATTGTTTCCTTTGTTTTATTCACTGCTATGATACAATAAACATTTATAATTTTAAAAGAAATTCAAATCTAACCTCTCTTTCGCTGTTTTTATAATGAAGTTTAGTAAAACATTTTTACATTTATATAAACAAGTGTTATTGAAAACATTCTTCTAAACAAATTGGTAAAAATTATACAGAGAGTGTTCACACATTTCTGTAACGACTTTAATTTTCTTCTTGAAATTAATTATTAATTTAAAATAAAAATATAACTGGCATCAATATTGTTATAGGGCATAATTATCGTCAGCATCAATAAAAATAAATATTCTTTGCTTTAAAATGTTACTGAAAAATAAACAAAGAATCGAAGGCTACATTTTTGCTCTACCCGAAGAGAAATGCGCTTGTTCAGTTATTAAAAAATATTTGAAAATCATGGTTTTAATATTTCTACACCTAAAATAACTGACATAATTAATATGAAAAGAAAGAAACGTCACAGTTTACATTTGATTGAGAAAAAAAACAAAAAATATTAATCCAACAAACGGTACGTACATCTCTTATTAAATCTTAAGTCACATCTCATGTATTACGATAAAATCCTACTACATAAAGTACTATTGCAAAATCTTTAAATATCTCTGTTGGAACTGTGAACAAAATTATAAAATCTGATTTAAAGTTTATCAAAACAAAAAAACAAAATTTTCATCACCGAAACATGTTTCTCAGCATAAGACTGCACGCTGTTATATGAAAATTATTTGGCGGATAAAAATTTGAAATATGTAGTTACAATTGATGAAGCTTAGATACATTTATCTAACTGCAACAAAAAATATCGATTTACTACAGAAAAACAGAGGGAAAGCATTTTTTTTTTCTTTATGTTGGTTTAGAGAAAACAAGGAAAAATTTTTAAAAGCTTCATGGTTATTACAGGATATTCTCTTATAAAAAGATTTAAAAATCTTAAAATAAGAAAAGTCGAAAAAAATTTCAAAATTAATTTTGGTTACTGTCATAAGAATGTTTTGACACCTGTTTTTAAACAGAAATTCCGTTCCTTTATTCAAACAATCTTCACTGAATTGAGTTCCATAAGGATTAGGCTCCATGACATACCTTTTGATATCCTGTTCTATTTTTTTGAAAAAAAGAAAACTGAAACCAGAATTTCAGCTATTTCCTTTAAATGTATCCCACCTAATTTCCATGACACTTCATCTATGGATTACTTTGCATTTGGACTATTAAAACAAGCTCTTTATAAGCGGCATCTCAAAACATTAGATGGACTCTGGAAGATTGTATCAGCCTTGATGTTTTTAAGGGAATGACTTTTATCTTAGAAATCAAAATGAAATACGATAGTTCAGTAAAACGGTTATCAGACTGAACACATTAGAAAATAAAATACTTACATTTATTTAATTATATATCTTTGCAAAATCGATCGTTACCAAAATATGTGAACACCCTCTATAAGTATTTTGATGCATTTATAAATAAATTTCCGTCTTTTTCGCTTAAAGTTACCTAAAAGGAAAAATTAAAAAACACTTCCTGAATATTTTCAGACACTGTTATTTTTTGCATATTTTTCGCAATTCATTAATGTACTTATTTGCTAACAACTAATGTATTTGTTTAGGCGACTATTTAATTAAAGAAAACATAATAAACTCCCACCCACACAATTAACATTATATCAATTGATTTCAAATAATGTGAATACTTTTTCTCTAATTAAACACAATGCATGCAATTTTCTTTGAATATAACTTGTTCATGTTTACCAGGTTAATCTTTGTAAAGATAATTAGAGTTTAACATGATAATTACTTTTCCAATGAATACTTGACAATGACAATTTTATTACACATTTTTGAAAAATAATTTTGTCTGTTGCTAAATGAGTGAAATTTTCTTTCTCTAAATTCTAAGAAGCATATTAGGTTAAAATTATTTCAGATGAATTTTTAACGTCAAATGACACCTTAGGTTTAAGCAATAAACAAATAAAGTAATTTTAATCAAAAAGAAAATTATGAACTATTGTTTACAAATATATACTATCCATAAAAATATGGCTTTTAAATATTTTAAAATGTTATCCTATAAATTAAATATAGTTGAGTTTACCTATGAACATAAAGTTATTTTGGTAGATGTATTTATTTCTATAGAAAAATTTTATAGAAATATTTACTTTTTTCAAATAATATTCAGTCTTGGATTAAATTGCTTTAAACTTCAATTACTTATTTCAAATTATATATTTTCCTTATAATCTAAGTAAAAACATTTTAAAATATATTCTTAACGAATTTTACGCATAAAATAGCTAATTTTTAATCACTTCTAGAAATCATTGAAATATATATTTAGTAAACATAGTTATAACTGAAAAAAGTGAAAAATTTAGTATATTTTAGAAGAATATATATATTTTTTGTTGAAAGTAATTTCAACTAAAGTAATTTATCAAATCTTATGTCACATGCAGGTGATTCATAACTTCACTAGATACCATAAATGCATGTTAAGTATTAATTCAATATAATTTTACTTTTTTATAGTTTCAGTCTTTGAAAATGATTATCCTATTGCAAAGGAAGTTGTTGACAAAGTTTTTGACTTCTACGTAAAACAAGACTTTCCTGATTTAGACATTCAATATACTAGCGTCATAATTGAAGACGGCTTATCAGAAACTGCGGGTAATTATTTTCAGAAAATATCTCATGCGTAACTTACACTTTACATATATGCAAAATTGAAATAAAATAATAATATATCAAATGTGAAATAACATATTGCACACATTAATTGGGATTTTATTTCAGTAACTTAATTTATGTACAGATTTCAGGCGAGCTTTAAATCTTAGTGTTTTATATGTGTATATTTAAATAAAATATTAAAAGTTTTAAATTTATATTTAAATATTAGATTTATTTAAAACATTTTTTTATCTTTCATATTATATATTGATTGTAATTATTAGTAAAAAGTAAAATAATTTTCTTACTATTTTTAATGATTTTCTCTTTTCTTAAATGTAATTAGTAAGTGTATTGCTCTAACATCTTTAAATAGAAAAATAACGCAGCCCAAATAAAATTTCACACTCATTAACCCTTAAATATTTACAGTAGCTTAAATATTATTAAATATTTAGTATTAATTAAATATTTAGTAGCATTTTTGGAAATTTATTTGATAATTATTTTTAATAATACACATATTAGTAATGATTCATAAAATTTTGAGCTTTATTACTACAGGATATATAATGAATAATAAAATATAAGTTCTCCTTTGCAGTTTGTGAACGAATAAGCAGAACGAGCCCGACAATTTTAATTGACACAACTCGTAAACCTAGAACTATAGGCAACAGAGCAGGCACGTTAGTAAAGAAAGTCGTAAGAAGGCTGGGTGTTCCAACTGTGAGTGCAACTTATGGTAAAATGAAAGGAATTATGGGATGGGAAAATTTAAATGAAATTGAGCTACAGTACTTAATTCAGATAGCTCCACCAGGTTACATCATTCCTCAAGTCGTGAGAGACATTGTGTCCCATCAAAATATGACTACAACGGGAGTAATTTTTGATGAAAGCATGGGTAAGTGTATCGTCTATATTTTTCTTACATATATATTTGAAGTCTCTTCATGAAATATGCCAGTATCTATGGCGGCAAATTTATTGAATAATTCATAATTTATTCCTTTCAAACCTATTATGATGCGATAATATGGTGTAAACTTCTTCAGCATATAAGAAACAAAGAGGAAACTTTAGCAAAAATTTCGAGTGTCCAAAATGTATGGAATATTCAAATTATTTTAATCATATGAACCCCAAGACTAAATTTTGAAGTAAACGATAGTTTAGATTAAACAGATCACACACATGTTTCGTTTGTATGTTTAAAATGTCTATCAAATAAACTTAATCATAATTTCAGCTATTAGAATTATTGTAATAACAAACATCATTGCATTTACTTTTAAAATGATGAAATTTTTTAACAAATTGTTTCTTATGCATGAAATAATAAGCTATATTATAATAATATAATTAAATATTACGATAATTATTAAAATGAATCAAATATCTTTGTATTCAAAAGTATATTTCTGAACTGCGTTACAAATATTCTTAGAACTTGTAGGAGTTAAAAATATATGAAAGCATTTATTCTAAAAAATCAGAATAGACTTTTCTCAATGTGATATCTATGTCGTTTATTAGTAAACTAGTATTATTATATAATGTAACACTTTTAATGAAAGAATCTTATTTTTGCTTTCAGCAAATAATTTCTACCGATTTGAAAAAAAAAACGTATAGATTTAACTTGATTTCAGTAGTGACTTTTAATTGAGTGCAGATTGTTTCAGAGAGCTGAGTATTTTCCTCCTTAATTAAATAAATGGAGAGAGAAATGTTTTCCACAATATAAATTTAAAGCTTTATCTATAGAAGAGACTCAATTCTATTTCTTATATTCGGGGACAAAATCTGCTTGCACGTGTGCTCAAAAGAATCGTTAAAATTTATCAAAAAAAAAGTCATATTTAATATTGATTATTAGATAGAGAATATATTGAAAATTTTAAACTTCTACCTTTTATGACAAGAGACTCTAAGAAATCTTAATATTCCCTAAAATGACGCTCAGAATTCATACTGTATATTCGACTGATAGCTACCTTGAGACAAATATATAGTATATTATACTAGTATTCCTATTAGTTATCATGGTTTCTCTCATGGTTGTCATTAACATTGATCTTTTGAAAGAAATTGCTTCTTACTATATCCCAAAAAAATATTTAAAATCTAATAAATCTGAAAAGTTAAATGAAATGCAGTTCCTCTCCATCCTTTAAAAAGAATCTAAATGCAAAAGAATTTAAGAGGTAGGATAAAAATTTGATCAACAATCAAATATCAAAGCAAGCAAAAGTTAACGAAGAAATGATTGCTTTACATTTAGGGCCCTCGAAACAGACTAAACTTACCTAAAATGAGCTCTTAATACGTTGATTTTATATAAAGTGTTATTTAACTGATAAATATTTCAGAACTGGACCAAAAATCATCTACGCTTCTGCAAAACATAGCCACAAGAACGTCTATTCTTCCAGTAAAACCTGAAAGAGCGAAAATTCAAGAGCAAATTTTGAAAATGAAGTCTATGGACATTGCCTATTATTTTATAATTGGACCTACCACCACAATTAATTATGCTCTAGAAACAGTAAGTTTATTTATACATTACAGTTTTTAAATTATTTTTCAATGCATATATTCCAATTAAATCATCTGAGGTATTCATTGATAACTATACTTCATATTCAAGATTTATTGAATCTTCAGCTTAGACAAGAAAGTCAACATATTAGATTTCAAATATTTTAATTTGTTGCTATCACCATCATTATTAATCATGCTAAACTTTGTTTTAATACCTTTAAAAGCTTCTGGAAAAAAATTTTTTAAGAAAAAGTACTTCCTAATCTTTTATTTCATGTGATTTTATTTCAATAAATAAATTATAGTTTCGTAAATTTTTCAAACATCAAAATGCTGTTTGCACTTAAATGTTCAGAAAAGCAGATATTAGTTAACTAATTTTTCAAAATATTTCTAAAATAAAACTAAAAAAATACAAATTCAGTTTAACAAATAAATTTTAAAAGATAACAGAAATTTTTAAATCATATCTTAATAATCTTTTAAAATACACACCCAGAGCAGAATTACCTTAATACTTTTTTTGCTACTTCTAAAGATTTTAACCAAATATTTTAAATTTTTACCCTAACAAGTAGTTAAGAGTAAGTAATTATTTACAGAGAAAAATTATGAATTTGAATTTTTGCTTATTGAAAAGAACTTTGCGTTAGTTTTTCGAAAGTAAGCTTCTCCAGTTTAGAAATTAGTCCAGTCAAGCTCTTAAATATTTCTCTTTTATAGTTCAATGTCCACGAATAAAATTAGAACTCTTAATTTAAATGTTCCAAAATGCTTTTAGTATGGACTAACAGCCATTTTAATGAACTCTATGGAAAGAATTTTTTCTTATTAAGACTTCAAAAAAATTATTTTATAGCTAAACGAATTGCATTTGCCATTATCTTCATTAAATTTGCAAAGGCACAAAAATGGGCGTATATTCAGTATGCTTAGTAATTCACTCACAATAAATTTATTAATTTTTCTATTTTCAGAATTTAAAACAGAAATAACTAAATTAGTACTGCATGTTATTAATTCTGTTTTGTAGCAGTATTTAGCTGAAACTTTATTGGAAGCATTAGTAAACTTAGACCATAGTTACAAACAATTTCTTAATAAACTTTCATATATAATCTTAGTTTAATTATTTAAAAATGTAAATTTTAATCCAATATTTTAATTCATTTTGATTAGTACCCAAAAAGAAATTATTTAACTATTGAAATGATATTTAAACGGTAAAACTCTCTATGGAACTGCCAAAAAATATCACAAATTATGAAATACACATCCATTCTTTTTCCCTTGATTTATCCATTCTATTCCCCTTGTCAAATTCTTATTTCTCATCAGTTTTACTTCTTATTTTTCACCATATTAATTGCATTTTTGAAATAATTTTTATTTTAATTAAATTGGAAATCTTAAAAAATGTGTGCGTTTATTTTTCTCAAACATTAATTTTTGTAGAATACATAAAGATACTTTGAAGATACATGCCTGGTCAACTAATGAAATGTTGACTTATTTATGTTATTATTTTATCACATTTAATGAAATATTGTAACGAAAATATAAAAAATGCTATTAATGATGAAACCAGAAACTTAAAAAAAGGAAAGTTTTAATGGTAAAAGATGTGATTTATGGGGAAGATGAATAAGTGGCAAGTTTCTCCTAATTAATTTGACTCTTTCATTTTCATCCTAATTCATTTAATGCAACATATAAGGACAGTGTATGAATGGCAAACAGTTCTAGTGGTGAGGCATACTCATTATCCTAGAGCCACTAATTCATTGAATTTTGTAAATGATAATTGTCGAATGTTAGTCACATACACGAGATAGACAAAATTATTTGCATACCTAGTAATCTTATTTGAACTAATTTAAATAAAACAAATTTATCACAGGACATACTGACATACTGTTTATAACATGTTATATTGTTGGTATATTTCTTATTACCAAGGAAATTTCTTTTAATATTCTATTTTAGTAGATATATCTGCGTTGATGATTATTTGTAAATTTGAAGAAGTAATGTGTCCAAAATACTATTGCATTTATTTTCCAGCTCAAGTAAGATGACCAGATAATCAAGCTATTTTACGATTATCTTCACTTTGAAAGAAATCATTAACACTCGTAGCCTTATTGAGATAAGTGTCATTAAATATTAACTGTAGTTAATATCAATAGACTTCCTAAAATCAGGAGTAAAATGCTTGTTTCCATGTACTGAATTTCTAAAACAGCTCCAGACTGCTATACGATTTTATAATCATACAAACCATAGCTTTTTCGGGATCTGTCTTTTTTATAGGCAGTGAGCTGAAATTTTCTTCGTTAGTACTACAGTCTGTTCTCTGGAAGGCCGTCTTTCCAAGTTTTTCCACCTTGCCCTATTCCGTGCAATGGCCTTCCATCAATTCATTCCTATCGCTATTAAGTTTTTTCCACCCCATTCAGCCATCTAGCTGCAAGTTTTTTCCTATTTGTCGTTTTCCCTCTGTGTTAATGGGATTTTTTTTTTGTGAAAAAGGTGTTTTCATATTGAAATATGTGGTCTAGCCAGCTAACACGAGATGTTTTTACAACTTTTAAATAACAGGTTCACCATACTTTTTGCATATTTTCGTGGTTATAGGCTATTCTTCAAATGTTGTCTCGTTTTATTCGCGTCCAAAAATATTTCTTACAATTTTTCTTACAAAAATGAATTAAAGGTTTTCAGCAATGTTCAGTACGCAGCATTCACTCCCATACAGGATAACATGTTTTATTTATGTTTCCTACAAACTTATCTTTGTTTTAAGGCTGCTATATGAGCTGAATTCACTCTTCACAATAAAAAAAAATCTCAAAAATTTTCAAGAACTCATTTAGAAAGATTTGCATCCATAAATAGGATCCATTTCTGCTTGATCCACAATGGATAAGATTGAACGGTATATCATCTAAGAAAAGCTTAATCTTACTACTTCAGAAAACCACCGTCTCCAACGTACTTTGTAATTTGCTGACTGGCGTAATGTTCTCAATGATCGCAATATGAAGAGATGGTAATTTTTACTCCACTGAGATTTGTAAAAAAGAGCTTTTAGGGGAGCAAAAATTAGCATTAATTTTATTTCGTTTGTTATTATCAGATCACTTTTTAACAATGGGATCTCAAGACCTGTATGTTAAAATGAAATTGAAACAATTACAAATATTGTTTTCCCGAGTGACCAATGAACTCACAATTAATGAACTAACCAATCAGCTATCAACTTTACTTAAGTAAAGACAGACAAAATACAATCTTCAAGTTGACTTCAAAGTATCTGTACCTTGATTTCATTACTTCCAGAGATTGTGAAGAGAAGTAAAGAAGTTAATTCCCTGGCAAAAGAAATCCTGTTCCACCTCGTCAGTAGACCTGTGTACTGTAGATTCTTTTTGCTGCACACTTCGACTATCTTACTAATCTTTCTTTGACTTCACAAACCTTATTTTTAGCTTTTAATTTAAAGCTAAAAAGCTTTTAGTTTAAAAATAGCACAAAATTAAATTGTTTTAAGTAAAATTGTTGTTCTTGTTATCTTTAAAATTGAAATGATGATCAAATTGCTATTTTTCAGGCAGAAACTATGAATATGACTGGAAGAGAATATGCTTGGTACATTGTATCAATGGTAAATTAATTCATTTCCTCATGATACTTCTGTCAGTATTTATATTTATTCATATCAATCACACATAGAAAATAAATTTTGTAAAAATTAAGAAAAATATTATTCTCGAAATTTAATTCCAAAATCTATCGCAACATTTGGAATTATCAGCATTAAAAAAAATTAAGGAAATCATAAATAAAGAGAAAGGTATTAAAAGGATAAAGAAAAAAATTTTCACCATTAAAAATGATTTATTTAATAACAGATTTCGGCAAATTTTAAGAATTCTGAGCATATAATGGTTAAATATAGTTTAATTAAACAAAAACGTGTTATATATATATATATATATATATATATATATATATATATATATATAT
>JAPDSC010141057.1:452115-520470 GCA_026290005.1 Latrodectus geometricus
AAACACAGAAATTATCTTTTTGTAAGAAAATTTATTAAATAAACGCACATATTATTCTTGATTTAAAAATTTTACGCATTTATAAGTCTGTGTTTCCTATATTATATATAATAAATAAGTATTTGAAATACAAAATTAAGTCGTTATATTTCAGAAAATTATACATCATAATAAAATCTACTCCTTTCTTTCTTTCTTTCTTTCAGGAAGCTTACGAAGGAATGTTTGGACCATTTAAGATTACAGAAAATGGTGGAAATTACCAAGAATTAGAATTATGTATGCGTAAAGTTACTTTCGTCAATAACGTTAATACTGAACCAAAGCGAGTGAGTTTTTAACTTTAAATACTTTTCTCTTTTATTTATGCATTTCAATTCAAAAGTACATATTTTATTAAAAATAAAATATGTACTTTTATTTTTAGATTGGTGTATGGACTTATGGACAACCAACTGGAAAAATAAAGTTTGAGCCTAGTATGGATTTGAAGAATTTCAGTGCTATTACTGTATATCGTGTAACCACGCTTGAAGTACGTTCATTTCTAATTCATTTATTTCTCATGCATTTCAACTATTTTACTGGCTTACAACTCAATAATTGGAAATTCTCATAAAAATTTTTAGACTTAATTAACGTTAATTTCATAACATAGTATTTATTTTATTTTCTATCGTATTTATTGAACTAAATTATATATAATATTTGTTAACAATACTGAGTTACTAAGGTGATAATCTCCGAGTAATATTTAATTTTGTAATTTTGAGATAAAAACAAAATTTTGTTTTGTAACAACGTTTTATTATAATTAAATCGCATATTGAATGAGATACCGCTTAATTGAGCTGCTGCATTAAAATGATACTATATAATTTATATAAAAATGCTTGAATTAAGTACAAGTCTAACAAAGAAAATACAGAGTATTCAAAATCAGTTCAATATCAGATTTTTATTTATTTCTATTACACAAATATCTTTTTTTAACCTGAAATATGGTAAAATATTATAAATATCTTTCTTAATTTTAATTATTGTAACGTATTTTGCAAATATCTAAATTGATATTCAAATACACCCTTTTCAATCTATTTGTAATGAATAGGCTAAAGAAATTCAAATAAGTTCATGTTCATTCGAAACCAATATAGCTAGTTTCCAGATTGTTTTAAATTTAAGGGAAATAAATATTTTGTTATTATCAATGGTAAAGCTGCAAAAATCATTTTAAACGTCATTTATCATTCAAAATACATTGTTTTTATTGTTACGTAAGTTAACAGTTATGCCTATTTCATAGATACCACCTTTCATCTATAAAAATGTGGATGAAAATGGAACTGTGACATTTACGGGCTATTGCATTGAACTATTAGATGAAATTAAACAAATATTGAATTTTGAATACACAATATTTGAAACTCCAGACAAAAAATTTGGTACGATGGATGATAATTTAGAATGGGATGGAATGATCAGAGACTTAAAAGATAAGGTGAGTAATTATAACTTGTACTAAAATTTCAATGTGTTTTTATGATTTATCCTTTAAAGATTTTTCCATTCACCAGAGCAATTAATACTCATTTGTTTTATTTTAATATGCAAATATCCCAATACATTTCCTTCTAGACACAATCAAAAAAATTTTACGAATGATTTCTGAAAAGAATTTTTATAAAATTGTATTTTATTTGAATGTTACAAAGCAGAAAACCAAAATCTATCTCTAAAAATGACCAAGAATAATCACTCATCTCTTCTTATTTAATAGCAGTAGCACATTCAACCTACTAACATTTCACCTTATATCTGAGAAAATACATAAATTTAAAAAATTGAAATACATACTACTATTCAATTTGATCGTAAAAACGTACGTAAAAACAATTTTCTCTAAAGATCCTTTCCTCAGACAGAGGCTTTATTAATTTATCAAAAATTAGAAAACTTTGAAAAAGAGTGAAAATAACAAATGAAATGTCTTCTATGACACTTAAATACTTTTCTATTAAAAATGTTCATCCAATATCTTTTGGTAAAGCTTCAAATGATTTAATTAATTTAATTAAATAAATAATTAAATTGAATAAAAACTTTAATTGATTTAATAATAAATTTATTTTATTGTTATAAAAATATTGTTTCATTTGTTTATTATTCTTAATTAAAGAAGCAAAAAATATTATACAGTAAGATAATAATGTAAATCATCACACAATGATGTTAACTGAAAAATTTCCAATAATGTCAAAAAAATAAAACAATTATAAATAATGAAAACATTCGCAACTCAATTTCAAAAAAATAAAATTTTAAAGGTTTTATATTATCAAGTGAGCATTTTACGGCAATTATTTATTTTAGTTTTCATGCAAAATTATTTCCCATTACTAAAATAAAATTACAAAAGAAATTTGAAAAATTTTGATCTATTTTGTAAGTACGTCCTTGTAAGACTTATTTTTATTAGATTCCCAATGCAACTAAAATAACTGTACCCCCACAAAAACATAGCTATAAAATATATTAATAAAATTTTTAAATTTTAAATCACATACTTTGCTTTTAGTAATTTCCATGCCCTTTAATTTTATTTTCAGAAAGCAGAAATTGCCCTTGGTCCTATATCAGTGATGGCAGAACGAGAAACTGTAGTTGATTTTACTGTGCCATATTATGATTTGGTTGGCATAAGCATTCTTATGAAGAAACCATCAATACCATCCTCATTATTCAAGTTTCTTACAGTACTAGAAGCAAATGTATGGGCATGCATACTTGCAGCGTATTTCATAACGAGGTAAAATCATTTTCAAAATTAAATCGAGCAATCAAACCTATGGCCCATTTATTTTTAATGTAGTGTAAATCCACGTTCAATTTTGAAGTAAAGAACTACGCAATTTCTTATACCAGCAAATATTCAATTGAACACAGCATTAGCATTTCATAAGCTAGTAACTCGTTCTAAACAAAATGTTCTCACTGAAATAAACACAAATTATGTAATATCTCATATTTTTTTAAAAAATGAGCTTACACCATTTTTAAATAATTAATGGTTCATATATTTTAAATAATTTTAAAGAATGTGTGTTGTTTTCAAGCGTTTTCAGATTTCTTATTTCTATTAATATATAAATGCTATTTCTATGCACCTAAAACATAACCCGTAAGATAGATTTGATGTAAGAAAATAGAAATGGCCCAAATTACATTAGGAAATTACATTAGGTCCAAATTACATTACATTAGGAATTATTAAATACATAATTCTTTAAAAAAGAAATGAATCCAAAGTGAATGGATGTGAGATCTTAAGCATTAGCTCTACCAAAGGCATTTGGCACTGCTTCTAAATTTTAAAATCCCAATAAAAAAAATCCTGAGAAACATGTTACAAAAACAGGAATATGTATCTGAATAAATTCCCCAATACAATTATTAAAGCTTAAAATTTAAATTTGATGACAATATACTATTATAAAATCTTTCAATTTAAGGAAATTAAAGTTTAATAACTTTGTTAAATTCAATAAGATTTCAACTGTATTGTTTATTTAAATTATTTAAGATATGTATTAAACTTTAATTTACAACAGTAAAAAAGTCAATTTTTAATAACTGAACAATGTGCTTTATCAAAGTATCAGTACAATACTATGTTAAAAACCAGGATTTAATGTTTAAAGTTTTTAAAAGTTTGCTTTCATTTTCACAGTTTTCTTATGTATCTATTTGATCGATTGAGTCCATATAGTTACTATAATAATAAAGAAAAGTACAAAGACGATGATGAAGATGAAAAACGAGATTTCAGCCTTAAAGAAAGTCTTTGGTTTTGCATGACTTCGCTAACCCCTCAAGGTAATAAAACAAATGCTAATTATCTCTAGTTTCATTGTAAACATTTTTAAAATTCTAAGCAGCTTAACGAATTTACTTGATACTTTGTTGCCCTTTGTTAGGAGGAGGAGAAGCTCCACGTAATTTATCTGGAAGATTAGTTGCAGCAACTTGGTGGTTGTTTGGATTTATAATAATTGCCTCTTACACCGCGAACTTGGCTGCTTTTTTGACTGTATCCCGTCTTGATTCTCCCATAGAATCTCTCGATGATCTCGCCAAGCAGTATAAAATTAAGTATGCACCTCAAGAAAGTACATCGGCGGCAACTTATTTTGAAAGAATGGCTTACATAGAGGAAAAATTTTACGAGTAAGAAATGCTTTTAAATTTGGATAGTTTCATTTTATTTAATATGATTGCATAAATTTTTCCCAAACAAATAATTTTGTTTGTACAACATAAGAGTTTATACATGGAAAATTATTAATTTTAACACATGTAACTCAATGATTTGTTAATATGGATACTATAAATATTAAAGGAAATAACTAAAGAATATTTAGCTAAATCTTCTTAACTATATCAAGCTTCGAAATTCTAGAATTTTTCATGTTGCATACAAAATTAAATGCATTTTTGAAAACATTTAGTTTAAGATAACACTAATATTTTTCAAGTAACCGTTGAAAATGTTTCTAAACTCTTATAAAAAAAAATTCAAATCTGTCATTAATCTATTTTTGAACCACATATTTAATACACAATACTTTAGCTTGATGACATGAATGATTGATAAATATATTTTACCTATCATATCTGACAGTTATGATAGGTAAAATAACCCAGAACCACAAATTATATATAAATTATTTGGATTAAATAATTTATTCCCAAAAATAAGTTATATTATTAGATAAGTTCTCAATTAAATCATGTCATTTCTTTGCCATTATGATTCACAATTAACCTTAAAAAATCAATTTACTAAAATTTAGTGGAATTAACTTGATATATTCCTCATATATTTCTATTTAATTTTAACATAAGATGCCTATTTTATTACAATCAGTACATTGAAAAGTTTTGTACTGCATACGCTTAAATGAAACCCAACTACTTTTTTTCTTCTTACAACTTAAGACTTTACTTTTATGAGACTGAATAATTTTACTCTAAAAGAAAAATATGAACTACATTATAACTCAATATTTAACTTATTTTAATTATTATGAATGTGTATATTTTAATTATTATGTAGGGTAATAAATTTATAGTAGTCATAAGTGATAAGTTCCGTTTTGAGTATATCAAAAATGTTACCTAAAAGTATAGATTATATAAAGCTTTCTCACACCAAATATAAAATATTAGTTTATGATAAAAATGTGTGTTTAAAAATACTGTTGTTAAATAAATTTATAAATATATACTTAAATAGTATATACAGAGTTTATAACACACACGGTTTTTTTATTATAATAATGTATGTATATTATTATTATTATATAAGAACAATTATATATATTATTACGTATATCATTAGTAATAATGAATTAGTAATTATTATATAGATTTTGGTTTATGTTTGTATTATTACAACACTGAAGTCTAAAATGTGCAAGAGTTATTTCATCAGTTCTAGCTTCACACGCAGTACTTTTAAAATCTGCATTTTTATAACAGTTTTTCATATGAAATAGATTTTAAATTACATTTAAATTAAATACTTTGATAATTGAATAAGTACGTCTGTTTTATTACTTGTTCTTATTATTCACATTTAAATATTCAAATGGACCTTTATATGAAATTCATGAAATTCGTATATTTATCTGAGCTCAAATCTGAGAAACTTTAAGATTTAATCATCCTCTAGTATATAACGGAATTATACTTATAAGCTGTATTATTTTCATATTTTTTTGTTTTACTTTATAAGTTTCAAAGTAAATTTTAAAGGATTTCAGTCATCCTTTAAATCACTTTAATTTGTTTTATAGAATATGGAAAAATATGTCTTTGGATGATTCTCTTAATGAAACTGAAAGAGCAAAATTAGCAGTATGGGATTATCCAGTGAGTGACAAATATACAAAAATCTGGTGGACGATGAAAGAAACTGGCATGCCAAAGACATTTGAAGAAGGGATCGATAAAGTTCTAGCTTCAAAAGGATCTCAAGAAGGGTTTGCCTTCATAGGTATTGAATGTATAATTTATAATGAGTGACCATTTGCTTCAAATTTGTCTTCGTTTCTTATATGTATTGAACTGTGAATAACGAGACAGAAAAAAACCAATAAACACAAAGTCAATGCAAGTAGCATGAACTAAGTAAGAAGTTACTTGAAAATAAAAAGGATAATGATAAACAACATTTTCAATGCAAATTAATTTACAAGCCTTATAAATTACTGCTAATTTCTGCCTTCATCGTTTTTCTTTCCACCATTTTCTTGTATAGAGGGGCTAATGAAAAGCATGACAATATTTTTATTGTAATCTCAGTATGCTTTTATATTTATAATTTATAGCTTATATATATAAAACGTAACAAATGTATTTACATATAAAATGAGTTAAATACATTTAATATGATTACATAATTACTTACTTCATATTATTATCAAATGGTATCTGAATTTTAAAATATTGATTAAATTCATTCCTTTTATAGTAAAAGAATTTATTTCTAAACATAGAAATGTTCTTAAAAATAATTTCTCTTAATTATTCAGTTTAAAAATACGTATTAATGACTAAAGCTTAAGCATATCAGAAAAATAAATTTTATATTTTTAATTAGAATTTTAGAAACAAAAAATTACGAACATCACTAATATTGCTCTTTAGATTTATATTCATCATTGAATTTTAGAATACTATATTAAATTGAAAAACTTTTTTACATTTGAACCTTTAAACAAAGGAAATTAGAGAAGTCTTAGCCTGTTTTAAAAATTAATAATTACCAAATTTACAACAATGCTCAAAATGTATTGTTAAATCTCACGACTGTACTACCAAGAATATCTTTCGATATTCCTTTATGCTTAGACAAAAAACTTTAAAATAATAAAAATGCTGCGCAAACTTTCAAGCAATTGATAGTTATCGCATCATTTTTATATAAGAAATACAAAGGCATTTTACCAGATACATAGAATGCTTGATTTTGAAAAATTATGTTTTCTAACCTTTCCACTTCTCTTGTCATTTATGACTTAAACATATCTTGCATATAAAATTCACAACAGTTCAATTGTTTTTAATTTACTAGAAGTTCCTGAAAAATTTCAATTAGTTTCGTATAAAAGCGCGAACTATAGTTCAAATTTACCCAAAATTTCAATCAGTTTGATGCACAAAAATGAATTATAGATAAAAATAATTTTTAAATAAGTGAAAACCTAATTATACCGATACGTTGTTCTAGTTTCAAAAGAGAACGGGTGGTTAATGTAGTTTGTTTAACTAGAACTAATAATTTTATTCCATAAAAATTTTTGCTCAATAAAGAAGTACAGATTTAACTTAGTGAATGGTTAAAGTCAAAGCAAATTAATGTTATTTTTCTGCTTTGTCTTTATTTCACAGTATTTTATTGCACTTACAGAAAACTTCAATAGATAATAGTCTTCTAATATGGTTTCCATTCAACAGAAACACCAAAGTTATAAACGATAATATAGAACTCCAATTAATCATAAAGGTTTGATTTTTTTTAATTAACTTTTTCTTAAAATTTAATGCTAGTGTCTTCTCAAACATTTTTCATGATACATAAATACAAATATAGCGTTACTCGAAAATACCATTAAACATTCTTTTCTCTAATTTGTTCGTTATGAATCACATTGGTGTGTACAAAAAAATGCAAATTAGTTCCTAACAATAATTATA
Organism: Latrodectus geometricus; assembly: GCA_026290005.1. Taxonomy (NCBI): domain Eukaryota; kingdom Metazoa; phylum Arthropoda; class Arachnida; order Araneae; family Theridiidae; genus Latrodectus; species Latrodectus geometricus. The sequence continues at coordinate 459,877 of JAPDSC010141057.1, forward strand.
TATACGAATAAGTAAATTTCTTTCAAATAATATTCCATAATAAATATTAACATATTTTAATATTCTTGTAAATTTTTCTTTAACAGCTGATTCCACTCAAGTGAAATATGCTGTTATGACAAATTGTGATCTTATATCAGTGGGGTCTGAATTTAGTCGCAAACCACTCGCTCTAGCTGTTCAACAACAATCTCCTTTGAAAGATCAACTGTCTAGCGCGTAAGTATAATTTTTATTCAAAGTATTATTTTAAAAACCTGGAAGCATCTTCTTTAAACATGAAATCTAAAAACCTAATTAAATTAAAGTGCGATACCCGTAATAATAAGATACACGTAATTTTTATAAGAGTTAGTTTTTAAATAGTTAAAAACTCTTAAAAAAAAATTCTTTTAAGGAAGCTCGTCTTAAGATATTCATTGGGAATCACCTATCACTCTCAGTCTCAAATAGTCAATAAGAAATTCAACAGAAAACATTTGTTGCATTTAACTAAACAAATTTATAAATATCTACGTTTGGATTTTTTTTTTCAAATAAAAGATACTTAATAGTATAGTTCACGAAATTACAGAAAAATATTTTGGAAGAAACCTTAATTATATAAAATATGATACACACATTGAAATATATTTCAACAGATTATTTTTAAAAGAATGAGAAAATTTAAATGAAGAATAAGCAATCTTAAAAGTGATTGACAATTTACAGGAATAAACACTTCTTGATTTACAGAGTAAATAAATTTTTATTAGCCATTTTACTTTACTCGTACAACATATGCTGTTTGTCACAGATGAAATTAACAAAGTATTTTTGATATTTAGTTATAAATTTCAGAAAATAGTCCATATTTGAATCTTTTTTAAACTATCTATCCTCTAAATTATCAAAATCAATCAATATTAAATTTCTCGCGACACGAAGAGGTATAGACTCAAATTATAAAGTAACTTGTGCGTAAATTGTATGTCTGCTGTTTGTGTTCTAACAATACTTTCGTGTTTTATATTTTAAACTCTAGTATTTATTGCAAATAAACTTATATCATATTAGGGCAATGGACTTGTTATTTGAATTTATGTTTGTATTTCATATGGTGGTTATTAATAGCAGATTGCTTATTTTGTTTCCAAATTCAGCAAAATAAAATTTATTTGTTTGTGTTTATTTACAATTTTCAAAAGAAAAGTATAACTAGTTAACGGAAATTAAGAATAGTTCATTTTGAAAGCTGTTCCATGTTAGTTTGATTTTAGTATAATTAAGACAAACAATTTTATCAATCTGAACTTGCTTAGTTTTGATAAACAAAATTTCTAATACCTTAAATGGAGAAATAATGAAGAAAATACTATTTAATACTACGATCATTACTGTAAATTGCTTTAATTATGATATACGTCATGCTATTTGCTTAGAATCTGTTAGAGTATATATATATGCGGTAAATGTTTAGTAACGGTATACATTTTTTTATTTAGAATAGCTATTTATAGATAACATCTAACATATTATAATAATTATTTATAGCTAACATCTTTTATTCCACTTGTAGTGAGTCGTGTCATTATGATGCTGTTTGTTTGTTTGTTTGGTTGGGTTTTAAGGCGCAAAGTCCAAAAAGTACAAGCTGCGCCATCATTATGATGCACTCAAGAAAATCATTTGTTTTTTATCCAAAATTAAATATTTTTAATATCTATAAGATACTCTGGATTATTTATACGAATTACTGAGGATAAAATAAATCAAATTCCTGCTGATTAATTTTTCCCACTTCAAAAGTGCTGATCATACAAAATAATGTTTTCTAAGTTTTTTTTATTCGTGAAATTAGCGAGAAACAATTAAAATTAATCTGTAATAATATGAGTAATCTAAAAAATATTTTTCTGGAAACTTAATAGATATAAATAATAATAATAATAAATAATATTTCAATTATACGTGAAAACGCTAAAATTAGTGTTTTATAATTAAAAGATCTCTCTTCACTTGTGAATGAATATTCATTATTTAAACTCTTAATTATTAAAAATGGATTATTAATTAGATAATATGTTAAAATTATTTTTGTTAACATACTTCTTGTTCCACCTCTATGAATGTAATTTAGAAGAAAATTGTCCTTGAAGACTATGTATTTTGTAATTTAATACTCACTAATAATACCATGTTAAAAATAATGTTCAGAAATTTAACTATTACAGTTAATTCGTAGTAAGAATAACTTAAAATAAGATGAAAAGTCGCAAAACATTTTTCGTGATGTTAAATCCTTGAATACGAATTCAATATTACATAAATTAACAGTCACAATTTTAACTTAAAATAAGCAATTTGAGTGCGAAGTTTCATAAATTGAAATAGAAGTAAGGAAACAACATTCCAAACATATATATATACACATATACATTCCTAAGCAGCTAGATGTAAGCTTCTCTAGATGCGTGCTTGTTGAAATATACTCAAAAATACTCAAGACTAACACAATTAGGTAAGTATCTTAAAATCTTAACCCTTTAAAAATGTTCGTTTTTTTTTTTATTATTATTTATTTTTTTATGAATTCTTAGATATTTGTAACTTGTGGTACCTAATTTAGCAGAAAAACCCCGTTTGGTATTATATAAAACAACAAATAAATTTCAGTACCATACTGCGACTAGATTTTTCAATTTAATTTTGCTTGAAGCCATTTGAATTTTAATAAAACCTTTTATCTATATAATTTTTTTTGTTCTAGCAAGATAGCATTAAAATTCATAGAAGTGGATGAAATTTACTTAAACATTACATATGACTGTATCATTTATAAAATATTAATCTTTAAATTACATAATTATACTATTTAAAATAATTTATTCTGGCTCAGTACTATTTTTGTTTTAAGCAACTCGTGATATTTTATCCCTCAAAAGTTAAAAATATTTAATACTAATGTCATTTACAATTTAGAACATATGAAGACGAAAGATGTTTTGTTAAACATAAAATGTTTGTGAGTATGCAAGCAATTATAATTTCTAAAAAATATACTTCTTTAAAATATTATTTAAAAGTGAAATTAATCATCAGAGCTTCATGTGTCATTACTCAAACGAAACAGCATACAAAATCTTAACAAAATGATTCGTAATCTTCTCAAATGGATTTTTACTAAATTAACATTAAAAAGTGATGCACAGTATAACAAAGTACGGAAATACCTCTAAAGGAGTTTGTTCATTATTGAGTTCTCGCATTTGCAATTGAGTTCAATGTATGTAAATTAAAGAATGTGTAAAACAATAACTTTCTTCAAGAACAACTCTTAAAAAATAGAGTATTTTTTATCACCTGGAAAGCGTCAGATTAGCTTAGCTAGCTAACGATCTTAAGTAATCTTTGTTAGTATTTAATTGAATAAAAAAATTTCAATATGAAAAAATTTTTAAAAAAGACCAGCGGGAAATTGGATTCCTTCTGATCTTTTTTAAGAATTAGTATTTAATCATTGATTGGTTAACAGATTGGATCACAAAATTGGTGTTAAATTTTAAAAAGTGAAAAAATTGAAGTTCATTGTTGAAGTGGAATTCCACTTGATAGTTTTTCAAGAGTATAGATGATCTTACTATCGGGCCATTATACTGAATATTCATTAAACACTCTCAACTACACTCTTAAAAAAATCGAGACAGAATTTGAAGAGTATAAGATCTCCCCACAAACTTACTTAAAATCTTAGATAAATATTTTTGGTTATTTAATTGAAAGAAAAATTCCATTCCAATCATATTTGATTTTACTCAGGTCATTTTAAGGGTTAATTTTAATCCTTTAACACATTTGTTGAATATTAAGTAAAATAATGAAAATTCCTTCTTCGTTTGAGTGAAATTTCATTCGATATTTTTAAGTATATGGCTGAGCATTAATTAAAAGTAGACAGTAATTCTTTTCAGGAGCAGACAAGAAAATGCCTTTTATTCTCAAAGCAACATGTAGGAAAGCATACATATTTCACCTGAAATCTCTCAATAACTTAAGTTTTTCTTAATTTGTTAGTCAATTAATCAAACACAATTAGTGTTATATTAGTTTTGAATTTTATCTATTGGTATCTTAAATTCTTACTGTTCCGTTTGTGTAGTGAAACATCAACTTTCATAATAAATTTGGTTCTGGTGAACACATTTCGCTTTGTTTGGGGTTTCTGTGGTCACTATCCGCAAGAAAAGTGTCTCGATTTTGTGTCTTGATACCTGAGATTCAGAACTAATAATAAGTTTTAAATTCTGTTAAAAAGCTGTATTTATCTGTGGAAGAAGTTATTAGATTTCCCAATTTAGTTTAAATTTATTATTATATGTATGTATGTATGTATATTACCAGTGTTTTAGTTTTATATTTTCATTATGAAATTTAAAAATCAATATGCTTGCAATACTAATCCTAGAATTTAATATATTTTTTACCTTAATTTTATCAAATGCAATTTCTCATTTCTATATTGAAATTTAGAAATTGCTTGAAAATTTAATTTATTTTTAAAAGCATATTGAAATTACTGAATCAAAGGAAACTTGAAGGCTTAAAAGAAAAATGGTGGAACAAAAATCCAGCCAAAGTGGAATGCGATGACAGCGAACAACAGAGTGATGGAATAAGTATTGCAAATATTGGTGAGTAATGAATAATATAACTTTATGAATGAAAGAGCAATTAGGAAATTCTTATAAGTAATTGTTATGTAAGTTACAAACAAGCCCATTCACACATTATTCAGTAGAGTAAGTTAGGAGAAAACCAATTATTTCATTTTAAAAAACTCATGAAAATTGTAAAATTAGTAAACATAATAATCGAATCTTAACAGCAATGTTCTGTAGGTTATATATACAATTGTATGTGTGTGTTTAAACGTGTTATATATAGATGGTGTAAGCTCACATTCTCAACACACCATACATACAATCATTACATTGATACAAATTCTAAACTTAACAAATATATAATGTGATAATGACTTAACCTTATTATTGTTTTTTGACTTATTGTTTTTTGCTAAATTTATACTATAAATATATACTAAGATTTTTTTAACCATTTTTCCTTTAAATTTGAACATGAATTATATCAACTTGATTTATTTCACCAATAAAGAAAAAATCGTGCAAAGAAGGGTTAATCGGGTGTGGGAGAAGGAATTAAAGTTTTATATTACTTTCTGGAAAACCATTTCTAAAATATTATTGAAATATAATAGAGAAAAATTTTAATGATATTCAAAATAATAATTTATTAAATGAAATTTACAATAAGATTACCATTAATGAAAAGCTATTGTAAACAACCTTTATAGTGTAGCTTTAGCAACTAAAAAATGCAGTTTAAAGGGATATGCACACTCTTCAATGGATCTTTTAAAAATTAACGTGTCTCTTTGAATGAAAGTGAACCAATATTTAATGATATTTCAAACTTACTTTTAGCAAGAAATTAGAACCCTAAACTAATTTTATATTCAGTATATTTCAGACACATGTCCTAATTTCCTGATAAGTAAGGCACACACTTACCTAGAGCCTCCATTGATTGAAAGTTCCCTGATAGAATTTTCTCATTTTACTACTGTTGTCTAAATAAAGATAGCAGATTTCATCAAATGCATCATGCAATTTATACATAATTCGTTTCCGATAAAATATAAATTACAAGAATTCTAGATTTCAATGTAACATATCAAGTTTATTAAATTGAAATCAAACTTTTATTTATGTTTCTAACTATTTTGGTGTTTATATTTATTAAAGAAATTTGAAATCAATCTAATAAGATTTTTAAGGACTCTCATTGTTTACTAGGTTTCATAACCACATATTGACGTAATTAGGCTCTGTTTAGGCATCTGTGATAAATTTGAACTTTTTAGTTGCGTATTTTATTTGAAATCATTGATATAATATTCCGTTTTGAAAATTTATTTCATTTGAAAATTAATAATCTGCTAATTGCATATGTACCTAATTACACAAAATATGGCAAAATCTATTATACAATAGATTTGGATTCAAGAGTGTGCGTGCGTGCAATATGATAATCTGTATATATTTATATAATAAGCGTAAGTTTGTGTGTAAGAGTGAGGTAGGCAAGCAGTCAAATTATATAAATATATATATAATGTGAAAATTTGTACACATTTATATTATTTTTTCTTATATCCATCATCATAAAAGAAACGAACTAAAAATCTATTATATTTCCGGGTCACTGTAGAGTATTTTTAAGTTGTATGAGACTTGCTTATAATGTATAAAGGATTTTTTATCACTCATTGATATCTCTACTCAAGATAAATAAAAAATAAACTATTTCAGTAATTTATACTTATTTCGTTTTTAACACAAATATTACGAATATAAAAAGAGCAAGTAAAATAATAATATTATGAATAACATTTTACTCAGCTCGATTAGTTCATTAATGACACTCCAAAAAATAATAGCTGACAATAATAGCTATATTGCCATGTCTTATCACAACATAATTGGATATTAAAAGGTTACATAAGTTAAATATGTAACATTTTAAAATAAATTATAAAAATTTAAATAATAAATAAATAAAATTTTTAATTTTTAAAATAAAAATATATTTTACTTGAAAATTTTTTCCTTGGTTGTTTTTAGACCAGAACTTTATGTGTGACGTGAGAATTCTAAACCTGTATATGATCTTGTAATTAACTCAATTTATTCAAATCAGCAAAGTCATGACTGTAGGTCTGATAAACACAATATCTTGCTGGCACTTTTCACTGACATTATATGAAATAATTTTATTTCAGCCCTGCTTCTTATAATATACAATATTTCTTATTTAAAAATAAATTTTTACGAACTTAAAGATTCAAAAAACTTATCTCAATTAAAATATATGTGATGCAAATTTAAAATTTTCTCTTAAGATTTCAAGAAAATACAGTTATCAAGTTATACAGAATTAAATCTTAAATTTTCTATAACATTAAATTGTTTTTAGTTTCTTATTACGAAAAAATTTTCATCAATTTCCAAATTATCTAAGACGAGTATCAGCCATATATGAAAATTTGTATAAAACGATGTTATGAAAAAAATAATAAGGTAAACCTTATATAACATTCAATACCACAATATCATCTGTTAAAAATGCTGAAACATTTTGATGTTCTATGTTATATCTAACATTATGATGTTCTAAACATAAAAATCACATGAACTCATCAATATTATTAGTATGTAGATTTAATTTTATTATCTATAAAGGTAAAATTGTTCCAATTAAAATGAAATATGTGAAAATTAATTTTTTTGATAAAAAGCACAAGAAAAATTTAAATGTGTATATAAAAAGTAGTACATACGGATATATGAAATACATTTTTTCATCTGTTTTTGTGAACCTAAAGGCATATTCTTGAAGAAAAGGAGCTTGAAGAGAAAGTTAAAGAAGGTTCAAACAGCTTTTAAAATTCTCTTTAATTGTTGTAATAGGTTTTAAATTCTAAAATCCTTAAATATTTATTCCGTTACTTATATTATTTACGTTTATTAAATCATGGTTATATTCAATATATTCAAACAAATTGCAATCAAACCTTGATACTTGGAATTCAAGGGAAGGGCAAGAATAATTCATATAAATATTTGAAGCCTCGAATAGAATTAATTTTGAGATTTTAGTTAATAGGAAAATTAAAATATTTTAATATTAAAAAGTTCAAGACATAAATACTGCCAAAATAAAGAGGGGATACTTAGTTATTAATCTTACACATATAATCATAAACAAGCTTTTTTAAAATAATTAATATTAAGACTAATATTATTTGCCACAGATAGTTAAAACAATTGTATAATTCTATGTACATTACTTTATGGTGGACTAATTTTATTCATTTTTTTATCTTTTACCCATAGGTGGAGTTTTTATTGTCATTTTCATTGGTGTCGTTTTGGCTGTACTTACTTTAGTCGTTGAGTACTTCTTATACAGAAATAAAAAACAACGAAATACCAGAGTCGTTAGTGTCGAAAAATTTACTAACGACAGGCACAGAAGGCATTGAATACTAAATTTATATTTACTAGTGTAGAGAAGAGTCAAGTGAATGAAAAAAATGAGATATTTGAAAAAAAAATGAAAAATGCATCAATGCATTAATAAATGAATGAAAGCTAAATAAAAGTAACTGTATTTAAATTTAAAAAATGTACACATATCCCTATATACATAACTATATTTCTTTTGCTGAAGATTTCTTACATTTTATTAATCTGATAAATAATGTAATTGAATATACACATTTGTGTATAAATTGTATCTTTTCATTTCTTTATATTTGTGATTAAATTTATAAGATATAAATTTTTGCACTAAATTATATAACATGCAATTTTTATTCTCATTATTCAATAAAGTTCAAGTTTCCTTTTAAATAATTAGTTTTAAAACACATTAATAAATTTTAAAATATATATGATTACCAGCTGAACTATCAATTATTATGTTTTTATGTGTAATTCTGGTATATAGGTAAAAAGGAATACAATATAAAATATCCAAACAATAGTTAAAGAAGCCAAAAACCGCATCATGCAAAATGAGGTATAGTAGTAGAAAAAGTAAAAAATGATAGAAAGATGTCTTTCTCTGCTTTATACACTAAAATTGTGGAAAAAATTTGGTTTTATAAAATATAGCAAAAATTTAAATTCATTAAATATAAAATTCTTATGTGTTTAAATGCAGATACATAAGATGAATTTAAAAAATTTTCAAATTTACTGAAATAAATTTTGTTGAAAATTTAAATTTTTCTGTTTATATAATCAATAAATCTTCTTTAAATAATTCAATATAATCCATATTCATTCTCTAAAATAACAGAAAAGCAATTGAAAAATCTAAAAATGCCATAATTTCTGAAAAAGTCATATGTGCGTGAGGAAAGAGTATTAAAAAACTTATAATTGCTCAAAAATGCCCTGCTGAGTTAAATTCATGAATAGTATCAACGTGCACATCAGTCTCCAAATTTAGATTTATATTGTTATAAGGCATACCAAGATAAATAATGAAAATAAAATAGAAATGTAACTCAAAAATTAATTACATATCTCAAATGTTGAAAATACACTTACATTCTTGAATCTATTAATATTTAACCGCAAAAAGAATTATGGTTACATGATCCTTATTTCATGTTACAAAAAATATTACAAATGTTAAACTGACTAAAAGGGAAAAAAATAATTTTATTAGTAAAAAAGTAACTGTGTCAAACACACGCACACAGTACATCACTGAAGCCTTCAAAATCTAATTCTTCTCACTTACAGAATTAAAAATATTTAATAAATCCTCTTCTAATTTAGAGATTCTACATAGTTTAATTCTGAAAGCTTGTCACATTCAACTTTTGCTTTATTATCTCTTTTTATGAAGATGTAATTTCATATCTATAATAACAAGATTCAGCATTTTTGAATCCTATATACTTCAATTCCTCTGTAATGAAATATATTTGTATGAATTATAGATGTGCATAATTCAATACCTTTCAATTAGATATTATGGACAATACTTTTATTGTCTTTTAAGCATTTTATCAATTTTGAAAATAATAATTTTTTTTTTCCTACAGTGCAAGTAAAAACTTCTTCGGTAAAACAAACATATTGTTAAAAATTTAAATTTTAAACTCAAAAAAGCCATGACATTTCCTGAAATTATGGTAGGTATAACTGCTTTTAATGATATTGCAATATTGGATATACAATAATTAATGGCTGATTAAAAAATAAGACACAATATCACATAATTTAAAATTTTGATATAGTAATCAGAACTAAGAAAGAATTTAATAAATAAATACAAATACTTTGAAATAAAGAAGAAAAAGAGTTTTATGATATACAGGATAATGTGAATTAATAAAAGTTTTATAATATACAGATTGCATTAGTGCAAGAAGTGAATTTTTTTTTTATAGACCACTTTCTTAAATCTTTCCTCCAGAGAAAAATACAAGTTTTTTCTTCTTTTCTTGTCCAAATTTATAAAAAAAAACTGTAATTATCAATGCACTCTGGTATAATTTTATTCGTTATTTAATAAAATCTTCCATTAAAAGAAAATTGCCAATCTAATTATATTTCGTCCACTCATGCTACAAGTTTATTTTATTAGATTCAGATAAGAAGTATGCTTATCAATGAAAATATTAAACCATTCCTATTTCAAAATGCTGCATACTTTTTCATGAAAAGGAGTAAAGATATGCTAGTAAAATTGTCTTTTCATGTATAGTATCATCTAGATTATATTCAAAAATAATAAATCATTGCTATTTTATTATTATATTGAAACGAAACAACCAAATAGGAATAATATATAATGTAAGCCAATTGCATCTACAGAAATTTGGATCATTCCGAAATAGCCGAAGAAAAATTTTTATGTCTACATATATTATGGACAAAATATGTAAAAACTTTAGAATTCAATCCACCAATTCTAGCACTTTCTTTTTAAACTGCTAAATTTCAGTTATCATACAGTTTATTTAAAAATTATTACTGGTTCATTCTCAAAGTGCATAACTATAAAGTAAACATTACTTGAGTCCTTTGAATTTGTACCCCCAATCTAATTTTGCATTATTTAACCCATTTTTTCTTGGTATTAATACAGGCACACCACAGAGGATTGTCTACCTTCACAGATACTTTTGTGAAAACTATATAACAATATCATTTTTTCTCAGAAAAATTTAGTTAGAAATAAGTTATAAGTTGCTACATATAAACAGCCTAAATATTTTTATTGAGTTTTTGTATTTGATTTCTGAAAGAATCTTTGATATGTTTAGACTGATCAAATAACATACTTTGATACGTATAACTTAATCAATTATAGAAAATCTGACAAATTAGTTCTCTAGACATATATAAATTTTAAAACAATCGATATAAAATGCAAATAAAATGAGACAAACTTACAAACACCTTAAAAACATGGAGAATCTTCTGTCAACTAAGATTTTGTGGAAGTAATGGTTAAGTCAAGAAATTAATATTCAAGAAGATAATATCCATTAATTTATTTATATTCAAGAACTATGTTGACTGATTACGATGTTGTCAGAATGTATCCAGAAAAAATTCAAAATATAGAAAATTAAGAGACATTAAGTTTTCAATGGCAACAAATTAGACTTTGAGAGGGGGAAATGCCTAATGGAACATTATATCGAAAAAAAATTCACACATATTTTTATTGATAAAGATCATACAACAGTATATTTTGCACTGTATTATGTTTCCAAAATTTATGACAAATGCTGGGTTATAGATATTTAATCCTCTTGAACTCAAGTATGAGAAGAAAACTGAAATTTATTCAAAAACTGATTTTTAAGCTGTTTTGTTTGTATCAAACATTGAAAATATTTTAAAATAGAAAAATTTGAGCTCCAAAACACTATTAGTAATAAATAATGCTCAATATAACCCAGAAAAATAGAGACATTCCGGCCTCAAACTAGTATTCCTATAACAACTAACACTATTTTATTGCCTCAATTAATGAACTATGATATTATTTATACCTTTAAATCTATAACATAGGAACTTAATAATGGATTTCAGATATAACCAATTAAAAATAAACTAATATGATGGAAATATGGAAGCAATTTTTAATTAAGCAGTGTATCAACTCTATTTTTGTCGCTAAAAGAACTAAATACATTACATTAAATCAATATGAAAGAATGTATGGCCTTTTCAGTTAAATTATAAAACATATTTGAATCATCAGAAAATAAAATTAGTGACAAACTTATTAAATCAATTTCAGACTAAAATTTTATAAATGTAGATGTTTAGGATATTATAAGGACTTATTGGTGGTTTTGAAGTGGTTTTGATGGAAATGACATTCAAAAACGGAAATGCAATCGATCCTGAGAATAATAGTATTAAAGATAATGGAGCTAATAATTTAAGATTAAAAAACTAGAAGAAAGCATGAATTTGGCTGAAAATCTGTAATCAGTTTTCATTAATGCAAACTCTAGCTGGAGAAGCCAAAAATTCAAAAGGGTGCTGCAAAGTTACCTACCTTCATACTATGAAATATACAATGATCTAGTAACCAGAAAAAAACCCATAACTGTTTTTTAAATGAAGAAAATGTTCCATAAAGTGGAAATAATATCATTCAAGAGAGAAAATGTCCTTATTTAATAGTTATGAGGACAAAATGTATAACATTTAAAAAAAAAATAAAACTTTTTTTCGTACTTTTATATTTTTAATAAAAATAAAGCTCCAGATATGGAATTTTCCATAAGTTTTTAGTAAGAAATCATTTTTTCTTGAACTGGCTCTATGTCTCTTAAACAGTTTCATACAACAAAGTATTTTTAAGAACATGTACTGTGTTTTAGAAGGATTGTAGAAATATAATATTGCACATTCAAAAATTAAATTTTTAAACTAATTTGCGCAAAGATTAATCTCGTGAACTACTTTACTAGCAATGAAACTTCGGTTATTTTAATATTTCATATTTCAAGTTAAAATTTGAGTCTGTGCATAAGCATTTTATGCTCAATAATAGCAGTTTAATGTAAAAATATTATGCAAATATATTAGTAACATACTTTTTCTGTAATATTATAATAAACATACATTTATTAATAACAAATCTCTCTTTTAAGCATTTTAGCAACATTCGAATAACTTTCCCTAGGCAAAATTACCAATAATCAAGTTTTGCCAATAATTCTTTAAACATTAATTAACAGAAATTTATAAGTTTTGAGATTTCACAGTACATTTCACTTAATCACCTAAAAAGCTGATACATCATAGGATCCGCTGACTAATTAGGACAGTCATCGCTTCTTAATATTTGGTTAAGCATTTATCTAATTAATCATTTCTCAAAATTAAGTCTTCATTGAAAAACTTCTAGCAAAAGCTTGTGGTTTTAATTATTCGATTTAGAAGATTTTAGTGAATAAGCTTACTTTTAAAAATCGTTTTCACTATGTAAACCCAAAATATTCCATAACTCTAGGGATGGGGAGGTTGATAATATGAAATGTTTAAAACGTATTGCTGATAACTATGCAGTAGCATCTTTAATATTCAACTTATGATTTGTTTTTCAGTTCACTTATAAATACATTTTTTAGACACGCACAATGTATAAATTGTACATTTGAATAATAAATCATTTTTCCATTCTCCTCTGATTTTTGATATGTAAACTTTTTTTAAACATTATAAGGAATAAAATGTTAATTTGAGCATAAACTTTTAGAGTTGGCCATGTAAATAACTTTCAGTTTAAAACATTCTCAAAGGCATTTTGAAAAGCTTAGCTATAAAGACAGTTTATGTTGGCAACAGGATGAAATGTCTCTATGAATGTAAGCCAATGTGGTGTATTCGGTAGAGCTCAAGATATCATGTGGACTGAAGAATATAGATTGCTGAATATTGAGATTTGATGCAATATTCAGAAACCAATATTCTTCGGAAGAATTCAAATTTTTACTGACACAACCAATTTAATTTGGAGTGTAACACAGACATGTTTTTAGTATGGAAAAAACAGGTCACTTAAAATAACCAAATATTCATTCAGGAAATATCATGCTACAAATGAGGTAGATTAAAGAAAAAAAGATCGAAGATGAGGAATCAGCACAGGATTAGCTAATCTAGTTATATATCATTTGGAATGACAAATTGAAGGCTCAAAAGTATCCAAACACAAAATATTAAGATCTAATTTCTTACTTTATTTATAATAATCATTGGCGATCTCTTTTTTAATGCATGACCTCACATAGAATGTCATATAGAGAACATTATTAAATCTAAATACTATAGGAAAAGACCAGTAAAATCCTAAAACTTAATCTGATCAAGTATGCTTAGGTACACTTGGATATAAGTTGCAGAGAGATTAAAGCCTCCTTTAATTCCATGGAACTTGGAAACTATACTGCTTGAAGAATGAATAGCATTCCTCATATTTTATTGACAATTTTATCACATTTATGCATAGGTGTGCAACAGCCTCAGTTGTTTTAAATGAGACATCATTTTAAACATTTTGTATTATTTCAATATATCATGTACATGAAATGAATTACTTGACCTGAAATATTTATTTATTTTATTTCTACTTTTTAAAATTATTCATATTCCTATGCCTCTTTCCCTTTTTTCTTTTTATACATTGCATTTTGTTTTTGTTTTTTTTTTTTTAATGTTTATTTTGCACATATTTATTTTGGAAGAAATTCAACAACAGCATGTATAAATCATGTTTCATAATAAATTCGTCTTAAATATAAGAGTTTTATATTCCTCTAAGCTAATATAAGTTGAAATATTTATTCCTAAACTTTTTTTATTCTGAGTACTTTAAACCTTGAAAGCAAAATCTCTCAAATTATATAGAAACAAATACAAAATTCTCCTTCTTTAAATCAATATTTAATACAAAAATCATTTTCATAAACACAATATTTAATTCATAAAAAGTTCACTGATTAATATTTTAATCATTTAAAAATATCATTTTAATAATGTGAAAACTTATCATTTTATCATCTGGAAAAATTTTGTTACATAATCAAGGAAATAATTTTGTAAAAGATATTTAAAAAAAAACATAATGTATATTAACAATAGGCGCACTATTTTACAGTAATAAAAAGCTCATAGTTTATAAACCAATATAAGATTTTAAGTAACAGGATATCAATAAGCATCAAACAATAATATAAATTTTCATTATCAGTTTGACAACTATACTAGTACCCTTTACACAGTAAAATGTTACATATAAATAATATATACATGCATAGCTATATATTCAAATATAAATTAGGTTTCCTTGACAAAAAATAAAATAAATATACAGACATGAAAAAATTTTCGAACACATCTTTAATACTGAAAGTAGAGCAAATGTTAAGTAAGAAACGATTATTTATTAAAATATACACATCCTTGTAGCAAATTATAACAAACTTTTTTAAAAAATTGTATAAAAATGTAGGTCGTAATAAAACTGAAAAATAAAGTTAAAAGAAAATGTTCTGAGATTTATAGCATGGCTTCAGTATTTAGTCATCTTCCCAGATACAAACAAATTCAGAGACGTGGAATTCTTGAAATGGGAATGGTGATGCATTGGCATCTAAGCTCTGTCTCAGTTTTCTGTAACAATTTGTTAAAGCTTAGAACAGATCAGTGGTGAATAATGCCATCTCTATACATCTTGCTTATTCTTGATATAATTTGTACTAGGTAAAAACGATAGCAATTTAAGTAAAAAAATTTCAGCAAACTTAAGGCAATTTGACACAAGACTATAGCAATATGAACTATTATTCTATAGAATAAACTGGAGGTAAATTCACATGACAAATCTATTTCCCTGTTTCATTAAGTACCTTAACTTGTAGGTTATTAGTAATAATGTTCATTTGCAGTTACTTTCAAACGAATATGGAAAATTATGCCCAAATCAGGCTGAATTAGAAATTCTCTTTCTTGTTTATGAATTCGAAGCTTTTGGGCAGTTAAAAATGTCATTGATTCTTTAGATTGTCAGATAAAAACCTTTCGACAACAAAACATTTTTATTGGTCATATTACCAGAACATTTATTTGGGTCATATCTAGAAAAACACTAAACAGATACCACTAAAATAAAAAAAATACTACTAACATCCAGATTGTAATGCATTAACAATAAATACAATTTTACTTGATTATCTCATACCTTTGTTTTAGCCAACTTAAATCCTGTACTATATAGATGTATGTCATCCTTGCCATAATGTTCATTTGTGTTACAAGACATATAATGAAGTCCAAATTTCTTTCAGTTTCAAAGAGTGAAAAACATTTTTTTTTTTTTTTTTTTTTTTTGACATATGTGAAACATAAGTCAAAATGCATAATTTTTCACATAAATATATGAAAAAACATCACAAACCATATATATGAAAAAAAGTATCACAACTTATAATTTAAAATATAATATCATGGCATAACAAAATTTCAATATAAAAATATAACAGTTATAAAATGTAAATATTACATAAAAATTTTTACACATACAAGCATTAACAAGAAAAACATAATAGCATTAATATATTTCATTTCATTAAAGAAAATTTTAAAACAAGAGAGAAGAAAAGGAATAGTCAAAATGGAAAATTGATAATGGACGAATGATTGAAACAAACGAAATTAAAACGATGGTTAAATGATAAGGAATAGTAGTAACCAATGCAAAAGATAAAAAAAAATATTAAAATTATAAAAAACAGCTAAATATATAATTTCACTTATCACAATTTAAAATATTTTTTCTAATACTATTCCTTGAGTCAAATAGATAGATCTGCACCTGGAAGAAAATGACACAAATATATAAAAATGGACATTTAATTCATATTTAGATCTTCTTTTAACAAACATGAATATAAATCCAACAAAACAACATTGTAACTTGAATTCAATACATTGTAAAATAGTCACATTTTAAATAAATTTGTAAGTAATTTTAAAGCAGTTATTTAAGTGATCAAATTTCTAGTTTTATTTAACTTTGATGAAAATATTGACTATACTGCTCCCTTAAACGTAATAAAGATTATAAATATTTCTGTTCTATACGAAAATCATAAATAATTTGGTTAAGCATATTTTTAACAGAACCAAACTCATATAATATGATAGCTTATGTGGATTTTCCAGTATCTTACCTTTATCAAAACAGATAATAAAAAATTTATTAAGAAAATATTCTTCACAACAGTTAATACTGTTGTTTTTAACACACATTTTATTACACTTTCTACATATAATATCACTTTTATAGTGTTTTCTATGTATTCTAATAATTTATATCACAAAGATGTCCATATATAATATTTAAGGCATAAAATTACCTGGTCAATCAAGTAGATTAATCTTATTTTTTTAATTGAAACTTATTGATCTATCAAGTATTTGCTAATCTCACCAAATTGGCTTGTAATTTTGCACCAAAATTTTCTTAAATTGATACAATACTATTATTTCCTTTAATGACGATAAAAATAAAATTTTTATCTATTTCAATCAAACCAAATACTTAGTATCATTTAGGGAAAAAGAATAAAATACTTTTGTAAAGCTTTTTTTCCAATATATATATATATATATATATATATATATATATATATTGATTACATTGATGCTACATATAGGTTTACAACTGCTTTATCTAACAAAAGCTGACAAGTAATCCTAAACAATTGAATAAGATTCATTTAGTATAAAAACCTTTTCCCAATTACTTGTGATAGTATATTTCTATAAATACTAACCACTGACATTTCCTTTAACACACCAATGTTTAATGGCTTTCTTACCAGTTGTTCAACAGCAAAAGATCTGAACTGCATATCAGAAGTATACAGTATAATTTATTTTAATGAATTGTCCATAGTAAAATCATTAATATTCACAGCTTTCTGAAGGGACTTGTAAATTATTATAAAATTCTTATCATTATACTGAAGAAAAAATCTACCAGAAATTCACTTCTTCCTTTTCAACACTTCTTTCCCAAAAAATATAAATTGTCTTATTTCATAAATCAAGTCTCTCTTTACCCATATTCTTAGTCACAAAAGGGTGATTATTAAAGCATTTTTTACTCCCTTTCCAGAATTATGATCCTTTTTTAGTTATACTATATTCATGAAAATAAATTAAAGTTACACTTTTTATAAACAAATGATGACTTCTCAAAAACATTTCAAAAAAAAAAAAAAACTGGTGGTAGAAAAATCGTTATTTTCAATGTAAAATATCAATTATGTAACAGCAATGATCACAGATAATTATGTTTGATTTAAGTAGATAAAAGAAATTTGAAAACAGAAGCATTCAATACTTTGATGAAAATGCACTCAAATATATAGTACATAAACTTTAGTCAAAACTAAAATAAATTCAATTTTTGTAAGGTGAAACTCCTTTGAAAAACTTTACCTGATTATGACAAATTTTCCAGATACTCCAAATTGGGAAAAACAATATTTTAAAATTTTACACAGTTGTATCGATGTTTTTTTATTTGTTGAGATGTTTAAAAGCAAGCCTATATTGCATGCATCAAATATTGGCTCTTTTCTATGCCTAACAATCTCGATAGTATATATATGCAGTAATGACATATAAATCACATAGAAGTAACTATGCATGTTTCTCTTCATAAATATTGCAAAATTTAGTCAGAAAGATACACATATAAGACTAACTTTTTTTCTTGTTTAAAATAAAATTATCATGAATGGTTTTGTTATTTTACAATAGATAAATTTTAAAACCTCTCATAACTTCTTGTCAGTCTTTCTGCCAAAGATTTTTCTATTTATTTTTGATAATCAGATGATTTTTAAAGAGACTAGTCTATGTAATATTTATGGTTCAGCTAAAGTAAGATGGACCATAAATATTGATAGTTTGCACCAAAAGTGCTTTTCTCCCATTTCATCTTTATAGCAAATTAATGACTAAAAATCCATTATTTAACTAAATGATGGCTAAATAGCATACAAATTAAAAATCATACATGAAATAGATCTCTAGATAAAACATAAACATTTTATTTGTGTACACATTTAAGAATATAGCATAAGATACATACTTAGAAATAAAATAAATAAAATATATCACTCCGCACAGGATGACAATTTAGATTCCTCTTTCAAAAACGTTCACCAAGACATTGCCTTAACAAGACATTTTTCTATGAGTATTTTCTTCTAAAGACAATTTACAAAATGACATGCTCTGCTTAACAGCTTCAGAGTAAGGAGGAGGTGGAGCCTACAAAAAATATATAAAAAACCAAATTCAATGGAAAATAAAGTAAATAATAATTATTGAACTTCACAAATATTATTTACTGAAAAATATTTCCAGTATATAAAAATATGCTAGCTTAAGAAAAATAATTGGATTATCAACTGCGTCTTGAATTGGTAATAATCTTGACTCAAAACCAGTAGAGCACAAGTGATATTAGATGAAAATGAGCAAATTCCATAAATCAATGAAAAATAGGACAGAAATTGCAAGAAGTGATAATTTGTGAGTGGCTTTCTTATTAAATTTGCTTAATGATGTATTTACAAATTAAATTATCAATTTCAAATTTTTCATAGCAATTCAATTTAAAGTTTTAATAGGAGTATTCTAAGATTTTCACATAATATCCACTGATCATTAATATTTACAGCTTTGATAATGGCTGTATTTCAACCATATAAGATATGTATAACCTTTATAATTCTAATAAAACTGTTTGTGAATTACTTTTTACATATTTTGTTTATTATTACAATTCATGGTTTCTAAATTACACACACTAATAACATCAGTTAAATGCAATTTCTAACATTCTGCATTAAAAGAGTTATTTTGACCTATTCCTTGCTTGACAAATCTTTTTTTTTTTTATTGCTGAATATCATTTAATGACTGAGTTTCACTGCAAGAAAATAAAGAGAGTTACAGAAAATATAATGGATAAATAAATACCCTGCATATACAGTGCATTGAGGAGCTACTACATAAAAATCCATGTCTTTTTTGTTAGTAAATGCTATGACAGCAACAGAACAAAACAAGACATAACTTGTTTCCTGTGGTTGTATATAAAAAGGAAATATATTACAATTAAAACTGCTTTTATACCAACATATTGCCTTTTACATATATGCAGTGTTGCCTTTTGAATATTTACATATACTGTCCTTTAACCAAAAATTGTTTATTCAATATATTACATTGTTATGATATATTATTTTTAATTAAAAGAAGCAATATATACTCCTGAGCAAAAAAAATCTGCATAAAAAAGGAATAGCTCACAAAACCCACATAGAATTTTCACAATGTATCATGGAAGAATATGCAAGTAATTACAATTATAGTGCAATCATAGATCAGGCGTCTATGGTACGATTTACAATCTTCATATAAAAAAAGATAATATTGCTATTTCGAACAACTAGAATGGTTTTTTAGTAACTTAAAATATAATATTCATGATTTTTTTAACATGTGCCTTCAATGTGACTAGTAAAACAAAACAGATGTCATTTGAGTATTTTCTGAATTTGACAGAGGAAGATTTTTATAGAAAGTGAATAATTCTACTATTTTGCATTATATCAGAACAAGCAATAATTTATGTGAAAATAAAAGCAGGAACAAGTGACTGACCAACTGGACAAACTGCACTCATCTCTTTGCACCACTACACATAAAGACAATGCAAATGGATTTGATAGAATATTCTACTACATTTGCAACTGAATTACAATAAATAGTTTTTATCACAACTGTGAACTTTTCACAAGAATACAACACATGAAACTATTTGATGTCTAAAACTAAACAGAAGTATTTTTGCCAAGAGTTTATAACTTGAATTATTTCTGACTTTAAACCACAAGTATTTGCAGTTTCATATTGCAATGAATGGCATGATATTGTTTCCATCATGCTATTCTTGCAATTTTTATAATAGTATAATAATGGCATGATGTATTTTTGAATAAGACTCTCTTTTAAAATGAACTATTTACATCTTAAATTAACTGTTTCAAAATACTGTATAAACTATGATTTCTTTACAAAACTTTTATTTCCCTAAAGCATTTGTGAAGATGTACTGATAACTCAAGTTCTTCATGATGCAGCACACATTGCTAAAATTTTCATCCATTTTAAGATTTTTGCCTAATTGCTCCTTATGTATCTCTTAATTTTTCTGCCTCACATTTTAATAACTGCAAAATCATCAATACAAGCTTATAATCTCAAATTGAATCCCTGATCTCTTCTTGAATGACAATATATTAATTTCATTTTCTCAAATAGTTTTGCTGTCACTCAATGGTCACTTTTTGCATACAAAGACTAATTGAATTGGAACCTACAGTTAAAAATAGACTCTGACCCACTACAAAAATCCACAGATGAAGTGGGAATCGAACACACAAATTGTTGAACTGAAGGCCAGAGCATTATCCCTTTCCCCTTTTCTTTAAAACGCTTCACATAAGCACACTTTTTAAAGTTACGAATATTAATTTAATTCTCAGTGTAAAACATAAAGATATATTTTGCATGTTTTTATATTTTATCCATAATGTTTTTAGATTGTAAGACTGTATTTTATGCAATAGTACACCATGATAGATACATCCTTAAGACAAAATGCTAAAATTAACTGACACGATTTATTATTAATGTACACATACACACATATGCATTTATCATTTACTTTCAAATTACAATTTTATTGACAGAATTGCAAGAACAAAAGAATAAAATTAAAGCAATAATTTCAGCAAAAAATTGTTGTCAAAAGTCAGACATTAACTTTTAAATTAGTTTTTTCAAGGAGCTTTTGTTATTTATATAAAACTAAAATATGGATGAAAAGAAAGATGCTTAAAGATATTTTGTATTATAGTAATTTAGAATTTTTAAACATTATTTGTGCCATTTTTATTTGAGCAGTAATGATACAACTCCAAAATAATGTATTGATTTTAATATGCTCACTTCTTGTTGAGTATTCATACTTGATCCTAGAATGACAGTTTGATGATAAGGTGGGGGAGATGATAGATGTGCACCTATGAATAGAAACAGAAACATAAACCAAAATATTTTTCATAGAACAATAATATTTTTGATAAAATTTAATAAATAATTGTAATAGAGTTATGATACATAAATACAGGTCAAACCTTTTACAATGTAAAATGGTATTAATGTTTTTGGTACCCCATCCTTTGTAAAAATATCTTATTTAAAATTTTAAAGCAAACATATCTTAATTTTAATCAAATATTAACATTTTTAAATAAGTATAATATCAAAATTAAATTCTTTCATGATAACTTTTATAAATTACTAAGTTTCAAAAAAGCTTTCATGATGAATTCCATTTTGAATAAATGCAACATACCCAATATTTGTTTTATGACAATATCAAAAGATTTCACATTAAAAAATTCCATCTCTATGTCATTGTAAGTATATTTAGATGCATTATTATTCAAGTAATTTTATAAAATACATCAGAGCAAAACAGTTTAACTATTTAAATCAATAGCTTAAAATTAATAGCTTATCTTTTATAGTTCGTAATTTAAAAAATTTTTAAATACTTCGCAGCACAATTTTTTTTATTTGTATCAACATACATTTCTGAAATAAAAATGCAGCGATATATATTTTTTTCCATAGTTAAAAAAATAATTACAAAGAATATAACTTTGAAAAAAAAAGAGAATTCAAAATAATGCAATAATTTAAAACAAATTAAAAAAAAGAACAATATAAGGTCGAAAAACAAACATAAATAGTAAAATCACTCATAAACTTTATTATGATATTATAAAGCTATTATATGCTTTTCTATCATAGCCAATAATCAAACAACAAACATTTTCAACTTTGAATGTGTCCCCTATTCAAGGCATTACATTAACAAAGGGGGCCTTTTACCACCAAGACTTTCAACTTAAGTATCAAATATTTAAAAGAAAATATCAGATTTATGCATTCATGATTTTATCATACCATATGTAGCCTTTTAACCCTTTACACCAGGGATGGAAAAACTTTTCCGTGAAAAAAATCCGTGATCTACTCCACATTTAAAAAATCGAAGGCGGTCTACCAATGGCAGAAATAACGTATATGTTTATATATTTATTTTCAGCAACACAAAAAATGGTATATTATCTAATTTTTCTAAAAAAAAAAGTTAGTATTTACAAAATAAAAATTGACTGACGAAAATAATCAAAGTATTCATATGCATGAAAATTGACCATCCAATTCACTTTGTTTAGATGAAATTTGACACAGTATATCTGCGACAAGTTTATCATATTGTGGCTGATACGAGCTTATTGCAATGCGTAAACACAAAATTATATGTTCATCTGTTAAACGCGACCGATGTTTAGTTTTTATGGCGTTCATGGTTGAAAAAAGCAGATTCACAAAGATATGTCGATCCAAAGTATGATTTCAAATACAAAATCAATTTGTAAATATTTGGAAACGTTTCCTTAGAAATTAATTTCCAAAAATCAGTATCGCTAGATGCTCTGGATTTAAGAAATCTATCGCATCTTAATTTCTTCCTCTACCGTGACTGAAATGGTATCTATTAAATGTCCTATTTTTTTCAGATACTCCATCAATGCTGCCATTTTCATTTAAATGGAAATATCATAAAATTGAGTATTTTTTCCAACCTAAATAAGTCAATGTGCGTGAATCTTTCAAATTCTTCAAACAAAACATCTAAGTGTTCAGAGTCTCGGTTTGGATTATGGATGAACTCTTCCTCCATGTTATTGCAAGTTTCTCAATTCATGCTTTCTTAATTGAGACGCATACCTTTTTATTGTTTCTTTGAAAGTTTTAATCACACTCATCATGTCTATTAAACATTTATTCTTTCCTTGTAGATTTAGGTTTAAGTCGTTAAGTTTTGCAGTGATGTCGCAGAGAAAAGCTAGTTTCATGAGCCATTTCCCATCTTCCAATTCAGTAATGTGCTCTCCTTTTATTTGCAGAAAATTTCTTATTTCTGGTAACAGAATACGAAATCTTTTTAAAAAAGCACCACGGCTTAGTCACCTCACGTCTGTGTGTAATAAGAGATCTCCGTTTTCTGATTCAGTTTCTTCCAAAAGCGCCCGAAATTGTAGTCTCTGAAGACTTCTTGAACGAATTGAATTCACGATTTTAAAAGCAATTTGCATTATATCATTAGACTTTAGTGTTTTTGAACACAATACCTGTTGATGGATAATGCAATGATAGCTAGTAAAACTGGGAATTTCCTCATCATTATTGCATAAGGCAATAAAACCAGTTCGATTCCCGACCATTGCTGGAGCTCCATCTGTTGTAATAGAGACCAATTTATATATTGGAAATCCTGTCTTATCAATAAAATTTTTAAACGAATTGTAGATATCTTGTCCCCTCGTTTGTCCTTTCAATGGAATTATAGTTAATAATTCTTCTTTTGAAGTCATATCTACGAAAACCATTCTCACAAAAAGGCATAACTGTGCAATGTCACTAATATCTGTGGATTCATCAAATTGAAGTGATAGGAACTTACAAGCTTTTAAATCGTCATTTAATAAATTTTCCAAATTATTATTCATAGCTTCAGCCCGTCGCATCACAGTGTTATGCGACAAAGAAATATTATTTATTGACGATATTAATTCAAATATTTTTAAAATCGTGGAAAAGCACTTCTCCCGCTTTAATTAAAGCTTCTTTTATCAATTCTCCCTCTGCGAATGGTGTTTTTCGCTTTATCAAAACTTCTGTAATTTTAAACGACGCCAATGTTACTGCTTTAGCTTTGGTACCTGGTTTCGTAAATACTGATTGCTGTAAATATAAATTCGCGACTTTAATTCATGCACTTTAACTTTTCGAAGTTCACTGCCGATTGGAAAGTCTGTAGCGTATTTTAAGTACATGGTTTTAAAATGTCTTTCGACGTTTGCTTTTTTTGGTAATGCCACACTTGAGTTACATATGAGACAAACATTTCTCCTTCATCATAACAAAAAAGAAATCATCTTCCCACTCATTGTGATAATGGTATGCTTTACTTCTCTTAGCACTGGTGCCTGGCTAAGTCATTTTATATGGGTTGTTGAAAAACAAATTCAACAGTTTTGAAAAACATTTCGAACATTCAACAGTTTTGAAACAAATTCGTATCAGTGCGGTAGGAAGTAAGTGACCTGCCACGTAATACGATTAACTTAGAAGTGAAACAAAACGGCCAGAAGAGACGGGTAGACTAGACGATTCGGCGCGTCGCTATCATGCGCCGGCTACTGGATATAATCTAAGCATCCCACTTTGTCAAATTGTTTCTATTTAATTTCACTGTAAAACGAAAAATTCAGTGCCTTACTTTGCACAGTTTGTTTTAGGTTTTAAGGCAAAAACTGTAGTAAATTTTTATTTTAAATAATTCATTAATTTTATGACAAAAGTCATAAATTAATTTGTTAATATCCGAGATCACTACCGGGATGGTCGCGCGGACTACCTAAAATGTCTTCGCGGTCGACGTCTTGGCCTTCCCTGCTTTACACAATCATTACTTAGAAAAACTTTGTAGTATAATTGTCATATAAAATAGAAATTTGTAAGGGACAAGTAAGTTTATAATTGTTAAAAAAAAAGTAGAACATTTCTCTCTTGGAAATTTTATGAAAATGGACAATAAGCAAAAAAAAATTTTTTTTTTTGTCTCATGTCATCTTTGGCATCTCTGCCATTAACTAACAAACAACCCAATAAAGTGACGATGAAGCATAAAAAGAATTAAAATTAATGTTCGCAAAGTTGTCTTCAAGATACTTTAAAACAATGGGGTAATGCCTGAAGTCGTCTCAATATCCCCTGGTGGTACAGAAGATGAAAAGTCATATCTTTGATTCCAATAAGATATAAATGCTTCTGTAAAGTCATGTCCAGAAAGCAAATAAAAACAAGCAACTCCAACAGATGAAAGCAGGGAACTGAGGATTCTACTACTTTTGTTGAACAAGACACTACATCTCTTACCTACAACTGCATCACTATACAAGAAAGCTCTATTATTTTTTTTATTCAATGTAAATTATTCTTTTGATGTTATGCAGAAGAGAGTCAGGTTGTGACATCAAGGATCCTGTTTTAGCAAGCAGCCTGCTTGCTTCCAAATATGTCACATTGGCTGGGAATCCACTGGAGGACTATGTTTTTCTAGATTTTTTAAGTTCAATTAACTACCTTTAACTGGAATGAACTAGTGAATTTTCATTATATCTTGAATTTGCAAAAGGCAAACTACCAGCTTCAGAATATCAATAAGAAATACAATATTGTGTTTGGAACAACTTTCCAATTTATTGATCACCAATGATATTGTTGCTATCTTGCCTTCAAAATTGTCACAAAACTTCCCAACAAGAAAATACTAAAAGCACTTGAATAGGCTCCAGTACCAGCATCTTTAATACCATCTATTACTGAGCCATTTGTCGAAAGGGTACCAGCAAAGTATAGTAGCAAGAGCAAAACTTTTTAAGTCACTCTGTATAGAAAATTGCTTACCAACATTCAAACAAGGTCCACATGGCTCTCTAATGTCTCTTGGTTCACAATAGGGTTAAATTCCTGTTGGAAAAGGCTCCAGGAATATCAAAAGTGTCACAAAGCTCATGAACTGTTGAAAGGAAAAATTTGAGTTTTTAATCTTTCATTTCAAGGTTCATTATAATTTAGGAATTTGTTTCTTCTCAAGATCTTTTCGACACTTCTTTAGCTTCCATTCAATAGTATTCAATGGTTCTTAATCTGTCTGGAGTTCCATTGGAACTACAGGGGTGATTCCTTCCCCACCCCCAATGATTAAATGAAACATGATGTTTTGAAAAAGTTTGACAGGATAAATATTAATAACGAAAGGTGAACAGGAAAGCAATGCAGAATAATGAAAAACTGCCAACTGCAAATGTGATTATGAATGCCATTACTGCCTTAGAATGAGAATTTAATCCTCATTCTCCTTATTTCCAATTTTCCCCAGTGATTATCACTTGTTAAATGTGCTGGAAAATCTGCAAAAGACAAAGTTCTGAGATGCAAAAGGGATCAAAACCAAAGTAATGTTATTTTGTTCCTAAGAACCGAACATTTTATTTCAATGGTAAATGTGAAAATGCATCACATACAAAGGTTGTCACATGTAATGGTACTTACTTCGATAAATAAAGTCCATTTTGTCATACCAATACTGCGTCTGGAATTTTATCCCACAACAACAGATATTTTTTGTTTACCAGATAGTATATATATATATATATATATATATATATATATATATATATATATATATATATATATATATATATATATATAGTCCAGTGGCATAGTGGTAGCATTTTGTGCTCTAATCACACAGGCCAAAGGTTCTATCCTTGGTTTGGGTATGGTCGACTCAACCTTTCTCTTTAGAAAGTCATTAAATTGAATACCAAGCATGCTGGAGAACTAAACACTCGAGGCTTTATTTTAGGTTGACTACCTAACCATGACATATGCCTCGTACCCCAGAGCCCTTGGTCAGTAAAACAGATATGAGCATTGGACCCTGGATGGACAGTCATGAGTTTAATTTTTTATAGTTTACATAGTAATATAAATTTGCTGAAATAAATCAAATAAGGTATATAGTAAGCAAAAATACATTTTTCTTCATTTATTTTTCAGTTTGTATAAACATTATTTGAGGGTTTTATTTGCTTAGTATTTTCTTTTCTTTTGCTAATTAATACTTTCAGTTTTTCACATCTATAGTTGAAATATTGTTTTATTAAAAATTTTGTAACAATTACCAATGCAAATGCAAAAGTTTCTTTTTAAGAAAAAAAACAGTTCTTAATTTCGAAAAAAAAATAAAAAATAAAAACACAGAGGCATAAAAATGCTTGCAACTAAAGAAAATTTTAAATGATTTTAATTACATTTAACCATTTTCCTCAATTTTGTATCAAAAACTAAATCTGTATGTAAATAAGTAATGCATGTTAAAGTCAAAACTGACACTGATATGTAATAGCAGTTTAATTTACTGTCTATCTAGAAAAGAGAATTCTTTCTGGTATTAATATTTCACAAGCATTGCTAATGACTATAAAGCATTATAAATAGTTTTGTTCATGTCAAAAATATTTCTTGGTATTAAAATTTGTTTTGAAAAACATTTTCTGGATAGAAGGAAAATAATTAGTGAAAAAAAAAAGGAAAAATCTTCTGGTAAAAATGCATTGGGTATTTAATGATTTTGCTGCATAAGTTGAGAGAAAACAGTTTTAAATTCAATGTTTCCTTTAAACATTCTCTTAAAATCACAATTATAATGATGTGACAAACTACCAACCAGAAATGGCATTAAATAAATTTTTCCAACTATAAAGTCCATAATTTACTCCCATATATGCAGAAAATAAACTTTAGTCAAATTTAAATGGAACATTTGATGCATATCTCCAGTGCTGCTGTATCATAGAATTAAATATAGCAATTAGCCCTAGTTATCACTTTATTGCATATTTTAGGAATAACTTCCCTAAAAAGACTATTAAATCAAATAAAAAATGTTTTTATAACAATTTTTTATAACATAAATAACTATAAGAGCAATCATAATTCAAACATCTCTAAATAAATTATGATAATATATCACATGGAACAAAATGTACATATATTTCTACATGGGGGAGCTGAAATGTATTTAAAAGAAATATTCATACTAAGGACCTGATATTATTGTGGGACAACTGTCACTATTTACATAAAAATTTTAAGAGTTAAAGTATTGAACTAACCTTGGATCTCTGATTCCATTTCAGGAGTAATCATAAGAGATACAATAGGATCACCTGCATTGCGAGGATATCTAGCAAATTCAGACAAAGTAATGGTTTGCATATCCAAAGCTCCATTTCTTGTAACATTTGTCCTTCTAAATAAAAACACTTATATTATCACTCTTTCAAATATTTACTATTTAGCTTTGTGTTACTTATGCATAACTTTACTCCATTAAAACAACTTCAATGAAACCAATCAACTCATTACTCAATAAAAATAATTGATGTTGATATCTGAGTTATTTTCTTTCTTTTAAAAACAAACTTCATTTATAAAAATTTCTATTTTATGAAACTACTCAATTAGACTGACTTAGTGCACTAATTATCATGCAATGCTTAAACAATGATTATCAAGATATGTATAAGAGATTAAATTTCATAATATAACATTTTCAACTACACTTAAGCATGCAACCAAATAAAAGTGATTTAGTATGCGAAGTAAATATATAATATGCAGTTCCATAATTCTATATTAAATAAGAATCTCATTATTACAGTATGTCAACATGTTTTATTTTTATAAGTACTAATCATAATATTATAATAATTAATACAGACATGATTTTTACATTTAAAATTAAAAGGTACAAAACTTCTGAATATTTGATACAGCAAAAATTTCTTATTGTGATGGTCGAAAATTTGAAAACTAACAATATAAAGGAACGAGAATATATTAAAATCTAAAAACACATAAATTAAATAACATGACAATAAGCTAAACAAATTTTGAAATATTTGATGTTTATATAAAGGTATGAATTTATTATACATATGGTACTTTACTTGGTGAAATTTTTTTAAAAAATCATAATAGTAATCCAAGGATTTCTGACTTATATATTATACAAGGAAAGTTTACTGTCTTGTCCTCAAGAACTTTTTTAAAGTTTATAAGTAGAACACATGGATAAAATTTGATAAAAGTAATTTGAGTACATATGTAACTTCTATCATATTTAGTTTTTGAAAAAAAGTATTAAAAACAAATTTAACTAAATACAGAATACAAAAAAAACATTAAATGGTCAAAAACATACTCTTCAACAATTTTACAAATGGAAAAAGGCGTCTATAAGAACTGCATATGATTGAATCTATAAAAGTCCTTTAAAGCAAATAATTATGAAGTCATAATAAATGTAAAATAAGCTTTTAACATCCTATTCTTCATCGATAAAAAATGTGAGCTTGTAAAAATACAGTTTCACCAGCAAACAACTAAATAAATGAAAAAATTTAAAATCAAAGTTATCATTATTTGCTATAATCTATAATTGTAAATATCAAATTATAAAAAGATAATTTTAATACTCCTTATGTTAATGGACATTAAAATATTTTACATAAAAGTGCAGTCATAGTAATTGTTTCCTAATCTCAAGAGTAGATACATTCTTTAATTAGTAATAAAACAATTAAATATTACATAATGATTTCGTGATATCACTTGAGAACAGTATTATTATTTAATAATGTGCGAGTCCATATTCCTGTCCATGTAAAACTTAATTACAAGCAACAACACTGGTGAAGGAAAAGGATAAAGTTCGTTTTTTTAATAGAAAATTAAAGAGCGTGTAATGGTTGGTTGGGTTTTGTGGCGAAAGGTCCAAAAATGGACAAGCTGCGCCAGAGCCTGTAATGGTAAGGAGAGACAATTAGTATTATGGAAATAATATATATATATCTAATGATAGGTACAAATCTAACTGTCCAATAAAATGATTAAGTATATTCCTAAATATTATATTGTCTTTTTGATGGCTGCAAATGATTTTATAAGCAATCTCAACATTTTCAGTGCAACTTCATAAGCCAATTTGGAATCAATTAAAGCGTCAACAACTGAGTCAAGTTGAACAAAATATCAAATAATTATATATATTTCTCATTCCAAATAAAAAAAAGTCAAAGCAAGAAGTACTTTGCTTTCATTTTTTAACTTTAAATCAAAAAGATATAAGACATCAACTCTCATATATTTTTCATTCTTTCCCTCTTACCCTAACATCAAATTGCAAATAAATCATTTGCATGTTAATTTGCATATTTTTTGCTAAATTAAAAAATACATAGAAAAAACTTATAGAAATTAATTTAAAAGTATCAGTGTACTGAGGTAAGATCACAGAACTCTATAAAATTCTCACATAATAAAACTTAAAATCCAGTTAAATTTACTCCTTCATTAACATTATATGCAACTATTTAACTTATATCAAAATGAAAACTAAGTTTTTATTCTCATTTCTGAAATTTTATAAATTTATAATCTTTTTAAGTGATACTTAAAAAATAAAAAATTTAATCAAAAATATTTTAATACTGTGCCAAATAGTGTTCTGAATGTTTTAATAACCTATGCCTGAATTTGTTATATATATAGAAAATGTTAGACCTTGCTGAAAAAGATTGCTGCCCCCTCTTAAGTATGTGGGAGTTACTTATTGTTTGCTTCTGTAATCTGAAGTAGAAATTGAGTTAAGTAAACAGAACATACAAAAAAACAGAATGCTTTTACAGTTCTTATAAAATTTTGAGTCCATTTTGAAGAATGTATAACAACCTGTAACAGCATGCTTACAAATGATAAATTTATTGTAGCAACGAATTATATTGTTTTGAATTAATAATTTATTAATATAAATACAAACATATAGTTTCATTAGACATTGAAAAAATTTTCTATGAACATTAAATTTAATAGTATCATGACATTAACGTTTTTTCAATTTAGTACAATGCTTTTAAAACCGGAAAAATTAAAATGTTCAATTTTTAAACATTCTACTCATAATTTGAGATGCTAAAATGTACCAGCAAGTCATTTCATGTGATCACCCATCTACTTTAAATGGTTTTATTATTTATAAATCAAGATAACTTAAAACTATATAAATAATGTAAAATAGTAACAGAATCAAGCACTTTTTATAATGTAGATATTTAGTCTTGGACTTTGTAAGAATGCCAATTATGAAACCTGAGGGTTAAAGCTAGTTATAACTGAAACTAAATGAAAATGTTTAGCCCATTTTGGAGCAACCACAAGAAGAAAAACAAAATTCAAACGAACAAAAAATTGACTAGGAAAAAAATTACTTTAGAAATACCCAAACAATAAAACTTGACAAATCAAACATTATAATCGTATTCTCAGATCAAAAATTAAAGTCAAAAGAAAAAAGCAGCAACTAAAAATTCCACTGCTTTTCCTGTCCAAATGCAAAATTTTGTTTTAAGACAGTATTATAAAAACTTGTTGAACACATGTAAAAAAAAAATGGCAAATCTGAAAAATCAAATTTCATATTGTGTCTAGTGGCAAGTTTTTGTCTAAAACACAACTCCAAATGCTTTTCAGATTACTTTTTCCTTAAATATCCTTAAGCAACATAAGAGATTGTGCATCTCTTTTTCTTCTATATGCCTTATTATCACCCTGACAAGACTATGAAGACATTTTAGCAAATCAGGTATGTAATATAATGTAATCTTTAATAAAGCAAAAAAATTTTTAGAAGAATGAACATAAATCCATACAGCTAAAACAGTTCAATGATAGTTAAATAACAGAGATAAAGGAAATGATGTATTTCCTTTGATAATTTTATTGAAGAATCTAAATAACTGCCAATAACATGATTTGCAGTATGGGCATATATTTTAATTTTCTTTTCTTTTCTTTTACAAAACCAATCACGAATAATTTTTAGGAAAAAAATTGGCAGGTAGTCTCAGTTATTCTGGTGCGTACATGTGTATGATGACAGAGCAACATGTCACTAAAGACTTATAAATTCTTCTCATCGGAAGAATATACAAGAATTTGTAAAATATTTTCTTAAAGATCATAGAAGATAACTAACTTGTCAAAGTTTTTACTTATTGTAAAATTTTGTTTACATTTTTACTGACTTATAAAACCACAATTTGTAGCTAATATCCTCAATTTAAAGGTAGGACTCTTTCTTCCATATTTTCCACCAATATAAATTAATAATCTATCAAACACTAAGTAAGATGTCTGAAATACAATTTTTATATTTATTTACATCTTTCTTAAATGAAACCATCAAATGAACACTTCTTGGAGAAAATGCTATATTAAAAAATGTTATAAGATTCTTTCTCATTGGTAATTTCAAATTTATACTAAAAGACAAGACAAAATATGTTGAAAGATCTAAGTTCTAAACTAAAAGCAGAATTATACTAATTTCATATAAATTAAATTCAATGTTTTACAACCACATAATTTTTATCCTAATGCCAAGAAATTCAAGAAAGATTTTAAGTGGTTCAAGACATAAAATTTCATTAAAAAATCTGCAACCAAAATAAAAGATGGAAATAGTGTAAAAAAAGCATTTAAAAATATTAACGTGGTACTTCCTACTTAAAATTGCAGAAATATACAATGCTATTTTGCATAAAAAAAATCAATTTTAACAAGTTAGAAAAAATCATATTATTTATCAATCTTTAAAAAAATAACTGAACAAACTAGTTTTATGAACACATAAAATACTAGAAATTAATAGTTTAAAAATTTTATTTTTCTGAAAACAATCAGAAAAATAAAATTTGAATATTCATTAAGAATAAACCAGATCCATTTAAATAAGTACATATTGAATTTATTGGTGTGTCAAACTAACTTTAAAATCATATAAATACTTTTTTATATATTTATAGTAGAACTAAATATAATCTAAAAACATCTGCAGTAAAGGTAAAGAGTTCTACAGAAAATTTACATGAAAAACAAACAAACCTATGTTTCTTCCAATAACGAAATGCTATCAAACAGAAAGCTTCAATAAGTACACACACCAGAAAACATAATATAATTGGAGCAGCTGTAAGTCCTTCTTTTTCTTCTTCATCAAACTCATCTGAAAAATAAAGATTATAAAAGATGCAGTTAAATAGTAATAGGTAAAATAAAATATAATCAACAAAATTATAAAAATGCCATAAACTAGATGAGTAAAATTATATATAAGAATAAAAGTAATTTTATTCAAAAGTAATAAACTTAGAAAAGATAATAAGATAACAAACACACTTTTGTGGTATTTTATTATGAGTTCATTAGTTTAGAGTAACAAATTACATTCATTCTAAGTAAGTATTTGCAAGTTAAGTATTGACTAAATTCATAAAAAAATTGTTACAAAAACAAGCTATTAATTTGATTGAATTTGAAATCTTAAGCTATTTAAAATGCATGAATCAGAAAATGCATGTCACATAAATATTTCAGTTATGAAAATTTTTCTCACTACAAAGTGGAAACATTCTAGACAATTCTTAAGAAATAAAATGTATCTACTTCGGAATACAGAGTTATCAACAATAAATTAACTATATTCTTATAATCTTTAAGTATTTAGACAAATAAATATAAAATGGCTCAATACTTATAATTGAAACTTAAATTTATAAGCCCTTAAAAAATACATTAAGAGATAAATGGTAGTCATTTACTTTGTTTTCTAAAGTTTCCTTTTAGTCTTTCTTTTCACAGGAAAACAGGAAATATTTCTCTTTTTTAAAAATCAAATTACAACAATATGTCTAACAAGTTATGAACTAAAAATTGTTGATTCTATTAATAGTAATAAAATCTATATGCTGAAATATAAAACTGCATATAAAAAAGTTATCAACATTACTTGTTTATTAATAAAATTTATTTTAAAATTCAATTTTCTTTATTACAAGCAAGTTCTCAAAAATTTAATAAAATTTAAGTGTAATATTTATTAAAAAATATATTGATTATACTTTACTCTTTCTAGTAATTTTGAAATTTTTCATAATTATAAAATTAAAAGAATTATCTGACATTTGTATGCCTTAAAGTTTACCAAACTCAGACAAAATAAAATAAGTTCATAAAAATTTTTTGAAGATTTAATTAGTACCGAATTTATTGTTTTTATATATTGCTAGTTAATGTAACCTCATACAAATTTTTAAATTCATTTTGATACATTATGAGAAAAAAAGATATCATTACATACATATTTTATCATGTCATTTGTCACTGTATGGGATACATGTATGTATGGGATACAATAATGTAATATGTATGGGATACATGTATAACCATCCTAAACATTAATTCTCATGTAAATCTATCAAATATATATTTAACAAAAAAAAAACATCAATAACTCATGATGGACAAGAAAAAGTCAGATATAAAAAGTGATTACTTTCAGTAGTTTAGGACTTTGTCAAACTTCAATCCAAATCTGCATATAATTTACAGAAAAGATAAATGGTAAGAACATACTGATAAGAACTACAAAAACGAATAAAATCAAACAAAATGGATTTAGTATAGTGAGAAGAGAAAAAAATTATCAATGGAATCTTTATATGTTTGGGCACTGAATCTAACAGTCAAAAAGTCCCCACTCTTCTTTTGGTGCTTAAAAAAGAAAAAAATATTTTGAAATTAATCCAAGAGAGAGAAATGCTGTAATAAACCCATTAGAATCAGTAAAATAACTAAATTGACAGATTATTTCTCGAGGATGTCTGAAATGTATTATTAACCATTTGAGTGTGGAAGAGTTTTCTTATATATAAACATAACATAACAAGAGAAGTGTGATAGCGCTTCACTGCACTCAAATTATATAGTCAAGCATATTATAAAGTCAAACCAGAGTCAATGACACTGCTAAGCTATTTTTGTGTTCAAAGAATAAAATTTTACTAGCCAAATATCGTACCACCAAGCATAATTAGTCAATTGGCAAAGAATGTTGATTTTAGAACTGGACAAGTACAATTGAAAAGTATCCTATAGAAAACACCAAATCATCTTAAATTCCTCAGGTAAATCAAGAAAACAATAATAAGTTATGTTGCTTCTATAATGGAATTCATTGAAGGTGAAATAAGGATCTGATTTTGGCTTTTCATCGTATAATCTTTTATTTCATTCCCAGTAAAATGTCTAGGTGTACAAAATAGTTCAGCATAATTTTGCCCAACAAAAGAGAAAACTTTGTTATTGGCCAAAATTTGTTTTGACATACTTTAAATAAGTTAAAGAACACAGTAAATTCAAGAAACATCATTAAATTGCTTAGAAATTTAAAGATGAGGCATATTTCCTTCAGAAACATATATTAATAGAAAACATCTTAAAAGTATTGCAAATCTCAGGATGGTCAAAGAATACTTTGTATAATGTATGCTGAGAATATACTATGGTTTTTGATATTAGGTATCCACAGGCAAAATACAAGAAATGCATATAAATATTTACATCATAAATGACCAAACTTTTTTTAAAAGAAATGTTACTTCTAACTTTTTCAACCTAGTAAAAATTTTAAAAAAGTGAAACATTTTATTTGTTGATTATGGGACTTTTAAACAAATAGCTCATTTTTTCCATGTAAGTCAGAGTAACATAAACATAAAAAATATTATAATAAATAAGCACAAATTTAGGTTTTATTGATAACATTTCATAGTTAATAAATATATCCATCAGTTAGGTTAGTCAAAAATAAAATTGGATAATTTGAAATATTTAATTTCAAATAGTTTTAATAGATTGTCCATAAATAAAATGGCTTTTGAATTTTTTGTCTTGTTACCAAGTTCATTATGGTAAAATTAGTTCTATAAGATGTCTATAAAATTATACATGTTTCATGTACATATCAGTATCCCAAATGATATTTTAATTTTATTGTGTTCATAATGGAAAAAACTTGTTTAAAAACATTTTGATCCAAACATCCAATAACATCTGATAAATAAACAGTAAATTTGGAAACTGCTTATTGGTACACATTTCCAAAATTTTATTTAATTTGGATTACTTAAAAATTAAATAAGTTCGTCATTTGCTTTTTAATGTAACATGTTGAATTGTAATTTGGATTTCAAGTGTAAAAAATTTCTTGTAGAGAAAGTAAAAAGGGATTTCGAAAAATGGTCAATATTTTTTATTATTTTAAAAATCTTAACTACATACAGGAGCAATATGCTGTTTTTTCCAGATACTTCAAAAAAATTTCAAAAAATTAATAAAATAAAATTTCAAAACTCATGATTTGCATTTTTTTAAAGGCAGCACACATTACAATAAACTTAATAGCTTCTTCAGAGAAAAGTCCACAAAGTCATCATTAATTCAGAGCTATAATCAAATTTTATTGATACAACAGACTACAAAGTCGACAACAGAACAAACGTCTTAACGCAAACAGCTTTTTGAGAGATAATACAATGATACTTAAAAACATTTCCTTAAAAATATTTTTCTAGTAATATAACAAAACCTGTCATTGCGCCAAAGATACTCTATCTAGTTTTGTACATTTAAACTTGTGTAAACAAGTTAAAATTAAATAGCACCAAAATAAGGAGTAAATTAGATTTGTGAAAACAAATCAATTACACAATTAAGCTGCTTAAAAAATATCCTTGCACATAGTTAAAACTATTAGCATATAAATCAAAAAATTCCACATTATTAAAATTATTGTCCACACCCACACAAATATACTTAATTTTGCATTGAGTGAAGTCACAGCTTTATCTAAAGTCAGTGAAAAGTATTTGAAAATAGTAGAACAGGGAATTTGTATGCCAACAACTTGGTCCACGCCCTTTACATGATGCATAGTGGTATTGAGCTAGATAAAGCTAACTCATCCTGTATATTTTTATATTTATATCACCAATATTTTGGGCAAATAATGAAAAGATATATTTTATCTCCTCCCTATCAGAATTTTTTTTCCAGCAAGTAACAGAAAGTTTCTAAGAAGTTTTTACCATTTTTCAGTTCATTTCAGTTCTGCAACAAAGATTATTGAAAGCTAATTATAAATTTGATTCCCAGTGATCTGATGGTATATTTAAAGTTGAAATCACAAAGTAGTTTTTTTAAATGTGTCCAGATTAAACTTTTTAAGTAATGTTTTAGAAAACAGTTAGTCAAACTGTTAGTGACACAAACTGTTTTACAAATAGTTTGAATTGTATTTCACAAACAATTTTAAACAAATTGAATATTCTCTTTACATTTATTTTTCAATGAGAAAAGTTGAGCTGCTCTTTGAAAAAAAGAAAATAAAATTTTTAAAATAATGATGCCAAAATCTAAAAACAATTTAAAAAAAGGGATCAACATCTTTCTTGACAGTTTAAAATCCATTGCTTGAATTCATTAAGCAATGCAGAGTATTAAACCCACTCTCACTTGAGAATGGAGAACCAGAACAAAACACATTAACTTCTAAAAGTAACAACTCTCACATTTGGCAATTCCATGACCAACATTGTTTTAACACATTGTTGTTCTGATGCCACATTCCCAGATGTTATACATTCAGAATCTGTGAAACAGGTGCAGAAAGCTAACTCAAACACAGAACATAGTGTTGAAGGTAAAACATAAATTCAGAGATACAAGCCTTGAACCCCTTATCTAACTTAAAATATATAAATTATTACAAATAAATTATTTTTAAATACAACCACTCAATCTAAGAAAATCATAAGTGCCAATATAATTAGCCCTTGTGCGCAAAAAATGACTATTGAGCAACAAACAAACCAAACTTATCCTACGAAAATCTACCTTGAGTTTATTTGATGATGGGCTTATCATAATAGATCAATTGAAAAATTACTGTTGCTATATTAGATTAAAACAGTAAAATAGTCATGATTTAACTAGTTTTATAATACCAATAACATACTGTCAAAACTAGGGCTTTGAGCAGGAAGTTAACTAAAACTCAAAAAATGTTATCTTGGTTAAAATGAAAACAGGAAATGAACAGAAAAAATATTGGTTTATTTCAGTTTGATATATTTTCAGCCATCTTGTTACTGAAACCAACTTTTTGATATTTTTTAATTTTATGCAATCATATAATTATTATTACGTGTACATTGCTTCTGGATTTCCTGTTTTGAAGTTCACTAATAATTTTCTGTTTTATTTTCATATGAAACTTTTTGTAGAAAGCAGATTTGTTTTAATTTACTGAACTAGAAATATAAATAATTCAAGAAAATTATCAGTCTGATACACATTTTTCACATTTGAGCATGTGATCATCAACAGATGTTTGCATAGACTGATATACAAGCAATATAGATCAGTGATGTGAAGTTTTTGGACTCACAAACTAGTAAATTCATAGTTTAAATCTGTCAGACCAATAATAGGATTTTTTAAGTGTTAAATATATTTATAAAAAAATTGTTACTATATATTATGGTGTTATTCCATGAAATGTCATTTTTATAATTTTTCACATAATGCTATGTTTCAATGCATCTTAAAACATAACTCAACGTGATGAGTAAATACGCTCCACATTTTTCAGGGGACAAGTGTAATTTTCTCACAGACCACCACTTTGATGATCACTAGTATAGATAAAGAAGTTGTTGAACAGGAAGTATTCAGTGGAGTTCCACCCTAAGAAAGAAAAGGATTGTGATATATGCATAATAATAAGTGCCTGTCTAATTAGTCAGGAGACATAAAAAGAACAGTAACAATCAAAATTAATTCATGAAGAGTAAATACAACAGTCAACTAGAAGTGAATAGTTAAGTAAATAGAGAGAAAAAAGTAAATATGTTTAACCCTCAACCGGCTCTCTATTCTTTTGCTTTATGCTCCTAACTCAATTGCGTCCATGACATTCCAATGAAGTTTTTTACATATATATTAAAATCTTTATTGAAATGCAAATATTTTAGCTTATCTTCAGTAGAAAGATTATTATTTTGCAGGTAGTAAATGGGTAAAATTAAAATTTATATACCTCACAATCCATAACAGAAGCAATTTTGAAACTACAAAATGAATAATTAACTTTAAGCAGTTTTTACAGAATTTAGATTCCTTACAAAATAAAATTTTCAAAAATTTCTTTGCAGATATTTTATGTAATCAGTTATTGAACAGGGAAGCTTTATAAGTAGAAAGTGATAGTTTAGTAAAAGCAGTTTATTTGGACACACATTATCAAATCTTCTGTCCACATTATAAAAAGTACAGGTTGTTTAACATTTAAAAAATAATTAAAACAAATTACAATTCTTAGAAAAATCAATCAGAGGAAGTACAATCTTCTACTGAAAGCAATGAAAATAAAGATGGTTTGGTTTGTTTGTAACTCAATGGTCCTTTTTTCTATATCGAAAACTATAGCTTAAAATAGATTCCAAGTCACTACAAACATCCAAACCCAAGGTGGGGTTTGAACTCACAAACTGTAGAACCATGGGAAAGGCACTAACCATTTGGCTACAAGCTCAGCAAAAATGAAGATGATTTAGAGACTCCTTCAAAAAAGTAAAAAATTGACAATAAAATACATAAATCCCCTATTTCTACTGAGACTGACATGAATTCATTTTAAATAATTTTGACACTGAATGAAGGCTTGATATAAAAAATAATATTTGAGAATTCTAGGAAGAGAATAAAATGTCTCCTCCACACCTGATTAAGATTGCAATGAGGTTTTGGCAACACCAGCTATACAAGTTAGCATTAAAAAGAAAATTTCAGATTTGAAATTTATTCTCTGAGACAACAAAAATAATCTTAGTGGAACTACATCAGAAGACATATTAATAATTAAAGGCAATTTTCATACGTTAAATAAACAAACTTATTTTTACATAATTATTGCAAAGTCAAGTGCACTATGTGAGCATTAGTGACAAGGGCACACTTAATCATTAACCTATTATTTATTCAAATATAAGTAATATGATACATTTCCAATACAATTATTAAATTTATATAAAAAATTTAAGAGTTTATATGCATTTTTTAATTAGAACTTTTATTAAAAAATAAAAAAAACTGCTTTGAAATTAATAGCAATTAGCTCTAAAGAAAAATAACAAGTAAAAATATTTTGCATCAACTATAAGATTTAGTAAAACTATAATAAAATGAAAAAAAAAACTTACCAGAAGCACATATCATGGTGCCATTAACAATAGCTACATGATAATTTCTAGCACATAGACAAATTAGATGTTGATCATATAGAGAGCAATGGCTATTAGGATCAAGTTGCTGACAATCTGTATCATATTTACATTCTTCACCAAGAAAAGAATCTAGCATAGAATAACTATATTGATTTCACAACTTCATAAAAACAAATCAAATCATTTAATTATTTTATGCAACACTGCATTAAAGTATATAAATCATATTATCAAAATAAAGATAGACAAAAAATAAATTTCATAAATATCCAATCAGTTCAGAACAACAATTTTATCTAACAAA
Source organism: Latrodectus geometricus (assembly GCA_026290005.1). Taxonomy (NCBI): domain Eukaryota; kingdom Metazoa; phylum Arthropoda; class Arachnida; order Araneae; family Theridiidae; genus Latrodectus; species Latrodectus geometricus. Next base: position 500,841 of record JAPDSC010141057.1, read on the forward strand.
ATGATTAATAAAATAAAATGGTAAGTAAACATAAAAATATTTGTCACTAAATAATCTATATTCACAAATTAATAATTTTTCATGTTAATGCCAAACCTAAACGATTTACAAAAAATATCAACTTAGTTAACTTATTATACTATACTTTAATTTAACATGATGGTGGTTTGCAATTTCTATGGCTTAACTTCAACTAATTTTATCTATGCCAACCCCAGAAGTTGTTTTTACTTTTTAAAATCTTTTAATTTATACCCAAAATTTTCTTAATGCTTTCAGTTTATTTGGATTAAAAGCAAAAATCGTGAACAATTTCTCAAAAGAAGTGTGTTTTGAAGAGTATGGTCATTTCATTTATTGTCTAGAAATTGGGTGCTTATGGTAATATAGAATAATATTTGCAGAATCAATGACATAAAATGTTAGACATCAGTTTCATTCTACCATTTTAAAGTAAAATGGAGTGGCAGGAGTGATTAACAAATGTATGAGAAATTTTGTTAGGCCTCATTTCTTCAAGAATGAATATTCATACTCAAAGATGACCAAAATAGTTAAGCATTTCTCACATTCAGAAATTAAGACAACAATTAATAAATATAACACAATATTAGGTGTCATAATTATAGCATAAAGCAAAAAATATCTTTATGAATAAAGAAAAAAGTATAAATTCTCAAACTAAATATCATACAAATCAAAAAATGATTAAAAATACTACTTTCAAAGACTATATAAATGTAATATAATTTTAAGAAAAATAAAAAAAATGTATATCTAACTGGGTCAGATAAAAATTCATTATTATAAATCTCTTGGTATGATTTCTTGGTACCCTATTGAAATAGGAACTCACAATAGGAGTCTAAGTACATATGTGTAAAATTGTTTTAAAATTTCATTTTACATACATGAGAAACACGTTTTGTTTATATATAAATACTATTTTAAGAAGTTTCCAGTGCATTTGTTACAATTAACATTTCGTGAAAACTAAGTTTAAATTTTGTCTTCACATATTAATGTCACAATTGTACCAGCAACAAAAAATGATTACATTAAAGTCATTACAAGAAAATAATGTTTTTTTAATAAAAATTAAAAACAGATCTCACCTAAAGCTTGCATTGATATTTTTCTTAACCTCATTTGAAATTCTTTCAACAATACTTATTCATGAGAATTCCATATAGAGAAAGGTAAAGGTAATAGTCACTATTTTTGCTTTTGAATTGTAAAAGATTATTACATTTTGAATATTACAATACTTTTTTCACAAATTTACAGATCATTTACAGTTTTATAACATAATTAGACAGACTGCTAGCAACTGCATTCCTTAAAAACTCAGTTATTAATGTTTACTTGCCTTGACTTTTAAGGATTTTTTATTCATTATACCTTACAATAAATATTTTATTGTTTACATAATTTTCATGTTATTTTGTTACTTTTTTTCCTTCATATTAAGTATTACTTAAAATAGTTTACATAACATTCTTAGAGATAACTTCACTGCTTTGCAAATTTCATTTGTCTCTTTGATAAATTTCTAAATACATTAGAATTCAATAAATGGATTATATATTGCAGTAGATTTTATTAATTATGTTCCCATAATACACTTTTTAAATGTGTAGACTATATTCAAAAAGAATATCACAGAAAATATTTTACAAATTAGTAAATAAAGACAGACATTTTCATATACTGTTTTCTAATTACATTTGAGTAATATGACAATATTATTACATCACTTAAATTCTTTTAGATTGCAGAAATTATAAATGAAGTAAAAAAATAATAATTAATAAAAAGAGCTGTGTGCTTATTACAGGAAATATATTTTTATAGGTTCTTAGGAAATCTCTATGTTTGTGTTAGAAAAACAACTTTGTTTTGTTCTCTCTTCTTGCTTCATTTTTTTCCTTTTCAAAAAAGAATTTCTCTTTCGCACATTCTTCAGCTTTTCTAAACAGATTTTGTTATGGGTTTAGTTTGATGTCTCATCAAAAAAAAAATAATAATAACAATAACTGCAATTGTTTTGTGGCGTGTGTTTTGTGATTGTGGCAGCTCTATTTACATACATATAACATATATATATATATATATATATATATATATATATATATATAATAAAGAAATGCAGGTAACTATCTTTACGAAAATTAAATTTTTAGTTAATTATTAAAGTAGATTATTAATTTAATTGTTAGGTAAAAAAAACAATGATCATGTTAAATTTTAATATTCAAAGTTAGATTACAAAGCAAATTCATTTTTCTTTTGAAATGACATCTTCGTGAAAAAAAAAATTACATCTTTATACTATTTACTATGTTGATTTCAGATCACTGAATCTTGCCTCACAAAATGGATGAAAACCATTTTGAATATCTTAACCTGAATTCAAATTGAATTAATTTTTTGTTTTTATTTAATTTTCATAGTGAAGGGAAGAGATACCTTTTTTATAATGCTTTATTCAAGCAAGCAAAATTTCATGATAACAATTTCACAATATTGCATACCAGAAAGAAAAATGATTTTATACACAAAATAGCGTGATTTTACAATAGCTGTCTAAAAATCTTTATCAACCCAAAACAGATAAATGTTTTTTTTATGAATGACTGTTGGCTACTTTCTTTTCGTCCCCATTTAACAATGGTGGGGTACAATCTATCAACTGGGAGCCATAAAAAATTATTCTTTTTGCTTTCTCCATTGTGATACCTTCTAAACATTATCTATTGATCGTAATCCACTTTTTCTTGTTTATTTAATTTGTTTTTTTACTTAAATTGTCATCGTATAATGTAACTTTACAAAATAACATTTAATTTTAAAAAAGGAGTAAGAAGGGAATGCTCAATAAATTGTGTAACTCAAATCACTAAAACGAGAAATATTTCCATACTTTTTTTCAAAAGATTAAAGATTTCTTATTTCACAACCATATTTGCTTTTGAAAATAGAAAATATTAGTCAATATGCTTTTTCTCTTTTATTGCTTCTTTTATTATTGCTCAGTTACTTATAATAACTAATTTTTCAATTGATTACAAGACATCAGGAACTTTTCTGTTACTAAGACCAAGTATTTTGCAAAACATTCAAAGTATAATAACAACTAAAATAGTTATTTTTCTCAAACCCTTAATAAAAATCACAATAAAATTAACTTTGCAACATGTTAGTAGGATAAATAATATATATATATATATATATATATATATATATATATATATATATATATATATATATATTATAATTAATTTAATAATAAAAAAATGGCACTTATCTTGGCTATTTTAAAAAAAACATTTTGTGACTAGCAACATAACAGAAAAGAATTGAATATTTTGATATATATTCACAGAAATTGTTCATATAAACCAATTTATTAAAAGTGCTAACCCAAACGTACAGGTTACATAGAAATAATGTATTTGCCTTAGCACCCTAAAATATTTATTTTTGATAATTACATTATTAGAAGTGTCTTTGATTATTTATAACTTTTTTAATATTTGGGTTAAAAATTTAATTTCTTTAAAATATTGTGAAATACTTTAATACATATGTATACTAATTAAAAATATTCAAAGAAATTAATCACAATATTAATGATAACACAAACATTTGTAGCATAAAATAAAGATTAGCACAATTGGTTTAGTTATTAGCTATAAACTTATTCACATCCTGGGTCTAAATTTAATTTAGGTTTAATTATTAGATCTCTAGATTAACAATTCATCAAATGCACCCTGTGTTAATAGAGAAATATATGCATTCTTGGAAAGATTAATAAATGTATATCTTAAATGCCTTAATCATACAGCTTCATAAAGAATTTTAAATATTCTCTCGATACATGCAGTATATGACATCTATTCCCAACATATTAATAATACAAAAACATTATTTTTAAACAAATTCGCAAAATTTGTATACATTTTTTTCTGAATTTTTCTTGCAAACTAATTAAGAAATACTTCACTTGTCTGATGGAAAAATATTTTCAATGGTATACTCAGACTTTATCACTCATTCTCAAAGTGTTCTGCAGTAGGAGTGGGCAAATTATTTTCCAATCACAAGAGCAATATATCTTAAAGAATTATGATATTTTCGGAAGATAAAACATTCTTACGAACACATTTACATATATTCTTTCATCTTCTTACAAATAAAATGTTTTGATGTAATAGCTTTCTTTACAAACTTAAATAGGTTAGTGATCAAAGGATTTAAGACCAAGTTTATCAACTGGAGCTAATTAAAAATTTTACGAAATTTTCCATTCTTTCATGATAAACATCGCGTGTGTAACACGCCACACAGGTTGAAAACAAGACATTAATAACAAAGAAGAATACAATATAATACTACAGGTTAGCTTAAAACAAAAACTAATTACAACAGCGAAAAATTATCATATACTTTTACCTGTGAATCCACTAATTCTTTTCAAAAAAAAAACTGACGAAAGAAATACAGTTATTACGAAATATTTATTTCGCATTATTGTGCATTCCATTATTTTCATATTGATGATTGTCACACGAATTTGGATATTTCAAAAAAGAGAATGAGGAAAGCATGTTAAATATGGTTTTATTTTAATTGCCTTTAAAATTAAGGTTTCGTTTAACACTTCTGAATGATTGCAAATCACATTATATTTTTTCTAAAATATATGGATATTAATTTACGTCTCGGTGATCGCCATTTGCACATGAGACGTAAGTGAATCGAAAACTATAATTTAAAATTAAGTTTCGGAATCGGCACCACAGTTAAACATTTGCTTATATGTAAGTACATTTTCTCATTGAATTGCGTGTTATACATACTGTGCTTACCTCAGTCTTAATATTATAATTCATTTATTTTAGTTTTTGTCTCTGAATAACAGCAAAATAGATTATTGATGATCTTTGAGAATTCATTTTCAAAGAAATTCATGAAGAAAATATTAATTAGACTCATAAACCTTAAAATAAAGATCATGTTCTGAGCCTCTTCCGTTTGATCAGAATCCTGAATAATAAAGATCAGTCTCTCGGTCAGTTCCATAGAGCTACTCCTGACTCTATGGTCAGTTCATGTTTTCTCAGCCTGGCACAATAGACCTACTACCTATTGAAACTGTAACTACAGCAAATCACCACAACAATACCAAATAAGTGACGGTGTCAACAACTGAAATAGCACTTTCTTCACCATGCCATATCTCTCTTATGAAGGGATATTGAAAACGTTATTATAGAATTGTTAATAAGTTTCAGCAATATTGTTTTCGGCCACGAGAAAGACTGTTTCTACAGCCCCCCTATTCTTTTCTTACTTTAATCCAATTATTATATCTTCAAAAGGATTTTATTTAATCTCTATGAGTTTTTTAAAGAAATTGTGTTTCATGAATCCAAATAAAAAATGACATTTATGATTTTAATTGATTGTTGTGTTAATTTAAATAGAAAGATGGAGTTAACAAAACGATTCAATGATTCTATAATATTACAATTTGCTTAAAGAACCCTAGTAGCAGAGACACAGACCAATATTGGTCTGTGCTTACCTCTAAAGCTAAACATAAAAGTTATTTGTACTTGGAAATAAATTTAACAAAATATATACACGTATGTATTTAAATTTATGAAACATATAGCTAACTGGTTGATGTTATGGAAAATAATCAACAAATATTAAAATAAAAAGTCTTTAATAAAAACATTGTTTAAGACAGTATTTACATGAAAGAAAAAAATATACAAAATGTTAATATATTATGATCAATATTTGGAAAATGCAATGGCAACTGAAAAAATGCAAATAAAATGCTGCATGTTAACAACACAAATGATTATACAACCATAAGCTACAATAATTAACTTAATAATAAAATATTCACAGAAGTTATACTAAGATTGAAAAGCAGTAAATGATTTTTAAAAATTAGAATTGTTAATGGTTACAATAAGATATAAAGCATACAGTTGTAGGTTACGAACAAAACACTGATTCTTAACTATACACGTGTGATTCTGGAAATTAGAACACTATATTTAAAAAACACTATAAATATTCACAAAAGTTATACTAAAATTAGAAAACAGTAATGATTTTAGTAAATGATCCTTGAGTAATGATAATAGAAAGGAAATATTGTGATCTGAGCCCTCCTAATTTTTAAAGCATACAAACGTTTAAGTAATGGGTAATTTATGGATGGAAATAAATGGCTTAGTTACAAAAAAAATAATAATGTTGAATAAATCATGTTTAACAGATAATAATTTAAATATCACTTTCTTTAGAATTTGAATTCTTGTTCAGAATTAAAGATAAGGCTATATTTAGTTGTTCAATAGGATTTGGTTTTACAATTGAATTTTTTGGATTTTTAAGAATTCTGTGTGTAGAGTACAAAGGCCTCTGACTGGTAATTTTTTTTGTTTGCAGAGACTTTTTTTAAGAATATCTTGTGATGTATGTGAACAATTGGTTGATGTAATTACGCATTTAAATTTGGTTCTGTTGGTGAAATTAGTCTTTCAGCTGCTACAATCTGACTATTTGATGATATTGAATCAATAATGCTTACAATTTTTTGTTTAAGTTTCTCTTTTTTAAAAGAAATGTTTAGGTTTGAAGAAGGGGAATTATTTTTACTTAGCTCAAAAACTAATGAGTCTGACTCTTTATTTTGATCAGTAATATGCATATGGAGATCATCATCGTTTTGAAGAATTACATCTTCAGAATTATTACTAGTGTTCATGGATTTTACACGACATATTAAATGGATATGTTTGCACGTATTCTCTTTTATGCTGGAATCTATACAAGTACAAGTATAATTGTGAACGCATGACTTACATCAAGCAAGTTAATTGGCATTTTCAATAAATATCTGGTTGTTGTACAAAATACGCTTCTTGGATTTCTGATGTTGAAATTACATTCCAGCCATTTGTGAGCTTCCCTTTATGCATGATTATTAGTCTAACAAATAATTTGTCTTTGATATATTGCATAAGTATGTTTATCGATTTATCCAATTTTTTTATGTGTTTTCCTCGTAAGTAAACATACTTTATTGTGCGATGCATACTCTCAACATGCATATTGGTATTCATATCACCAGGCAGTGTAACCTATGACAATATGCCCATGTTTCCAAGCAGTTTGCATAGTTAGATACAAAATATTTTCGAAATTTAGAAATTTTATCATCATTTAACAACAATGAAATAGCTTCTGTTAAGATTTTATGAAAAGCAGTGAAATCTCACTCTTCCAAAAGTGTGCTTAATATTTCATACACCTCCAGTTGTATTTCTGCTGAATTAAATTTTTTAAGATTATTTCTCCACGCACGGTCTATGTGCCATGTACAAAATAATCTTTTTTTCTGAACTTCCATAACCTGGGATCAAGCATTGTAAAAAAAGTGTGCCATATCAAACATAAAAATATTAGCCTTAACAATCCCAACTTTATTTTTTATGTATTTGAAGAATATTGAAAGGCAAATTTCATCAGTTCTGTTTGATATCAAAAATCAGCATGGTAAGCCTTGTCTGATATCAAGGAGAACAAGAATTGTTATCAATTCAAAATGATATGCATTCAATCCGTGTGTCCCATCCATACAAACACAATCTGAGCCCATATTTTTTTTTTAATTTCAGATTGAGCATCTGTTATTATCATTAAAACAAAATCTTCATTTTTTAATTCACCATGTTGTTGATCAACAGTTCCCTGAGATTTATAATAAAGGACAATGCTTCTCATTTCATTTATCCATACATTTATTCTGGTACCATTATCTTTATGTTTAACATGGATTAAATTGTATTTATTTTCAATGTTCAGCAGATTTTTCCTTGTTGTAAGATGAATTTTGTCCAAGTTACAGCCAGATACTGTGTTTCAAATATCATTAAGGATAACATTAAATGGTACGTTTGAAGCAATTTTTGTTGGTAGAAATTGTTTTTTTTGTCTTTGATATAAACATATGTTTAAGTTCACTTTCGTGACTGATGTGTGTTTTCATAAAAGAAACTTTGCACAGACACTTGGCCATTTTTGTGTTTTTATTTTTGATTGACCGTACTAATTGATTTTTTTACTTCCTTGTAATTTTATGTCTTTTACCCAAAGATTTTGTAGCAAAATGACCTGAAAGGTGACAGCTGAAATAGTGATATTCAATACCAGATGAAGTTATTTTAACTCCACAATCTTTTACATAAAATTCTTTTGTTTCTTTTTCAATACTAAGATTCCATGTTTCAAATTCTTCAAAAGATGAAAATAAAAAAATTATCATATTCAAGCCTAATATCGTATTTGGAGCTGAAGTGGACTTCGAATTTTGTTCTCAACCTTCTAAAACCACACAAAGGACACTCAAGATGCTTTCTATTTTTCTTTTTATGCCCTAAGTGCGTTTTGCAAAAATGCACTTTGCAACTCCCATTTGAAGACACTATTAACTTTATTGATGATGGGCAAAACAAATTAATTTTCTTCATTTTATTTTCAAAATAATCTTTAACTCGCTGTTTTGAGCAGTTACACACAAAATAAAAGTGTTGACTACCTACTTTATTTTTTTTTACTTCCTCCACAGTCTTTGATGAATTAGAATTAGTTTCATTTTCTAAATTTGCTTTAAACTTTTCGAATTCTTCGAGTGAAGGGAACTCTAAATCATCATATTCAAGAGTAAAGTTATGCTCATTACACACATGAAATTTAATCTGTTCCTTTTTTGCACAGAAATCACATAAACTACATTTCATTTCCATCATCTTTAAAAATTGCGGGAAAATGAATTGTCTCTCATTTATACACTTTTTTCCCCACTAGACAGCAACACTTGCTTCTTTATTACTAAAATTCTCTTAGTGTATGTGACGTCAGTCTTTCAGATTCTCAGTTTATATTTTCAGGAGTGATTACTTTGCTATAAATCATCACCTTGCTTTTCAATACACTAACATGTATACTAAAAACTAAGTGATAAATGAATTTTCTACAGTAGTTAGTTTTCGTAGCAACACCTTTTGAGCATCGAAATGTATATCAGTTGTTTCATTAGATACGCTTTTTTACTATGATATTAATATTAAAATTTTGCATATATTTTCAACTTAAAAGAAATTTAAAACGTGTCAATTACTAACACTCTTCAATATTCTGAAATGATTGAGATACAAACCTTAATTTCTTGTTTCTTTCTTGAACATAAAAAACAATACCTTTTTATCCAAGTGATATTTAATATATCCTTAAATGGCTTTGTATCGGCATTACAATGTTTCTTCTCCCCCCAAAAAACACTATTCTTTAAATTGATACACGGCCAGAACATTCCAACCAAAACACCAGGTTAGTTTAAGAAATATGAAAAATATTCCAGAAATATTACAAAGTTATTAATATTTATTTGTGGATATATATCTTAATTTATATAATTCCTTGTATTTCGTTCTTAAATGAAAGGCATTAAAAAATAACACATTCAATCCAAAAGATGATTTGAAATGGATATCATATGTGACAAGCAATGATGGCACAAGTCAACACATTATTTAGATAGTTTTCTATGAACAACAAACTACGGAGGAAAACTAAAACCTTAAGTCATATTTTATTGTAATAGGTACCACACACTTATTATTCTGTTATACCTGTATTATTATGATAACCAATTTTTTTATTGTTACTTTTACTTGTATTTATAAAATGATTTATAAAAAGTAAACCTTCCCCTATTATAAGAACAAAAAATTAATTAATTTATATTAAGACCATTAATGTAATGCGATTGAAAAAAATTTCTGATTAAGACTTTTAAAAATTAAGATATAAGTAAATGTTAGTAAAACATTAAACAACTGTGATATCAATCGGTAAATTCATTTCATTATTAATCATAGGTTTATGTTACAAAATTATGCTTAATAATAACTTTTGAGGAACAAAAAAAAAAAAAAAAAGAAAAAAGAAAGAAAGAAAGAAATAAAGAGCAAAGTAAACTTCAGCTAAGTAAGCTAGTAAAGTTTAAAAATATTTAGAATTAAGGCAAAAAAATAAACTTTCAATCGAAGTTCCCATAATTTAAAGAATCTATTAAATTATACTCTTGCAGTTCGAAAGTAAAATATAAATTCTATTTTATATTAGTACTGATATAATATGAAGAGATTGCAAATGCTCACAAATTTTTATTTTGATACTTTTATAAAAGAAAATATATAAAACAACATGCTGCTAAAAAAAAAAAAAAACTACTGTTTACTATTAGGTAACAAACTTCAAAATGAATCAAAGAAACAGTAAAAAGGAGAGTGTCATTTTAACATGATAAATATCAAAAACGCTACTTTATGTCTAATTCAAAATTTCAAAATAGTAAAATTCTCATTAATAGCATGAAAAATTACAGGGATTCAAATTGTCATAAGAAATTATGATACAAAAATTTGATTTTTTAACATAATTAGCCATACTAACTGTGACATCAAATCAACCAGTCAGTAATGATTGTGTCAACAATTTATTAATATAAAATCGCAGAAAGATTGCAGGCATAGGAGTTGAATAATTGTAAGAAAATTAATTGTAATTTATTATGACACTAACATAATACAGAAAATATTTTCAGTTATACCTTTACTGTTTTCGTAAAATGAAAGTAAACATAGTATTATCTGAAAGCAAAGAGGGATTATTATGGAAAAGCAAACTTGAATCTTAAAATGAATCATCAAATTTTTTTTTTTTTTTTTTTTTTTTTTTTTTTTTGAAACAATTTTGCAGCATTATCCTTATTTAACATTAGGCAGGATTTTCTAATAAGTAATAGCAATTTATTGAAATTAAATTTCTTCATTATTGTAAGAGATTTCATGTTAAAAAAAAAAGAATAAACTTTTAGTGAATCAGTTTGAAAGGCCAGAAATACCTTGAATTGTATACTACACTATTAAAAAGGAGTTTCCACTAATATTTATTCATATTAAAGAATATTCATTATTGCAAATATATTTTTAACTAAACAATAAGAAAAAATTCATTAGTAATTGTAAAATTTATAACAGAAAAAGGAGGACAAGTATTTTGACAGTTTTCATACAATGAAAAAGTATACAAAAGCAAAATACTGATGCATAAAACGGATAATGCATGCTTATATTTTACTTTATAACAGAAAAGAGCATACAAATATTATAGTGATTTTAATGCATTGAAAAATGTATCTAAAATTACTCAAAACCATAAAGGAATTTCAGGCAAAAAAGCAGTACAAGAAATAAAACAATGAGGACAACTAAATTTCAGAGCAACATAAAATTTTAAAAATACAATAACTTTTATTCAATGAATTTGATAACTCAGAAATATCTTAAATGGAATAATACATAACTATTTAAAAAGAATTTATATTAATATTTGTTGTTAATAAAGAATATTCGCCTTTAGAAACAAATTTTTAAATAACAGTAAGAAAAGATAGGGCATTAATTAAAAACTTTATAGAATAGAGGGGGACAAATATAACAATTTTATTACAATAAAAATATATTAAATACAAAATTTTCAAAAGTAAAAAGAGAGACTTAAATTTGTCTAACTTAATGTACAGAGAATTCTTACAATCAATTTGACTTAAATTTAAAGAAAAATATGCCTGTTCAAAATGGAAATAAAGATTTTAAAAAAATGCATAATTAAATAAAAACTTTATAACAAAAAAAGGAGAAAGTATTATAGAACTTTTATTACATTGAAAAAATTTTTAAAAATTACTCAAAATGAAAAAGGAATTTCTGGCAATTAAGCTATACAAGAAATAAAACAATGACAAAAACTAAAGCTATTAGCAACATAAAATTTTAAGAATACAATAGATTTTTAGTCAACAAGTTTGAAAACTCAGAAATACCTTGAGTGAAATAAGGAATAACCATTAAAAAAAATACACTAATATTTGTTATTAATAAAGAATGATCACCTTTGCAAACATATTTTTAACAGTAAGAAAAGATGTTGAATTAATTGAAAACTTTATATAAAAAAAAATAAAAAAAAAATAAAAAGAAAGAAAGAAAGAAAAGGACAATAATTATAAAAATTTTATTACATTCAAAAGGTTTTCACCTTGTTTATAATTTTGATTCCTCATATCAAATAATGTAATAACAAAACATAGACAAAAGTGTTTGTATAAAATATCATTAGTTACAGCAAAAAATGAACTTCAATCACTGATGTTGCTTCAGAATTTTATTTGTAAATTGTAACTGATTTTCTCTGGAAGCAAAGGAGTATTCTATAAATACAATAAAATTTTAGTTAATCATTTTTAAAACTAAAAGTACAATAGATGCTTATTTTTGCAAACCTCAAATTTATAAACACTCATGATTTTATAAAGTAATAACTGGAAACGACCCATAGATTCAATGATATTATTTATTGCAATTTCAACTAACATTTAGAAAAACCTATGGCTTCATTTTTTTAATCATTTTGTGGATCTTTCCATTTCTTGAAGCGAGTGCCCACTGTTTTTTACTACTATATTACATCACTGTTTGCAAAGTTATTATTCTTTTAAAAATTTGAACAGTTTTTAAACATTTAAATAGAAATTGTATATTAACTGTGATGATTATTTCTTTTTAATAGTTTCTCTATATAAGCAATGATAGATGATTATATAATTACCCATTGAATATAATTTGTATTTTTCTTTAATGAAATACTTTTAATTTTGGTGTTACCAAATAGATCAACTTTTATAAAATAACCATATAAAGCAAATTACATATCAAAGATGTAATTCTGTAAAAAATAGAAGAGCTTTCAGTAAAATTAAAAATTTACATTAGGAGAAACAATTTATATGTATTCCTTCAAAATGTCAAGTTGCAGATTTCTGTAACAGGAAACTAAATTTTTTGGTTCACACTATTTAAATTTTAGAATCTTGCTATATGGCAGTAAAATTAATTTAAAATATTTTTTCAGACATCTTATTTATCTACAATAGCAATAGAAAATAGGAAGAATTTATAATATTATGTTGTAATTAAACTTAGGATGGGTTCGTTTAAAAGACAATAAAATTAGGCAAATAGATTATGATACATTCTTATTTTCTCAGCATGTTCTATCCTATAATCATTTTCCTAAGTTTAAAAAGCTGAATTATTTGTAAGCTTTTTATCACCTTGGAACCTTGAAATTATTTATGAATGATTAAAATTACTAGGAATATTTTAATAACAATTATTATAAAAATATTTTTACCATCAATTATTATACTAATTAATACTTGTAATCGCTTTCCGAAAAACATTCGAATTTTTTCTTATTTCTGTACGTTTTAAAAACTAGTGTAATATTTTAAGTTCCATATATTTTATAATTAATTTTAGATTTCTTTCATTTAAAAGCTATTCATAGGCTTTTTATTTTAATATTTTATCACCATAGCACGGAAGAGATATCGGAAATATTCCCAATTTTTAATAAATTTTTTCTATACACTGCATCACAAACCATGAAACCAAGACTAAGTTTGTACGCATTTCATCGTAGGGTGCGAGGAAAATTATGATTGAAAACTGGGGCGCGAATACTGAAAGGTTGAGAAACACTGTATTAACTGTTTCCCTCCATTAATATATTTCATAAAGAATAATTTTCTGCAATAATTATTAAATAACATTTTCAGCCTTTAAATTAAGAAATGCATATATTTGGGAGCAAATAAATCTATTTACCATACGACAGTAAACTTGGTCTAGTTTATAATAGTAAATTTATTCACTGTTTACCTCCATTAATATATGTCATTAAGAATAATTTTCTTCAATAATTATTAAATAACATTTTCAGCCTCTAAACTAAGAATAATTATTAAGAATTAAATAAATAACAAATTTTCGTGAAAGGTGTTGGAGACCAGGTTTTTCTGCTGATTACCTTTACCAAAAGTGCTTTCCTTTCTTCTTCCACGGGAAACCTATAAATAGAAAAATATATTAACAAATAAATAAAATATTAATTTAAAGTGATATATTTTGCAATAAAATGATATTTTATTCCTTTCGCAGCAACTTTTAGGGATATAAATTAGAGCAATATGGTGCACTTGCAACAGGATCCCACACAACCAGATACGTCTAATGGACGTCCATGAAAGGCTATTCAGTGAATGTTTCCTGGTAGACCACAATGTGTGTCTAATAGACGTCCATTAGACGTTAACTTATGGACATTAATTTATGAATATGTGTGGATTAAAAAATAGACGTCTACTGGACGTTCCCTGTGGACGTAATCTGGATATTTATCGCAACTTCCAAAAATCAGCAATTTAGCAGTTATTGTATACTCGTATTCCCTAATACGAGTATCTATCTAAATTTATTAAGTAAATTAATATATATATTATTTGTAAAAATCCTTTAGGTTTGATTTATAATTATGATATATTGATATTTTCGCGTTAATTAATTTACTAATACATTTGAAGTGGAAAAAATTACTCTACAAACTTCAAATAATTTTATTATGTCTTTTTGTATTGTATTTATTATTGCTTTCTATCTTAAATTTTATGTAAGTACTCATTTATTTGATTATAATATTGATTACACAATAAACTCCAAGAACAGAAAATGTAAAAGAAAGATCTTAATGTGAAAATGTTTATTGAATCGTAATTTTTTATTGAGGACTGGACTTTTTTTTATAATATTTATAAACAGCATATATAATTTTTTTAGATCAAGGAAAAGTGCTACAATTTATTTTATTTTTTATTTTTTTTAGATTAGAAACATGAATTTTATTAGATAAGTTGGCTATAGATCAAAAATAAAAGTTATCAAGTTTTATTAAGGAAGAAATAAATTTTGTGAAAGGATTCTAATTTTATTCTTGATAGTTTCACTGTAAATTACAAGTGAAAGATATTTTATTACTAAATAATTTTGGTACATATTATCTTATCGTTATTTATGCCTTTTTCGATTAATTTAACACTTTTTTTTTTAAATATTTTTAAGGATAGAAGAAATTAATATTTGTTAATTATTATTATCTGCGGAATTAATATTTGTTAATTATTATTACCTGTGGAATTAATATTTATTATAGATAATGTGCAACTTAAATGAACATAGCTCAAGTTGGTAAGAAAATGTGACTTGTTTTTCTAATATATATGAATAACATGAAAATTTAATCATCTAAAATATATAAATTGATAAATACTTTTAAAAAAGGACATTTAAAAATAGTTTGTTTTACATGAAATAATAAATGTGTTTGTTCATTAAATTTTGGCTCAGGGCTGAATTGAAAATAGTTGCATGGAATGAAAGGAAACTTATATTGAGATATTGGGCTTTGCAAAGCTTAAAATAATAACTATAGATCATTTTGAAATTCTAATTACAGTGTTTGTAATTAACTGAAAACAATTAACACTGAATTTAATTATAAAGCTTATCTCAATGTGTATCTCACTTAAGAGATTTAACATTTTATTCTAGAATATTTTTTGATTCTATGGAATAAGTGACATTATTTTTCTTTTTTAAAATTGTTATTTATGTTATTGTTATATGGAGAAAAATATTTATGGTATTAGATCCCTCTTTTTTTTCTACATTCCCACAGTGTAATTATTTTTAAAAATTAATATTTATTTTTACAATTTTTGAAAGATTGTTTTTCTTTTTATTTATTTCTATATAATTTTATCCGTTCTAAATATGTCATCAATCAAGAATGCAAGTGTTCCAACTCTCTTCAACATTAAATTTACAGAGTTTTCAAGCATTAAAGATTTCATTTTTTTTAGTAGATTATTTTATAATTAATTTATGAGATATTTTGTAATGCATCACTTTATGGTGCTCTAACTTAAATTGTTTTATGATGTATACAGCTTTAAGTGCTATACTGTTAAACTTACATTTCCACATTTAAATTGAAATCAATAATAAGTGATTTTTTTTAATTTATAATTCAGTAAACCATTTATAAATATTTAATGTAATTTTTATTTTAGTTTTTATTGCATAAAATTTATATTTTTATTTTTATTAAGTGACTATGATGCATTAGAATTAAAATGTTATAAAATATTTACTTTTTTATGTGGTATTTGTAAAACTTCATGTTTTTATGTTTAAACGAAAATTTCATTCCATAGTAATTTTTTCTTTCCAATTCTTAGGCTTTTTGTTAATTTTGGTGTACACACAAAAAATACGGTACATACATAATAGTATAACTGCACATAATTTAATTTAATGAATATGAACGTTTTTTTTTTTTTTTTGTAAGTAAATATTTATTATTGTTGCTTTATTTTGTTATATCATGATGCAGTTTCCATGACACTAATTGGGTTTGGCATAAAATTGGCTGTGGTGAAGCTAATATATAAATACCAAAAATATCTAGTTATGTTTTGCTTCTATTCTGTTGTATTAGTTTCTTTCCAGTTTATAATTAAGTAACGTTCTCAAAAAAAAAAGTAAGTATACAGTAAATCGTGTATAAACTAAAAGTTATTTGAACCAGTTGAGTAGCGATTTAAATAGAACATAGCAAAGTGGATACATTTTGCTTGACCTACTGTTCATTTATATCATATTAATGATATGATTTTCCTTTAATAACGCAAAATTTATAACACTTCTTGATCTTTTATATGCAGTACATTACATTAAACTAGAAAATAATGTGCTTTGAATTTCACTGAATAACATTTATTTCTATCTGCAGGTACTCCTTGAACCGAAACACTTCATGTTTTCTCAATTATATTAGTTTTAAACTAAGAGAATATTTGATAAGAATTCTGCAAATTCGGTCATCTTAATTTCACAAATTTCTGTGGAACATTTTCTGATAAGTTGAGTGTTACCAATATTAGTTACTATTCCACTAATAAGTAATAGTATTTTATTTATTGAAATTCGATAAATAGTACCAGAATTCAAATTCTATTGAAGTATTTTGCTTAACTTGTTGATAAAAAGCTTAAAACATTCTGTTTATAAAGGAAAAATGGTAACTTTCATAAAAAAAAATTTCATAGCTGCTGAAAATTTTCTTTCAATATTTGCCAAAAAATAGTTATAATTGGGGGGGGGGAAACTTGTAGAATTAGATATATAAATCCATAGAGTTTATATATATATATATATATATATATATATATATAATGACTAATATCTATAATCTCTCAGTTTTTGCATTTATGAATAGAGGTATAAAATATAGACTTCTTAAAAAAATTAAAGAAGAAATAAAAATATTCATTAATATTAAGAATTTTAATTGTTAAGGCAATTTTAGATTATTAGTACTTTGATCATTTATATGGAGAAAAATAAGTTTTGTATTATCCACATACACAAAATCTCATAATAAGTTTTGCTTTAGAATAATTAAAAATATTTTAAATTTATACTTTCATGTTTTGTTTCTCTAAATGGTATATATAATTTCATGTCTCTTCTCCAGTGACTCTAAATTTTGAATTTAATTAGAAATTTTAAAGAAATTTTTGAAAATTAGGATAGATATCTCATAATTTCCTATAATTGGGAAGTGTTTTCAGTAAAATAGTTTTTAAGTATGGAGTTACAAAAATAGGAATATAAACATATTTAGTTCAATAATTAAAATAAATGTTCTACACAAATTGACACCACATTTTAATTGATTTTTAGCATTTTTCTTGATAATAATACAGAAGAAATCTAATAACTTAAAAAATACGTTCACTAATCAGCAGATTGTGTGTTTACAATTATTGGTTTAGAATTGTTAAAGTTGTTACTTTCAAATTTCAAAATGTTTATTTTCTTTTAGAAGCAGTAAAAATGAATGCTGCCTTTGGCCACTATTGTTGATGTAATAATAATATCCTGCATTAAAAACTGTTCACGCCATGCATAAATTAGATTTCTAAATGAAATGAAAAAATTCTATAATAAAATGTTTTATTCATATGATGTTTTGAATTCAATTTATAATACACATTCTATTACTATAATTAAATACTTCATTAACTTATAACGTTATAAAAGTTAAAATTTTCTTATAAACACATTAATTTCATACTCTAAAACAGAATTTTAATTATTTTTCTGCTAAATTGATTGCTGGTTAAATTTTTATTTTAATTTAATTTTGATTTGTTTTTCTTATTTTGATTTTTATACCATAATATAATCTTTGATGCAGTAAACTTGTGTTTTGATTTTACTTATTTTACAAAACTGTGTTTTCACATTTCATTTTCTTTTCATTATTAAGTCTACTTATTCTATTAAACATATTTTACATCATTTAGCAAACTTCAGCTCCAACTCATTTCTACCTTTGAAATGCTAAATTTTTTTAATTGTAACTTATAAAAAAATATATCTTTAAAAACAGTTGTGAAATAAAAGTAAATGAATAGAAAATTTTCCAAATTGATAAGATAGTATATAAAGTTTTACCCTTTATTTCTTAAAATTTATGTATTAAAATTTAATATTACTCAAAAAGAATATATTTATTCAGTACATACATGCAATTTTCTTGTGAATTATTGTATTTTCTATATTGATGAAAGTTATTGCTGTGTTGATGTCAAATAATATATTTCAAGAAAAATATATTTTAAGCAATTGATGCTGTGTATTATATATAATTTAAAATTGTTTGAAAATTTTATATTATAAATATATATATTTTTATAGTACAGGCATATTTAAATTGAAAAATAATATTTTCATAATAAATTATTTTTAATCATAAGAAAATATATCATAGGAAATATTAGGGAATTGTATTTAGTTCTTAATAAAAGTATTTTGCTTGGGAAATCTATTAGTTTATTTCTTTAAAATGAGGTGCAATTTAAATTAATTCATCTGAAAAATTTCCTATAACAGAAAATTAGTTTATAACAACAAAGTTTATTCTTGCAAAATTAGAGCAAATTTTTTAATGTTTAACTTATTAAGTCAATTAAAAATCACATTGTTTTTGAAAATTAAGTACTTTTAATATTTATTTAGCCAATTCAGTTGAATAATTTTTAATATGATATCAAAATATTTGGAACTGCACAAAAAGGGCCATTCATAAAAATAATAATATATAATTGGAAGCTCATATGCATTCTATTATGGCAGATTCAGGTCGTCAGTATTCATGTGATGTGACGTCTTTTCCAAAAAGCGTCCACCAGTGATTATCTGTGGACATCCATTAGACGTCCACTGGGTGGTCTTCTGGATCATTTATGGACGTCCAGTGGATGTTTACTGGATCACGGTGAATCTTCCAAATAACATCTAGTGGACGTCGAGTAGACGATCTTGTGTTGTGTGGGATTAGATACATTAACTATAGTCAGCAAGACGTTTTAAAGATTAATGAAATTACCAATGAAAAGTTACTCCAGGAATTTTTTGAAGGTCTACTTATACACCAAACAGCAATAATTATTTAAAAGTAGAAAACTCAACAAATAAGTAGTATAAAAGTAGAAAACTCAACAAAT
>JAPDSC010141057.1:540268-614762 GCA_026290005.1 Latrodectus geometricus
GAGTTTTAGAGAATAAAAAGTTATTACTCAATTGTTTTATATATATATATAAATAAATGGACCTTATGCATTAACCAGAAATATACCATTCATGTAAGATTAAGTAAACAAATCTAATGTAGATATGTGGAATAGTAAGTTTAAACCTTATATAGCATAACAATGTGAATACATTCCGTCCCGTGTTCTAATTCTGAGGAGGTGATAAAAAATAGCCTATTTCATTTTATTGCAATTTTTGCAGTATAAAAAAACACACAAAGTTAATTATTTAAAATCCTTTGATTCGCTAATGGCAGTGTTTTACGGATGAACAATGTGAGGCTGCATTGATTTAGAATTATTGGGTGATGCGAATGAGTAAAATAAAAAGGTTGTTTTCGTTTCCGAACTCACTCATGGTCATATAAGCTTCATATTATTTCTCTGCCTCAAATGCCAATTGCTCCACGTCGTTCAGATCAATCAGGGCCGGCGCTAGGGGTGGGCAAGCCGGGCCCCTGCCCGGGGCGGCAACCTTAGAAGGCGGCAAATTGGCCCTAAAATTAAATTTCTCAAACTTTTAAACATTTTCTCTTTCTAAAATAATTGAGTTTTGACCCATGATATACTAAATTTTTTTGTTTAAAATGAATCATATTTTTATGCATTAAGATATTTGGAATCAAACCCTTAACACACTGTATATATACAGGGTGTTTTTTAAACATACAGCAAATTTTTTTTCTTTTTGGTTCTACTGTAAGTTCCCTTTCTATTGGAGGTTTTAAAGATTGGAAGCACCTCGCTAAGACTTTAAATCAACATGAAACCTCTAAAAAACATATCGAAAGTCAAAAGTCTTGGATTGAATTAAGTCAAAGAACACAGTACTCTAAAACGATTGACAGTCATTCACAAAGACTTATTACCACAGAAATAAATTATTGGGGCGAGGTGCTTCTACGAATTGTTTCAACAATAAAAATGCTTGTTCAAAATTGTTTAGCCCTCCGAGGTTCAAGTGACAAACTTTACGATTTCGGTAACGGTAATTTTTTACAAATTATTCAATTACTTGCTCAGTTTGATCAAGTAATGGAAGAGCATATCCGCAGAGTGTTTAAAAAAGAAGAAGCTAAATTAAAATAAATTGATTATTCTTTTAGCTGAAAATATAACATCTCATATTATTACTGATATTAAAAAAGCTAAATATTATTCAATAATTCTAGATTGCACTCCTGATATCAGCAAGATCGAGCAAATGACAGTTTTAGTAAGGTATGTATCCATTGACAAGTCCAATCCCAAGGAGGTTTCCATTAAAATTAATGGAAGCTTTTTAGGCTTTCTTCCGGTTGAAAGATCGACTGGATATAAACTTCTAGCTCTAATACTTAAAAGACTTGAAACATTGGGATTGAATTTGCAGGATATGAAGGGCCAGGCTTACGATAATGGGGCCAACATAAGAGGCAGTAAATCGGGAGTACAATCTAGAATAAATGCGTTAAATCCAAGAGCATTTTACCTTCCATGTAACAGCCACTCATTAAACTTGGTAGTTAATGACGTGGCAAGAGCATCCTTCGAAGCCACCAATTTTTTTAATATAGTACAAAAAATAAATCTGTTTTTTTCCTCACCAACTTTCAATGGACCATATTATTAAAATATGTTTCCGGACTTACTTTGAAACCTTTAAGTGATACTCGTTAGGAAAGCCGAATTGATGCATTAAAACCACTAAGGTATCAATTAGGAGGGATATACGATACTTTACTTGCTGTTTGTAATAACTCGGAGGTTGACAACTCTATAAGAGTTGAGGCTTCTGGACTATTAAGTTGTGTTAAACAATTTAAATTCTTATGCTGCATTGTAAATTGGTACAAAATCTTAAATTGTATCAATCCTATAAGTAAGTTCTTGCAGACAAAAGACTATGATTTACCATCTGCTATGGAGCTCTTGGAAATTTGTAAAGATTTTTTCAAGGATCTTAGATCGGACAGAGCCTTTAATGAAATGCTTCGCGATGCTCGAGAACTCGCAGACGAAATTGACATACCAGTTAATTTTGAGCTCACCAAGCCACGTTATAGAGTTCGAAGAAGGAATGTTAATTTCGACTATGAGGCAAAAGATGATCCAATAGAAGATCCTGCTTTGAAATATAAGGCAGAATTTTATTTATTTACATTAGATAAAGCCATCAATGCACTCGAATCCAGGTTTGATTTAATCAGTACCCACAGCAACTATTTCCAATTTTTATACAGTATTTCTGATTTAAAAGATATTCCTCAAAACGACATATAAAGTATTGTAAAGATTTAGAAACAGTGTTGACTGATGGGAATTCATCCGATATAAACGCGCTTGACTTGGCAGACTAGATAGTAGCTGTTTTGGCTTTGCTAAACAAAAAAGAAAGCCCAGTTGAGATTTTAAAATTCATATCGAACCTGGATTTTGCTCCCAATCTTGGTATAGTTTTAAGAATATTGCTGATTCTCCCAATAAGTGTGGGAAGTGGAGAAAAGAGTTTCTCCAAATTAAAATTAATTAAAAATTTTTTACGCTCCACAACTACCGAGGATCGACTAAACGGCTTTACAACAATAGCCGTCGAACATGACCTGGCTGAAAAAATTAATGTTAAAGAAATTATAAAACAATTTTCCGAATTAAAAGTGAGAAAAAAACAATTTTAATTTCAACTCTCGGATTAAATGTATTTTTAATATGTAATAAAGTTTTAATATTTAGTGGTTTTATAATTTGTTTTACTTTTTTTAAATATCTGTTCTGTATTTTATAATTATGCCCCAGAAATGACTCTTTCCTTTTTTTCTGCGCAATCCTAATTTTAATTTAGTGCCAAAAACATAAATAAATAAACTAGTATTATTTTGCTAATCAAAACTTCAACATAGCTGATGATTGCAATTCTTTTACTCGTTTTATTTTACCATTAATTGTGGAAAGGGTTTAATTTATCTCTTTTAATTTTTGTCATAAAGGGGCGGCATTTTACCTCTTTGCCCGGGGCGGCGAAGCTGCTAGCGCCAGCCCTGGGATCAATAGAGTATTTTCAACAAGATCATTATAATAAAATAATTTGTTCAGAAGCATGAAAAAGTGAGATGAATAAATAATGTTCTCTACTAGAATTTTTTTTATTTCTAATGGCGGGCACCCTTGAGCAAGTAAGTACATTAGCCCATTTGCCGCAACAAGCCCGGAAACTGCTACTCATTTTATCGTTACCCAATGGGCACCTATGAAACAAGTCACGGAGGTACGAGTAGCGTCGCCAACACCACACCACCACAAACCCGTTCATAGGACGAGCCACATTTATCCATCATCTGAGGAAAGGACAAGAAACACAGAGAGAGAAAGACAAAGTGCATCCATGCCGGAACCGGATTCGAACCCAGGTCACACACACACACATATATATATATATATATATATATATATATATATATATATATATATATATATATATATATATAGAGAGAGAGAGAGAGAGAGAGAGACATATATCACTAGGCACATTATTGTTTTTCTGCCAATTCCCAAGCCCATTTATTAAACATACACTACTGGCCATTAAAAGTGCTTCACCAAGAAGGCGACATGCTACAGACGTGAAATTTATACGAAAGGAAGAAGGTGCTGTGATATGCAAATGATTAGCTTTTCAGCGCATTCAGACAAAGCAGGCGCCAGTAGCGATACCTACATTATGTTTAAATGAGGAAATTTTCAGCCGGTTCCTCATACACAAATTGCATTTGAACGTTGTTGCCTGGTGAAAAATTGTTGTGATGCCTCGTGTAAGAAGGAGAAATGAGTACCAGCACGTTTCTGACTTTGATAAAGGTCGAATTGTAACGTACTGGAATTGCGGTTTATCTTATCGCAATATTGCTGCTCGCGTCGGTCGAGATCCAATGACTGTTAGCAGAATATGGAATCGATGGGTTCACGACGGTAATACGGAACGCCATGCGGGATCTCAACGGCCACCTATCGCTAGCAGCCAAGAAGACAGGCATATTATCCGCATGGCCGTAATGGATCGTGCAACCACGTCACGAGCCGTGAGTCAAGAAACGGGGTCGTTTGGAAGACAACAAGTGTCTGCACGAACAGTTCGACGACGTTTGCAGCAGCATGGACTCTCAGCTCGGAGACCATGGTTGCGGCTTCCCTTGACGCTGCGTCATAGACAAGAGCGCCTTCAATGGTGTGATCAACGACGAACCTGGGCGCACGAATGAATGGCGAGACGTCATCTTTTCAGATGAATCCAGGTTCTGTGTTCAGCATCATGATGGTCGCATCCGTGTTTGGCAACATCGTGGTGAGCGCACACTGGCAGCATGCATTTGTCATCGTCATAGTGGCCCATCACCTGGCGTGATGGTAGGGGGTGCCACTGAATACACGTCTCGGTCACCTCTTGTTCGCATTGACGGTGCTTTGAACAGTGCACGTTACATTTCTGGTATGTTACGACCCGTGGCTCTACCCTTTATTCGAGCCCTGCGAAACCCTACGTTACAGCAGGATAATGCCCGACCGCATGTTGGCGGCATTGTACGGACCTTCCTTGATACGGAACATGTTCGGCTGTTGCCCTGGCCAGCACGTTCTCCAGATCTTTCACCAATAGAAAACGTCTGGTCAATGGTTGTCGATCGACTGGCTCGTCACCAAACGCCAGTCACTACGGTTGATGAACTGTGGCATCGTGTTGAAGCTTCATGGGCATCTGTACCTGTACATGCAATCCAATCTCTGTTTGACTCAATGCCCCGGCGTATAACAGCTGTTATTACTGCCAGAGGTGGTTGTTCTGGGTATTGATTTCTCAGGATCTATCCAGCCAAGTGTTTTGAAATTTTAATCACTTGTTACTTCTAGTATAATATATTTGTCCAATAAATATCATTTTGTTATCTGCATTTCTTCCTGGTGTAGTAATTTTAATGGCCAGAAGTGTAATTGCACTTGTCAATCATTCCCAGGCAATTTATCAAACAAGTGCTCACTTGTCAAATATTCTCAGGCCATTTATCAAGCATAATTACATTTGTTAAACAAGTGCCCGTATGCATATGTGTGAATTTACTTTAAAAATTTTCAGTTAAGTTTCAGTAAAAAGTGTGGAAGATTTTAAGTGTTTCCATAAAAGAACAATTTATTTGAGAGCAATTCTTATTTTTTTATTATTCTTGTTAAGCTGATAAAATGTCATCTAGCAAAATATCATGTTATTTTTGTGTTGCAACTTTTGCAGAAAAAAAAAATTACTACAAGCATCTCAGGAATTTTCATGTTGATAAAAAAAGTTGATGTGGACCATCTGAAGCAGTTTCTAAAATTTTGTGAAGTGTGCAAAATCAATTTTACATCAAAAGAAGATTTAGATGAGCATATAAAATCTGTGCACGCA
The DNA here is from genome assembly GCA_026290005.1 of Latrodectus geometricus. Taxonomy (NCBI): domain Eukaryota; kingdom Metazoa; phylum Arthropoda; class Arachnida; order Araneae; family Theridiidae; genus Latrodectus; species Latrodectus geometricus. Next base: position 545,724 of record JAPDSC010141057.1, read on the forward strand.
ACTATAATTCAAAAACGCAGCTCAAATTGCAAAACTATAGTTGATGAAAAATTCAAATGCACATACAAAACAGCAAAAGAAAATTGCTTAAAAAATTTAATTTGTTGTATATGTTATGAAAAATTTAGATTTATGAAATGTTTGTTTGCTCATTTAGAAACAACTCATCAAGACATTAAATTAAATTTCCAAGAAAATTATTTTACAACGAAGAAAGTTTTTTCAAATGGAAAGAAGAAATTGAAAAAGAAACGATGAGCTATTTTATTAAGAAAAATGGTACTAAAGTACTTGAAGATGGAGCAACTTCCATGCAGTTTTCTGCCACAGAAGTGGTTTATGCAGTATTAAGCTTGAAAGAAAAAGAAGATTAAAATGTATTGGAACCAATAAAATTAATAAAACTTGCCCGGCTTATATTTCTGCAAAGAAGACTTCCTTTGGAGATGACATAGAAATTTGCGTAAACTATCAGTCTTCTCATATTGGCCACAAATGTCAAATTGGCAGAACAGATATAACTAAGCAAGAAAAAGTTGGTTTAGCTGGGCAATTAGCAATCGGCGTTCCAAAATCAAATGTTCTGATAACTTGACGAAAAGAATATTCTCCCACAAAAAGAATAAGCTTCACAACAAAGAAAGATTTGCACAATATATGCCGGGATTTTAAAATTGATGAAAGAACCATCTTTCATAGAAATGATGCAATTTCTGTAGATATTAGGGTTCAAAATATAAAAGAAACTGATCAAATATTGTTATATAAACCCCTGGATGAACTTTTATACAATTATCCAAATCTTTCCAAAAATGACTTTTTACTGACTATCATGAACTCGGCACAGCTGAAGCTTTTAGAAATATATGGGAACGACATCATAATAATTGATGCCACCCATGGGACAAATCAATATGGGTATTCGTTAACAGCATTGATGGTTAATGACTCAAACCATGAAGGTTTTCCAGCTGCTGTGCAGTTTTCAAACAAAACTGCTGCTGATGTTCTATAACCTTTTTTTCCGGATATTAAAAAATGTCCCTTTTTAAAGGCAAAAGTGTTCATGTCTGATGATGATGCTGCATTTTATAATGCATTCACAAGTATTTTTGGAAATGTTGAGCATCATTTGCTATGCACATGGCATGTAAAACGTGCATGGAATATAAATTTGAAGAATAAAATTAAAGAGAAAGATCTTCGCGATTCTGTATCAAAAGAACTATTCAGCATACAACAGGAACCGGATATGAATACATTTTTATAAATTTCTGAATTATTTTTAAAAAAACTTTAAGATAAGGAGAATACAAAATCTTTTGGTGAGTATTTCCGAAACATTTATATGAGTAGGACTCAGCAATGGGCATATTGTTATCGTTTAGGGCTAAAAGTAAATACCAACATGAAACTAGAAAGATGACATCGGGAAATAAAATACAAAGAGGCTGGGGGAAAAGTAATGAAAAGACTCGATAAATTCTGGGCAATAATTTTAAATGCAATTGACAGAAAATTGATTGGTCGCATGATTTCCATAGAACGAGGCAAACTAACTCATGAATTGGCTTCAATAAGGAAGCGTCATTTACCAAAAGAGAACATTATTGAAATGAAACCAGGGGAGTTCTGGGTTGTTATTTCAAATAAGGCTGAAACATCTAGCAGAAATTTAGATACCTATGATGTAACATATGAGACTAATTGTAATTGCAACATTCGATACCATGATTGCAATGTATGCATTCATAGGTTTTCATGTACATGTTTAGATTATAAAATTCAATTTGTTATATGTAAGCATATACATTTAGTAAATATACATTTTCCCAATGTGATACCTATTTCAACGATCAATGATTCTAATAATTTAGTCATTGATGAAGTAGATGACCAAGTGGACAGGACTGAGGAAAAGGATATAATTAATTAAAAAATAATATACCCTCCTGAAATGAAGATTTAAAAAAAACAAGATAAGTGGAGTTTTTAAGGAACTATTGACAATTGCAACATCTAAAGAAGAGCTCCAATTCTTGCTTGAAGAAAGTAAAAATTTAAAAACAAAATTAATAGCTTCAAAAGCAGGTCAAAAATATAACCAAAAGCTCAGGAAAAACTTAAGAGTTCACCAAGTCACAAGAAAATTGACATGCAGAGAAAATTATCTTTAACCCTTCTTTGCATGATGGTGGAAATTTCCATCATAACCTATAATGCCCAAAAATTATATAAAAGAACAAGTTCACTTTAAGTTGATCGTGTTTGGATACCTTTTTAATGTCCATTGCATAAAAAGAAACATAGCTGTCAAAAATAAACAAGTGTCATTATCAGTGAAACGAGCTTAAAGTTGTCTCAATCCGCTGTTTGTTGTAGTTGCAATAAACGTATGATTTCGTTTATAATTCTGTTTTATTATATTAGAGTTTCTATTGCTAAAAAATTGAAAATGAGTGGAAGAAAGGTTTGTAACACGTGTTTCTGTTATTTTCCTCTTTTATTTCTATTTAGTACTAAGCTAATGATCTAACTTTGGATGATGATGGAAATTTTTAGAATATTGTTTTTTGCTAAATTTATACTATAAATATATACTAAGATTTTTTTTAACCATTTTTCCTTTAATTTTGAACATGAATTATATCAACTTGATTTATTTCACCAATAAAGAAAAAATCATGCAAAGAGGGATTAAAAAATGTCTGAAAAAGAAAACATACGCAATCTCCATAAGCAACTTTGACAGTTAAATTCATTGTTTATACTTTTATACTTAATTTTATGTTAAATATATTTAGGGCACATTTTTATAATTTATCTGAATAGAATTTTAATTTATATTAAATTTAGACAAAAATAACTAATAAATGTTATTTACAAGTTTTCTTTAAACTTATAAAAAATATTTGACAAAATAATGTTTATTTTATTCAGAGTACTGAAACACTTTCTTTTATTATTATAATTATGTAAAACACAATTTAGTACATAAAATCACAAAGATATTTTTAGATTGTTAACTCTGATATAAAATTTAGAAAGATTATTTTCATTAAATTTTAAATGTATTATCTGCATTTTTTACCAGAAATTTTTTTTAAAAAATCCCACTTTTTTTAAAATTTCTGTTACTAAATTTTTTTTATAAAAGCTGCTGCTAAATGTATATGCTTACTATAAAGATTCATGAAAAGAAACTTTTATACAATATATATGTATAAATGATTGACATTATGTATATTAATTTTTGTAACCATCATCCACATTCATGTCATTTTTATAAGCTATAAATTATGTATATAAGTTTTCAAATGAAATTAATATTTCTAAATTGAAAATATGTTTTGCATTGATTGTACATTTTATTATTTGCAGTAAAATTGATTTACAGTTATAGAACAATTAAATCATGCATCATTTTTAAAACTTCAATAAAAAGTTTCTTTATTTTTTATGGATTTATATATCAAAAACGGACAATTAAAGCTTATAAGAGAAAATTGTTTGCTCATTTAATAGATTTTTATTTATCGATTTTTAAAAACACAATTTTTTTGCTTCTGAAATGATTATAAAGCTACATTTGGTACAAAAAGCAAACTCAAAATATTATTGAGCTTAAACAATTTTTCATTAGCAAAAATTTTATATTGTTGAACATATTATTTGAAATAATGTTTCCAAATTAAGATAAAAGTTCCTAAAAATACATCAATCTTAAAAAAAGTATGTATATTTAATTTAATTGATAATATATTTTGTTGAATACTTTTTTGTTGTACAGTGCATTGCTAATAAAGTCATAGATTGGGTATCTTGATTGAATTAAGAAAATAATTCTTTTTATGCATCATTTACATATCAAGTTCTATAAATCATTCAGCGTTAAAAAGCTGAATATCTCTCAGGATGAAAAATTTTCCAAAGAGGGAATTATGTTGAAAGTACATTAGTTTTGAATGAGAGGTGTTTCCCTTAGAATTTATTCAGTGAATATTTCAATAAAATTCTCGAAAAATATTAATATCAATGAAAATAATTGGGATGTTTGTAATTTTATTAGTAAAAAACTTGAGATGACATATATATTGGTTGTTTTAAAAACATTAAATTTATAAGTGAATAATATTTAATTCCTACTGAGTAGTAGGCAATCTGAGTTCAATGTTGTGCAATTTATACAGATAAGGATCAATTAACCTCAAGTTAATTTATTTAAAGGTGAATAAATGTCATAAACGTTATGAAGTATAATAGCAGTCTTTTATTAAAATAAAAATTACAATTAGATTTTTTATAGCAAGGGCTATGAAATCAGTTTCAAAAATGCATAATTTAAGAAATCATTTTTAATTAAAATAAGCAGATCACAAATATAGAATAAATTTGAGTAATGTCTGGATTGAAGCACAACACACACATAATTATAGATATTTCACCTTATTAGAATATATGTAATGATAACATTTCTTAATTTTAGTTTTTAGTGTGTGATGCTAAGCAAAATGACAATGTATAGTTTTCATAATAATATTTATTTTCCAACAGTCAAAATCAAGCTTTAATCATTGGGATATAGTTTCTAATGGAGAGAACAACTCTCTCATTACAATATTCAAAAGCCATAATAGGGAGGGTCATTCTCAAAAATAAATTTGTGGATATCGTGTACATTAACTCATTGGAGACTGTGTGGGGCACAAAATCATCCCACATTTAGGAATGGGCATTGTTATTTTTTTTACCTGCTTTTACTTTCTTCATATGCAATAAGCATTTCCCAGAATTCATATGGTATCAGGTGACTATATGCCCCAAGCGACAAGTATTGCTTCAAAACTTTTTGCAGAAACAGCTCAGATTTATGTTTCAGATTATTTTCACATTCATGTTTTACTTCTAAGTAATAGTATACAAACTAAAAATAAGCTGAATACGAAAGAAATAGAATCCAGTGAACTTGAATATTGATAAAAATAAAGAAACTAAATTCGGAGAAAATATTTTTGTAAGGAAATAATAATTCCAATAAGTTATCTTCTTTCCAATAAATCAAAATATCATGCTTAATAATATATTTCAAAACATAAAATTTTTTCCTTAGCAGCTACTTTAAATATAGCTGTCAAAAGAGGTACTAAGATTATGATTATACATAAAGTTTGTTTAATAAACATAGCAGTTACGGTATTTATAAACAATAGTAAATTACGAATTTATCCACTATACATACATATATATATATATATATATATATATATATATATATATACACTACTGGCCATTAAATTGCTACACCAGGAAGAAATGCAGATAACAAAATGATATTTATTGGACAAATATACAAAACTAGAAATAACAAGTGATCAAATTTTCAAAAAATTTGGCTGGATAGATCCTGAGAAATAGTACCCAGAACAACCACCTCTGGCAGTAATAACAGCAGTTATACGCCGGGGCATTGAGTCAAACAGAGATTGGATTGCATGTACAGGTACAGATGCCCAAGAAGCTTCAACACGATGCCACAGTTCATCAACCGAAGTGACTGGCGTTTGGTGACGAGCCAGTCGCTCGGCAACCATTGACCAGACGTTTTCCATTGGTGAAAGATCTGGAGAACGTGCTGGCCAGGGCAACAGCCGAACATGTTACGTATCAAGGAAGGTCCGTACAATACCGGCAACATGCGGTCGGGCATTATCCTGCTGAAACGTAGGGTTTCGCAGGGCTCGAATAAAGGGTAGAGCCACCGGTCGTAACATACCAGAAATGTAACGTGCACTGTTCAAAGCACCGTCAATGCGAACACGAGGTGACCGAGACGTGTATCCAATGGCACTCCATACCATCACGCCAGGTGATGGGCCAGTATGACGATGACGAATACATGCTGCCAGTGTGTGTTCACCACGATGCCGCCAAACACGGATGCGACCATCATGATGCTGTACACAGAACCTGGATTCATCTGAAAAGATGACGTCTCGCCATTCGTGCGCCCAGATTTGTCGTTGATCGCACCATTGAAGGTGCTCTTGTCTATGACGAAGCGTCAAGGGAAGCCGCAGCCATGGTCTCCGAGCTGAGAGTCCATGCTGCTGCAAACGTCGTCGAACTGTTCGTGCAGACACTTGTTGTCTTCCAAACGACCCCGTTTCTTGACTCACGGCTCCTGACGTGGTTGCCCGATCCATTACGGCCATGTGGATAATATGCCTGTCTTCTCGGCTGCTAGTGAAAGGTGGCCCGTTGAGATCCCGCATGGCGTTCCGTATTACCGTCCTGAACCCATCGATTCCATATTCTGCTAACAGTCATTGGATCTCGACCGACGCAAGCAGCAATACTGCAATAAGATAAACCGCAATAACGGTACGCTACAATTCGACCTTTATCAAAGTCAGAAACGTGCTGGTACGCATTTATCCTTCTTACACGAGGCATCACAACAACTTTTCACCAGGCAACAACGTTTAAATGCAATTTGTGTATGAGGAACCGACTGCACAATTTCCTCATTTAAACACAATGTAGGTGTCGCTACTGGCGCCTGCTTTGTCTGAATGCGCTGAAAAGCTAATCATTTGCATATCACAGCACCTTCTTCCATTCCTATAAATTTCACATCTGTAGCAACTCGCCTTCTTGGTGTAGCAATTTTAATGGCCAGTAGTGTACTTTCAGTTTCGCGTGCCAAAAAAACAGCTGTGGTTATAAATTTCTGAAGAAAACAGTAATAAAAACATATATATATATATATTTATTTTATATATATATATAATGTGTGTGTGTGTTTATTTTAACCTTTTGGAAACATTTGACGAGTGAGACTCATCTCTCTCTCATCTGCTTACTTCAATACAATACAGTCTTCAAATGATTCAGTACTCAAATGGTTAAAAGACGTATAAGTCAATCTTTTTCACATACATAAAAGAAATACTATCACATAATTTGTGCTTAGTTCAAATTTTTATTTATAATGAGTTTTAATATTTAATTTATCTTAAAAAAGGCCAATACTTTGTGTTCAATTTAAAATTGACTGATATGAAATATTGCGACTCGCTTCAAATTTGCTTCACCTCTAATTTTTAGTTCGAATTTTTTTGTGAATATTTTCTTGTATCACTCCGTATAAAAGGTTGATTCATATGCAATCACTGTAGGCTAGTTGAAAGGATATTTAATTTTTAAATCAAATTTACGAGGATAGATGAGATACAACTTTATTTTTACAACAGAAAATTTTATGGATAAGAGAATCCATATCATTCGAAACTATTTTTTTTTTAATTCACAATCAAAATATTCAGAGGTAAAAAATTTAAACGATAATTTTTAATTTTGTCCAATTTTGAATAAAAACGTAACTATTTCTTATGGTAATTTTAATGTCATTTTTTGATGTTTTTGCAAAAATTCAAAAACATGTCTATAATTAAAGAGCTTTCTGAACGTGATGTCTAAGGAGTTACTTTTTTTATTGCAAACTAGAAAGCGATTCATTTCATAGAGCCAATTCTAAAATATGAATCAATTTAAAGTTAAAATTTACAGCAATCTCATGTTTGCTATATTTTTGATAAATGTACAATGTGAATTTTGTTAACAAAGATGATTAGTAAACTAAAAATCCCCCCTAAAAAACCATTACATTCATAACTCTGCAAATTAATGCAATGTTGGAAAATAATTAATGATTTTACTTATTCATAAATGTTTCATTAGAACAGAAGTTTAAGTTCGTTTACGCTATTATATAAAAATATTTTATTTAGAATTTTCTTTCTATAATTATTCTTTATTATAACATTTTGGAAATAATGCTTTTCAATCACTTTGAATTATCGAATAATACATTAGTTAAAATGAATTACATCAGTTAAATGAACTTTTAATGATGTAGCTATTAGACATTTTTTGAATTTTAAATTATTTACTTCCATTGTTCTTTGAGGATAAGAACATGGAATTTTCAATTTTCCTGGATGGCAATTCATTGGTGCAACAAAATTGTATGGATCATAAACAAGTGGCATTATTTGAGAATATTTTCATATAGGAAATGAACACTCTTAGCAGGAAAATAGGATTATATAGCATAAATTGATCTTATGACGATTCCAAGATTAACATGCTCATAATCTAGTTATACTAATTTATATTTATTATCCAATCGAATCATGTTGGCCATAGCTCATTGAACATTCACCCATAATTTACATGAGCAGTGTTAAGCTATCTACTTCAAACCATTCATCAAGCTTGTAGAAACAATGTCATGTTTTATAGTAATTATTTCACATGTCAAATTAAGAAAAATGCAACATTAGGTGAGTAAATTTCGTTTTGGTTGACTGAATATAAAAAAGAAACGAAATAAAGTACAAATTTCACTGTAAATACAGCAGGAGAATTTCATTAAAGAATAAATAGAAATATTGGACTTACTGCCTAGACATAAAAAGTATAAAACTTATTTTAATGGAAAATATTATATTCATAGCAGTTTCATAATTTTTTATGTACTTCCAAGTATTTCAGGAAAATATAATATGTAGTTGAATTAGTAAGGTAAATTTCAGTTTTTAAAATATATAATTTAATTAACAGATTTTTTAATGTATTTCTTAGTATTTGTTATCTTTCTTTTAGTCTTACTTTTTAAATTTTAAATAGTCCCAAAATTTCTCAACACGATTAATTTGTAAGATAATGTCTAAGTGTCTATTTATACACTTAGACTTTATCTAGAAGTGTAATCATTTACAGTGCATACAAGTTAAATGATTACACTTCAAGAAAAATAAAGAGATTCAGAATCAAATAGGAATTCATGTTCCACAGGTTTGAATAAGCGTAGGTTTTTCAAGCGAATTTGTGATGAAACTTCATTTCGAGAGTGAACAGAGAGGTTATAAAGTAGGCAACTTACAAAATTACAAAGAATACACATTACTATGCTCCTAATAGTGGTAAACATAAAACACAAGAAAGGAATTTCAGAGTATATTTATTACTTGCTGTTCATAAACATAAAAACAAAAATTAAACAAACGCAGTATATTAAGGTGTTCAAACATCTGAACCATAGGTATGATGTAGACCTCATATCTTGGCAGTGAGAATAGATGTTCGCACACACTCAAATATTTGTCGTATCTTTGGTTTCTTCACAACTGATACGTGCGTTCATTAAGATCTTCGGTAATGTTAAAATTTATTTTATATACAATGAATTTCAGATGGTTCAAAAAATAATCCGTATGCGATTGATGTGCTGACCATGGTGCTCAATTATCATTGGACTAGCATGTCACTAAAACACCATGGTCGATCTATAGTTAGCTAAATATTGCCTTCAAATAGTTAAGCACACAGATTGAAATGATAGAGGACCCCATAATATTGTTACCGCATAGATGGAAGCACATGAATTGTCCCAGAAGTGAAGTAACATTTATTACTTAAAGATAAAATACTATGCACTTTTCAGGCTATTAGGCAATGGTGTATCCCAACGAGTATATCTACAAAGCTGGTCCTTATTCTTATGATACAACAAGTATATGCTGCACTGTAATACCTCAGTTCACCACTGCCCATATATAGTTGATTAATGAAAATATCCTATCACGTGAAATACTCACCTGTGATCAATACAGAGGATGGGAAAAGGGTGCCTGAAGTTTGTTTCTGTACATTTTAATACTAAAAGATGATTTCAAGTTCAATCTCATGTTATTTTAGTAAGTGGATGCACAATAATAATATGAGATTTCACTTGGACTCATGAAATAAACAAATTAAATCATGATACTACGTGTATTAATACCGATATACACGATTAGCAGCATCCTCTTAGGCTTGAACATGTACTGCATGATCATGATAACCATTGGCCTTATGGAAAGAACAGTACCACATATCTGATGGTAAAGAGGTGCAATGATACGGTGTGGGGTGCGGCTCAATAGATACACTTTTGGATGTACCTCTGTGCACAGCTTGACCATTAAAGTTACAGCCTTCAATGTATCAGAAGTATAAGGGCTTTCTAAGTGTTAGTAAGCCCTTATACTTCTGAAGTCTATGTAGTATACTATGTAGTCTGCAAACGAGAAGAAACTTATGGGGGTTCCAAAATTCATACATTAAAATTTAATCATTAATCATTTTGTTAAAACAAGTCAATATACAGAGTACAAATTTCCTAGCATTTGGATAATTTGCCCTGGCCAAAAATGATTGATTCCTTTTTGTAAGGTGTCTCTTTTTTCGTCTTAATGTGACTCCTGTTTATTGTAAGGCATAATTCTGGAAACTAGCTCAATTATCTGAGAAACTGGTCTTTCACACTCTATCGAGAAATATTTCCTTATTTTGCCAACAGCTATCATTCAACTAAAAGCCAAAATAAAAATTAACCGCAACTAAAAGCCAAAATAAAATTTGTTGTTCTGGCCACAAGTGCCTACACACTTCGAAATAAGTAATTTTGAAACTCTAATTTAAAAAAAAACTTTATTCATAAAGCATTAACATCAACAGCATACTATTGTTGATATTAATGTTGATATATACCATTGAATTATTGATACATATATAACAATTAATACCAACATTAGTTGTATATCCAGTTTGTTTTTTACCTCAATCCCTCTTTCAAAATATTTTTATAAACATAAGCATATCTGTTTAACCATTCTTTCAGTTTTCCCATAAAAACATCATGATCTTATTATTTAATAAATATTGTTACAGCTTTTTATATAATTAACATTTAACTTCCAATTTTAGATTACAAAAAGTTTGAAAACAATTATAATCACTCTGCAACAATATCCCACACCTCATACATGCATCACAAAAGCAAATATTTAAGATACAATGCATGTAGATTTGCATATCAATGATTATAATAGCTATATTAAAACTTAAATTTAGTGACTTGTCCATGATTAACATGAATTTTGCAATTGTAATTCACTCAATACAGAATCGGATACAACGAATATATTTCACTTTTTAAATAAAATTAATTTTCTTTAGATTTAATTATCATTGTAATTAAATATCAAGATGCGTTCACCACCAGAAATTATAGTTTAACACATATGATTTGAATGAATTTTTACTACTGAGCTTTTTTTATTTAACATAGATTAACTTCGAGTAAGTTATGATGAGAAACAAAATCTACCTCAGAATCTAAACAAGTGAGTCTCAATCTACTTCTCTTTAAAATCACTTTAGTTTAGTTCTCGGTTATTTTTATATCATTATTAATCTTTTTCCTTCTTCAATCAAACAAGATCCAGTTTGGTATTTTTCATTCTAAAGTATCTCTTATTATTTTCTCATAAACTCAAGCATACCTATTTTACTTCTTTCAATGTTTCCTATAACTGTTATATTATTTTTAATTTAATAAACTTTTCACATCTTTTTATATACTAATTAACTTTCAATTTCACAATTTTGTTATTCACTAGATGCCCTTTTTTAACAGGAAAAATATTTTTCGTATGATTCTAGACATGAAATTTCTCAAATTTATCATTATTTTACACACCTTGCACAGTTACAGTGTAATTATTGAATTAAAGTTACATTAACGTTTTTAAAAATTTCCAAAAACTAGTTTATTCTTTAAAATGTAATATCTAGTTTAATTTCAGCTAAATTATTTTTGAAGTTTTTTTTTCTCATCTTTTGAACAATGCTGTTTTCTGAATAGATTTTTGAAACAATTATAATTATCTAAAAAGCCCTACAAAAAATATTCTTATATTAATAAGTATTATTTCAGAAGATAAAAACTTTCTTTATTTACAAATTATATATATGCAGTGATCATTTATAAAAATGAGCATGAAATAATGAACAATGTTTTTAAAATACTGGTCTCACATAAAAATGACTGATTATTTAAAAACATTTCATAATAGTTTATGATTTTTTCCCTTTGGCATCATTATTTTTACAGCATGATCTTAAAACAAATTTCAGTTCATGGCTTCGGTTAACTGCATAGAAAACATTGGCTGAATCAGGAAATACGATTTCTAAAAGAGAATACGAAACAAATACTTTTGGTAAAGCAAATGTTTTTGTAAAATAATTTTCAAAAACATTGAATACAAATAATTCACAATGAAATAGTAGGCCAAAATTATTAGTTATAATATAAATACAATCAAATTTAAATTATTAATGAGTGGATAACATCAGTGAAATTAATTTCCTTCCCTCCTATATTCCTTGAGAAGGAAAATTATGATATTAAAAAGTAAATCTAGAATATAAGCATTGAAGCAAAAAATTCAATTAGGTTATAAAATAGAAAGCTCAAAGATTATTTCCCGTATTTTCCTGCATATAATCTGAGTATTATGTGTTAAAAAAATTCCGAATTTCGTTATGCGTATTACACGCCACCGCGGATAATCTGATAAAAAACATTCGCCATCAGAAAAGCTTACAAGAAAGTTTTGAAAGAAATACTCTTTATGTTTCATGAAATAAATAACAGGTGGTACACCTGATATTTATTTTATGATACACCTGAGTTATTTAAACTATAATCGACTTTGTTCAATTACGTTCAAAAACGAATTCGGTTTCTCTTAAAGATATTACAGGTGTAAATTCGCTAACGTCACTGTGCAATTTGCCTTGACGTGAGCTGTTTCGTTTTTAAAATATTCAAATTCGTATATCGTCATACAGAAGCGAAAACTGTTCAGTTACACAGCAGATTTTAAATTAAAAACTATAGTGAAAGCAAATAAAAAGAAATGGCGTCAAATGTGTTAATGTGAAGTGAAAAACAAAGCACGCCGGTATAAAAAAAAAATTGTATACGCAATTTGTAAATAATCCATTTCTTTCATTTAAATATTAATGAAGCAAATATATATTAACTTAAATATGTCTAACATCGTTTTAAAAGATATTAGAAGATAAACATCGATAAGCTTTACGAGAATCTTCTCCAAATTATCGCTCTTGATCGATCTCGTGTTTTCATCTAAAGTTTATCGCACTTTGCGATGAAGAGGATCTAGACTGATATTTTTCATAATAAATGTTTTTTTTTCTATACAATTTATTATATTTTTAATCCTACTGTGCATCTTTTTCATTTTATGTGACACTCATATTATCAGCAATACATGTTTTAGACTATTCGCCCGGAAAAATTGCCGCGGATTATATACAGGAAAATACGGTACTTCAACTAATTTATAAGTGGAGAAAGCAACTATTTAAATCATAATTGTTTAGAATCTTAAAAACAAATAAAACTTCAACAAAATACTTAAATTCTGTCTTTTTCTTACTTTATAAAATTTACATTTATACACATTTTTATAAAAAAATTTATTAAAATTTTAATATTTTTTTATAAAAATTACTTTTATACTTACATTTATACAGATTAATTGGAATATATTTTTGCAGAAAAATCAGGATTTCGCTGTAGTTAATTTTGTCTAATTTATACAGCGGCTTTAGTATGGAAGTAATAATTTTTGAAAGCTTTTATTAACAAATCATAATAAAAAATGCAAGCTTTTCAAATTTATTAAAATTTAATTAAAAAGAGTACATTATCACTAAATAAATGCACATGAAATTACAATTTTTTAAGAAATTACAGGTGATTTTCATAGAAATTTTTGAAGCAGATTGAACTTTAATGATTTACAAATAATAATATGGGTCTCACAAGTACATAAATATGACTAAAGAGTAATTACTAAAATATTTTTTAATTTTAACAAGATGCTTCCTGGGTTTTTTTTTTAAATTTGGAAACACACTTAAACAAGATAATCTATGCAACAGTAATAAAAATGCATATTAATACTTGTCTACTATCTTGTTTAATTATTTTAAGAGTAACAATACAGCATTACATGCATCAAAACTTTGGAGAACTTGGCAAAGGAACTGAAAATATTAAAATTTAAAGTCAATGTTAATATAACATACTTTGAAATTTTCGTTCAAAGAATGTATGGAATTCAACAAAATACGAGACTGAATCATTATTAAAAACAGATGAATTTGAAATCTTGTAGAGGCTTTTGATCTCAAGAGTAAAATTTGAATGAGATTAATAATGCTGTATCTGGCACAAAAAAACATTGTGCACTAAAAATTTCAAGAAACATTCTAATAAAAGTGCAGCTAAAAATGCTTTAATTGAAAAACACAAATCTAAGTCTTGCCACAATAACTAAGTAAGACTAAATCAAAAGACTACAAACTGTAAAGAAGGAAAAGAATTTCAACACAAAAACCAGATCAACCTCATAGAACTAAGAAATCTGAACATGACAATTCTAAATTTTAAGATGCACTCGTGTGCACCAACAAACAAACAAAAAAACTCACCAAAAACCTGTAGTAGCCCAGGGTTGGGTTCTACCAGTTTGATGGAAGCTGCAGGGTGGGAGTCCTCATAATTTAGAACAGGAATCAAGCAGACCTCCAATGCTTGACATGCCAAACCCAGTGTTATTATTTCACTTGGAGGACAATTAAAAAAACCCTATTTAACATGCCCCAGCCACCTTTACTGAACATGATGGCTCTTTGGTTAAGTTGGAATATGAACACACTATAAATAAATAATGATACATCCACAAAATGGGGAAGAAAAGAATATATTTAAGTTAAAATTGCTTCATTTTTTCCTTATTAAATTAATCATAATAATGTATACAATGCAATGAAGTGAAATGAATTGAAAGAAAAAAGTACATTGAATCAATACAAAAGGATTATTCAAAATGATATACCACTTATTTAATAACAGAAACACCTGAAAACATGTTTCATTAATATTTTTGATTGAAATGTCTTTAAGTTGGTTCTCAGTGAAAAAATTAATATCACAGTGAAAAATTCATAAAATAGTTTAAGATTGATATAGTGTAAAAGGTAGGACTACACAAAAAGGAGTGCTTTTGCCCAGAGAAAAACTGAGGTTCTAAAAGAGAAAATAGAATTTTAATTCAAGTTAGATGATAAAATAGATGCTGTTATAATGCAACATTTTGCATAATAAATCAAACTGACTTTGTTCTGAAAGAAAATTATATTTGGGTTAGTAAAAATGCCATTAGATTACTTGAGTATCTATTTTGCACATCTTTTAAAACAAATGAAAGGAAATTTAACAAAAAAAGCCACAAAAAGTAACAATAGAACTAATGATGAATCCAGAGTTTAACTGCCCTATGAAATAAAAATGTAGTATATGTCATATACATGTATTTATTTTTATAAATGACAAATCTTGATTTTATGAAAAAAGTTTTACAAATGTATCAATAAAATGAAACATTTAATGAGTGTATGTTAACAAATTAATTATCTTAACTGCATTTTAAGAATAAGAAAATAGGGTGAAAGTATGTATGTCACATATAAAAATCATTTTAACTTACCACCTCCAGGTACTAATTGCACAAGCATATAGTCATCTGGATTGCCTTCGATTCCATGTTTCAACATTGCATTTATTATCACAGTACGAGTACGATCACTGTTATTTAACTGTAACAGAAAACAATTGATGCAACAGAAGTTTAAATAATTATAAAAAATTCAAGAAAGGTGATATTTAGTTTAAAATTTTAATCTCATAGCAAAGCAATGATTTGATATGTTAACTTGCATAACTTTTAACATTTTAATCAATGCTAGAATTTGTTACAAGCTCTTCAATAAAGTAATGCTCATCTAAAGACATGGTTTAATTCATGGAAAAGTTTTATTATTTTGATGGTCTTTACATCTTTAGACAAGAGATTATTTCAAATTTAAAAAAATGTCATTTTAAACAAGGTGCAGCATTACTTTTTCAAATTGAGTTTACTTCTAAGTTTTTGGCATTATCATAATATAAATGGTTCCTAAAGACAAAGAAATTTAACTTTAATGAATTTTTAATCTTCAGTTAAAAGATAATTACACGTTGTAAAAATATAATAAATATTTGACAGTGCTTTCAAACTTTCTACATTTGTCAAAACAATCTTTTCAAATATTTACACAAATGCAAAGATGTGCTGATAAACCTATCTCTTAAATTATCTAAAACATGCACAAGAATAATTTAAGTGGAAACCTTTCATTGAGAATATTTAAGAGGTCTGAAAAAATCTAATATAAAGAAAATATCAAAGATTCCAGCATAAATTTTCAAAGATAAACTAGAAAACATTTTTAATAAGGGAACATAAGAGCAAGCATGAAAGAAATTTAATACAAACTTGTTAACTTGGATAATTTTAATATTTTACATAAATAAATAAATTATAACTTTATCTAAATTGACATTTTATTAAAGAGAACTAACATGTAATAAACTTGTAATAGTTTTGTAACATTTTTAAAAGGTTTCATAACATAAAAACTAGCTTTAAGTATAATATTTCATTTTCTATATTATTGGTATGAATATTCCTTTTCTCATTCTGAAAATGTTTGTAATTTTTTAATATGTTTCAGAAAATTTCAAAATATTCCAATACTTCATTCATTTGTTGATTTAACATGGTAGAAAAGATTGGAAATACTAACAAAAGAATGTCTCTAATTGAAAAATAGGCATTACTATAAATACATGTGACTAGATGTATGCTTACCATAATACTTTTATACATATTTATTCCTTCAATATCACAGTTTTTCTGTTCTAATGACACCTTAATAATATAAAATTCCTGAAATGGAGAATTGTTTCCATTCGTCACCGTATTGAAATGATGATGCGAAAGTGATAAATTTGAGCAGGATTTAGACACCTAGAAAAAGTGAAAATCAATTGCATGCAGCTATAATATTCATATAAATAATACACAAATGCTTACATAATAAAACTTTTATATTTAAAATTAACACCTAAAACAACATTTTTCACAAAAACTACTTTAAGCATATTTACAACATGAAAAGACGATAAAATATGAAAAATAATATTTCAAAATGTAATTTATCCATATAATATTTCTGCATAGTTTCTGAAAATATTAGCGACATCTACACTATGAATTGGTTATGGTAAAAATTACAGACAACCCATATTTGAATTAATGTGACTTATAATTTTGTATTAGTAACTATTTCTTCATATAAGTTAAAACAAAAGAAATAAAACAAGACAAATACCTTCATATAGTTTTCTTTCATTGTATTAACATCACTGGAACTTTTTTGATACAAAAATCCGTTTGATGTACTAGCAGGTGAAGAACCACTTTTATGATGTGTCCACTTAAATACAGAACTAGACAAAATGGAAAAGAAAAATCAACATAAATTGTAAAATATACATTCCTAAATTGTACAATACACTTACAATAATCACAATTAAATTTATTAGATAAAAATTTAATTTAGATGTAAAATGAGCATTAACTATTTCATGTAGTTTATATTATGTATAGTATTGAAAATACAACAACGTATTATAAACATCTAAAAATTATGAATAGAATGAAAAAATAGCAAAATAAAATTAAAAACATGAGCTAAAAATAAATTTATTCTATATAACCAGCTAAGCCTTGATGTTTGAAGAAAATACATATAATTTAAGTTATGTGATTTTGATTTTTGTGCTATATTTAAAGTTAAAACAAATATGAATTAATTTAAATATTTGTGATGTAAAAGAATAGGAAAACTATACCATAATTCAAATTAAAACTATTTTAATTGAGATTTAATGCATTTTCAAAGAAAATAAAATGTGACACAAAATAGTTCAATTTATGGGTAACAATCACAAAATTCTTCTTTAAAAGTATGAAAATATTTTTTTCAATTCTCATTAAAAAAGAAAAGATATTTTTGCTCACATGAAATTAAAAACTGGTTTCTAAACATGAGAAAGATATTGCAATTATTCAACAGCTTATTTTCTTGCTTTAATAGCAAATTCTTCCAATGAGAATAAAACTATTTTACACTACCTACCTATATATTTTAATTAATGCAAATACAAGTAAAATATTTAATTTCAGAAATCCAAGAAAGAAGACTTCTATTTTTCTTAAACTTGATTGTATCAAATGATAATTCATAAAAAAAGATTTTATCCTTTTCATTTTTAGGGTTTTGTTTTTTATAATTCAAAAAATAAATTTCTGACGTTTTTTTTTTTTTTTTCCCCCCCCCCCCGTAATTTTAATATATAAAAGAAGTAACAAAGCAAAAATATAAATAACATTTAAAAAATGCAATGATATACATACTGACCAGTTTACTTTTTTAAAGTAGAAAGATTTTTAAAAGATTAAATAATAAATAATTTTAATAGTTTTATTTAACATATAACCAAATCTCATTAAAGATGAATGTAAGATAAAAAAAAAAAATCTCCTTACAATGAGTTTTTGAAAGACTGCAAGATATTTATTAATAAAGTGTTTACATACAATAATTCTATTTAAAAAAAATACCACAGGAGGATTAAATTTAGGTTTGTTTTGGTTTGCTTGTCGTTTAATGGATATTTTTTTATTTTAATTATTTTTTTTTGGACAAGAAACCAAATTAGATAAGGACTTATATTTAAAGGACTCCAAACCATTACAAAAACTCAAGTTGACAATGGATTCAAATCAACAAACTGTAGATTCAAAGGACAGAGGTGTAAGCATTTGCCTGGTAGATCAATGATCAAATATAGGTGACTGTATAATGTTTGCAGTAATTTAATTAGATTGCAAACTTTTTAACTTACAATGCAACTAAAAAGGATAAAAGTAATCCTAAGTATTTTTAATAACTGTTTGTCATGATGACACTAAACTAGAATTATCTTACAAGATAAGAAAATGAGTAAAAAATATATATATATCGAGGCTGTTCATTTATTTTAGTAGGAGTATTGGAAAAGTAACTTTGGAAACACTTGATGCAAAAATAGCAGCTTACACAGATTACTTTAACAGATATAAAATTAAATAAATGAATACACTGCATCAAAATATGTTTAATACAGTACGAATATATTTTCAATAAAACCTAAAATACAAATATTAATTGAAATAATTATGTAAGACAAACAATATAAAGAGTCCATAGCAAAGTTCTTTGTGAGCCTTTATCTCTCAAACCATTGGTCAGAGATATAATTTCTATTCCAAAAATGTTTCTAACTAAGAGAACTTTTATGTTATGGCAAAAACCTTGTATTGCAAGCTATATCAAGCATAGAAAACTTAGTATGTAATTAAAATTGTAATAAAATAAACAAAAATTATAAAATTTTACAACATTTGTTTTATTTAAACGAATATGATAAATTGTGAAATAAATACTGTAAAGCCTCCAAAATTGATGCATTTTAGTTTGAAAAAAAAATACATAATAAAATGATGACTACAGTAAGACTCTAAATATATAGCACAATACATAACGTTTTAGAGTTAGATATAATTTTATGAAAAACTCAAACTATAGTAAACAAAATTAAAAATAAAATGAAAAAATATCAAAACAATCTTTTGAAATAAAAAGGAAAGAGGAAGATGTTACCTAACAGTAACACTTGTTCAAATAGGTTTGAAACCATGAATACAACAGTTTATGCACATTTTCCAGCATGGAAGGTGTTATTATTATATGAATGGAAATACAATGGCATAAGTCTAATAAACCTGTGGGCACTGGAGCATACATTTTCATTAATATAACAAAGAAAAAATCAAAGGGGCTAAAGTGCAGTGATCTCGGGGCTATTCAATATTATCACCATATCTGAGGGCACATTCCCCGAAAACATTCTTAAGAAAAAGTTCTACTATTTTATAAGGAGGGGCCCTATCATACTAAAACCATAGCTGAGACTGCTTTACATGCTAGTATACCATAATTGAAGGATACTAACAGATAAAATGCATGGCATCCCTATCTGGATGGAAGACTGAGTGAACACAATTGTGACAAAATTTTCATATTTTGACTCCATAGTCGTTGCTATAGCTTCTAACATAGCATATATGGTGTCTGGCTATAAATACACAACATATCTAGACAGGAAAAATTAATTTTTCTCCAAAAAGTTGTTATCTAATTATTTTACTCTAGAATTAAATTATTTTTGTAACCAACTCATTTAAATATAAAGAAAAATTTCAATTTTTGAAGCTAAATATCTCATTTATTTTCTATCATAGAGAAATGAATTCCACAATATTTGCATGAACAAATTTTAAGTCTAAAAATGATATAAAATGAAAGTTCCCTTCATTTGATAAATTTTTGAAATATAAATTATGCTTCCGACAAAAGGATTGAGAAATAAAAGCCCGAAAAGGACTTTACTATGTTCCCTGTATATAGCAAGATGACAATGCAATCAACAGGTTTTTCTAAAAATCTAAGTTTTTTATTTTTTAAATTATTTTTATGAAGAAAAAGTTTTATGCAATCTTGGAAAACTGCTTCAAAATAAAATTTTTTCAAAAAGGTTTGTATTCTTAAATACTATGAAATAAACAGCATTAACTCATATCATTGTAAATGGTTGTGAACAAAATTCATTAATGTAAAATCAGATTTTGAAGAAAAGCGAAATCGTTCATTCCTCATTACTGGCTTTAAGAGCAGTAAATTTAAATATTTTTAGAAATTTTCTAGGATTTAACATTAGATTATTTCTTTATGTATTTAATATTCTAAAATACTTCAATCAGTACCAACAAAATAGGATAAAGAAAATATTGAATTTTGTTACATTAAAAGAAATTTATTACAAAATCAATTTAATATAATGCAACTGTTTTGGATATATCTGTTATTCTCCATTAATAAATAGTTTATGTCAAATCTGCTATATTTTCTTTTAAATAATTATCAAGAAAATAAAAAAAATTACAATATTCATTGCAGCTGATAAATTCCATGAAGGTCAGTCCTCATATTAAATTAATGCTCTAACTGATAAAAATCTATCGATATTTTATCATTGTGACAAAACTATTAGAACTTTAATTAACGTAACGAGTTATATAAAGACAAATTATGGAAATTTTCAATAATAGAAATGAAGTCAAATATGAAAGAAATATCAAAATATCAGAATAAAATAAACATTTCAGGAAATCATTCCTTTGAATTCACATGATATACATTTTATCTTACTTTAATGAATTATACAATTTTTTAGAGTAAATCAACTGATTGCAATCACAAAAGAATATTAAAAACTAAATTCAAATTTCTCATTAGAAAACAGTTGGATACTTTGGATTTATACTTTAACAGAGAGTTCTTTATATTGATCTCAGAATTTAAATAAATCTATTCATCAGAAAAATACTAGTTCAAAATTTGAAAAATTATTTTGTCTATTTTTAAATTAAACAATTTACACAATTTTCTTTAATATATATATAACAAAATTTTAGCAAAATAAAAAAAAAGTAATTTGGGATATTAACTATTAATAGTTGGAATGAAAATTAACAGATGTAAAGAAAACAATTATATATATATTTCCAAAAACAAAATACTAACCTTTTAACATTTTCAAATACATGTTTCTTGTTATGAAAAGAGCTATCATGTGGCTCAATTAAGCAAGACAATTCATAACTGAAAGATTTAAAATATCAAGTTCAAACTTTTTAACTGTTAATCATTTAATACTTAAAATTAATAACAAATTCATATCAATAAAATTCAGTTATAATACCACAAAATGCAACAATTTGCTATATACATTTAGATATAAACAAATTTTCAGTATTTTTAGAATAATTTCTCTGTTTACGGTAATTATTTATGAGGAATAATTTTGTTACCATCCAATTTATGCACCATGTATGAATACTTTTTTCAACATCTTTCAGTTATTTATAAATTAGAAAATCATTAAGTGCTGAATCAGTGGTTCAACTTAGTAAAAGAAACAGCTGCTAAAAAAACTAATAAAAAATTGACAAATAATGGTGAAGGAAATACAGAACATTATTAAACATCAGCAGATAAAACAAAGATTCTATAATCAAAATGAAAGGATGATGAATATGATTTCTCTCACATGCAATTCTGTTAAAAAAGAACTTTAAATTTCTTCACAGTAAAAGAATGTCAAGTTTTTCCCAAAAATAAAAATCTACTTATATTTAAAATAATGGCATTTATTTAAATTTTGTACATCTTAGAAAGATCAAATGAAAGAGAGAAACTTTGAACTTTGCTTTGTGGTAATTAAAATTATTTTCCTTTTAAACTACATGAAATAAAAATATTTTGGTTCATAACTTTGAATGATGTTTAGATTCACTTGATTTTGCAAAATTTATGATTTTCTAAGAAATATCAATAAATGAATGAGAAACATATTTTGCTAATCATTAAAATTGAATAAAGAAAATAGTAACTTGCATTATGTATAACAATAAAATCATGAAAAATAAAGCAAAAAGAATAACATTTAAAAAATAAAGAAAATAGATTTTTTGGAGATCTTAGATTTAATATCAGTACTTCAATTTTACTTTTGTGAAAATGTAGGATCAGAAAATAAATTAATATGAAAATTTTTTACAGCTAGTTCAAGCATTTTCATTACTACACATTAGAACAAGTTATTTTTAAGTACAGTTAAGCTTGTATCTTTTCAACAAGCATTATGACTAATAATATTTTAATTTTTTATTATAAGAATAAATAATACTTTAAAAATAATTATTAAGTTGGATTATAAATAATAGAAAAACTAATATCACAATGATATGTCTATTTAATTACAAATATCATAATATATATCAATACGGTAGCAAAATTTATAAAAGGAACAAAGTCTGACTTTTCTCAAGATTTTCCTTATTCTTGCATGAGGTGCTTCAGAAAACAATTAATTTTAGAGTAATGGATAATTTAAAATTTGCTTATTTTTGCTGAAAACACCAAGATTGCCATGTTAACAAAAGTTTCAGGAACTAAGGAAATTAGAGCAATATATATAAGAAGCAAGTTACTAGGATTTTAATTAAGTTATGGTTGAATTTACTTAAGAATTGCTTTTATTTTTACTCTGAAGTTCCTATTCCCATATAAATATTAGCAAGCATTTCTATCTCTTTATTGAAATACCAGTTTACAGTATTCTTATAAATAATAAAATAAAAACATTCAGAAGTTTTCTACTGAAGAAAAATTTCTATTATTTAATCTCAAGAAATAATTTTTTACTACCTGCCATTAGCTTTAGCATCTACCCAAAATGAATATAAATCCAGCTACACAAAACTTTTCTTGCACAACTTTTTAATTCTGTTTTAAAGGATATTCTTTTTTCCACTATTACAGTTGCATGAGGATTTTGTAATAAAATTATACATGCTTCTACAGACTTTATAAGAAAATGACTGCTTCTTCATCAACTCACAGCATTCAATAATTTATTTTTCACTTTTAGTTTATCTATGAAATATATTATTGCTTTTCAATTTCATATTAATCCCTACAGATCTTATAGGAGAATGTACAAAAATGTCCAAGGATGATAAAATAAGCATGGAAAAACTTTGTCAAAATTAAGTTCATAAGTGGTTCAAGTGACTTAAGATCTAAGCCTAAATTCTCAGATATATCTTCTTTTCTTTATTACCGTAATTACTTTTAAATAATCATATAGCTCAGCTTATATATCTCCATATATATTTCTCATATCACTGCTGAATCAATTTTATTTTGAATCTTTACTTTAATAATATATTGCACACTTTTTAACTAAAAACCTTTAGAAAGCGTTAAAAAATCCTCAACCTATAAACTTGTAAAAATCCTTACAGAAAGAAATGAAAGAACTATGAAAAACATTTAAAAGTTCATCTAAAATGGATACAGTATTTAGAATTTGCAGCAGAAATAATTAGAGAAGTTGCTAAAAACAAGAAATGGAGTTATAACATTTAATTACTTTATAAAATTATATCAGTTTTCATATAACAGATTAATTGGTTACTATAAAAAATTTCTATAAAACATTTTTAATCATTAAAATAGAAAACCTATGTTTTTATTATACACAAGTTAAAATCTAATATCATGGATGGCCATGAGTATCTGTCATGTATAGGGAAGAAAATTCAAATTCCAGGAGGTAAATTAAAACAGTTCTGGAGTCAACATCATTTTCTCACAATGATAGTTGTTTAATTATAAAATAAAAATATTTCTGTATACACTTGCATGATACAGTAAGATATTTTCTGACCCACGATTTCGAGTACATAAATATTACATTTGTGTACTGGACTCTTGAATGTTGATATTTATCATTTTGGATTGAAAGAAAATCTTCACAACCTGATCTGAAATTTTTGGGATAAGGTGGCAATTTTATTTTAAATTTCATTCATTTGCTTTAAATTTCAAGACTTTTCAATAACTACCATGATTAAATTTCTAGGAATCGCAAGCTTCAATGTTTTCCCTGATTATCGAATCTATAAAATGGTTGATATAACCGTACTTTTAATTTTCACATGCTTAATTATAAAGAATTTTTCTAAGACTGATTATTTCTATAGTAAAATTATCACAAAAAAGTTTTTAAAAATAAAGGTATTTATTCATTATTTACTAAATTTCAAATGCTGTGCCTATATTTTGAATTTTTTGAAAATCTCTACATTCTAGAAATGCTAAAAGATCAAATGAGGATTTTTATAAGGAATTCTTATGGCACAAAAAATTGATTTTCTAAGAAAACGTTGTCCAAATACAATATGCCTACTAATACTAAGATGTCTGTTGATGTTGATTGGACACAGAAGCCTATTTAATTTGTTCTCCTTTCTGCTATTTTAAAGCGAATTTGAAACTTTTCATGACTTTTAATCATTTTCATGGTAATTACACAGAAAGTTTTGTAATTTAAGGTTAATTAGGAGATTTTATAACAATATACAGCTAGAAGGTTCACTGGTGTTGTTCAACATCAAGGGAATTTATCATTTTAAATAGCTGTTGCTTCAAAAAAAGATAAATTAGATTTACTGATTTCATCTAAATAGTAACTTCCCAAAGTACTTTTGCACATCTGTTTAATCTTGAAAGCAGTGTTATTGGGTTCACAGTGAAAAGGAATCAATTACACTAAAATTGTAATGTCTATGTGTTTCATTTGCTTATCTGCTAATAAAAAATTTCATTCGATTTTCGAATCTTGTGTAGAGCAGATACCCTGAAATGATGCTCATAAATAAGGTTTAAGCCCCAATGAAATTGCTAACTTGTGGCTGTGATAAGCTGTTCTAATTCTACCATTCTTCTAATGAATACAATTGTGCCCATTGGATGAGGCATGTATAAAATAATATGAATAAATCAATAATGATGAAAAAAACTTGCATTCTCACGAAAATTACGATTTTACTTATTATGATATTTATGAATATTAGTGTTTTATTTCATTTTATAAAGATAAAGAAGTTTGTTTTGCTAATTTCTAATGAAATGAAACCATAAAGTATGATAATTGCCTGAAATAATATTAAAAATTCTTAAAACAAAACACACTAAAATTGTAAACTGAATAGAGTACTGCAATAATTTAGTTATTATAAGTTTACATATTTTATATTGTGGCATAGAAAAGACATAGTTTAGGGTAATCGAAATCTAGTGCTAAAATCCCTTTTCACCCTCTTATCTTCTGAATCTAAGAGGGTGTATTGCTATACTTATAAAAATTGTATCTAGGTACAGTAAATTAATTATGCATTACTCAATAAAATCACCTGGTAAAAAAAAAACTGCAGAGTTAGTATTACTATATTGAAAACATAACAAGGTACGGAAAAAAGTAATTTACAAAGTAGTAGAGCATTATCGATTTAGAGTGAAAAGACACCTTGTTTATATCAATGTGAAGAATAGAATGCTTAAAATGAGCATTTGTAATTTCGGACTAAAAATAATGAAATTTATTAAAACCAATTTTTGTGATTTAACTGAATAAAATTGAATTAAATTGTCTCATTGGTATTGTTTACAGCAATACAATAATTTTACACTGAGATTCATTTATCTTTAGTAATGTGTCTTATTTTTGCTTACAGTAATGTATAAGTACACTCCCATTAATTGATTTTTCACATAGATTGATACAATATTTAAAACACATATAGAATTCTTATTTTAGTAAGAGGAATCTAGCTATTTTTTGTTAATATTAACAATATATGAAACAGATATCATTTTTGCTTAAATTAAATTATACTTTTGATTGTTTAAGTTTTATGTGCAGGCTACCACTAATGCAGTAATTTCTACATTATGCTCTTTCCTGTAATCACAAATCTATGAATAATTTTTCTGCATAATATATGTATAATATCAGCAAATTTATAAGAAATTAGTTATATTTGACTCAAAAGTTTTAAAACTTCCTTAAATGTAAATCTTGTATTTTTTTAAACAATATTACAAAAATATTGTTACAGATTTAAATTTTATATTTTTTAAACAAATTTTGTAATTTTTAGTTCAATTTCTAATTTTATCTAAGTCTTTTTATTTTTATTATAAAATTAATTATTTACAACTACAATTGCAAAATCATTTCTTTTTATGTTTGTATTGTGTGATTATCTGATCTTGTGGCTATAAGTGAATAAACTCCATCTGTTAAATGTAAGATACATAGAAAAATATGTGAAACATACACCTAAGTCTGTTTTTACACGGTAGATTGGTTCCAGAAGAAGCCGTGTAAAAAAAAAAACGTGTAAAAAAAGACATTGATCTTATACAAAAATGGGTGATTTGTTCCTAATCTCTAAAACCTATTAAAATTAGTGAAAAACAAGAATTTTTAAGAACAAGAATTCATGTTTATTTTATTAAATCAAATATATAATGCTTATTTTCACAAGCATAGTAATTAATGATAAAAAAGATATGCACTCTAATCTTAAAAGTAATATAAATTAAATGTATGGCAAGTTCAGGAACTAAAAAACTATGTTGTGAACGAAAAGAATAGGTTATTCAATTTTTAAGGTAAAAAATAAAATAAAATAGAATAAGTGATAATCATAAATACAACAACATAAATTTAATTGCTGTTGTCATCAGTTATTCGTAAATAACTGAATAAATACAAAATATTTTTTGGCTTACCTTTTATCTTAATGCGTTAAAATTAAATTTAATGGAAAATCAAATTTGCCTGCAAAAAATTTCTTTACCAAACACGTCTTATTGCATTGACAGTTCACAAAATATTAACACGTTTCAATTGCTCTGACCAGTAAATTTTATTGTATGCACATAAAGGGAATTCCCCTACTTGTTTGTACGCGCTAAAGGGGAATTCACTTAAATCTTTAAGCTAGTGTTCGCAAACTATCGATACTATCGATGGTTTCAGACTTTTTTCTTTCATAAATACTTTTTTGTGATATGAACATACTTCGCAAAAATTAAATTTGACAAAAAAAATTTAAGTACATAAAATTTCAAATCGTGCTAAATGGAATAAAATCGTGTAAAAAAATTAAAAATATTCAATTTTCAAACCGTGTTATATCAAAACCGTGTACAAAAAGACCGTGTAAAAACAGACTTAGGTGTATATGTATTCTATGTTACAGAAAATGATAAAATTGATTGTGAATTGGAGAAAATTGAATGCTAATCACTACAATATTTTTAAGGACATATACCATTCATGACAGGGATAAATAATGATTGAATGAAAATGTTTTTAATATGCATTCATAGCCATTGAATTTAGAACAATTTGAAAACCAAAGATGAGATGAATTATGAAATAATAGTAAATATTACTAGAATGAAATTGTCTAACTTGCTTTTGTTTTTTCTAATGTTTGTTAAAAGATTGTGTCTTATAAAAAGCTGTATTGTTGTTGAAAAAAACTTATGATTATAGGTATAGAAATTTTTTATCATAATTTTTGTATTTATGTATAATGTAAATGAGTGATGTGATAGACTTCAATTTTAAATGAGAGTATATAATGCACACTTCACAAGGATTTTTGAAAATTTATTTCTGAGATCAGAAAATTTGACCACATTTAACAGTTGCAATAAACTTGTTTCTTGCTTTAAAAACATTTTAAGATTTATACATTTTTTCCTAAAACATCGATTATGTTACTTACATGACCGTTTATATATAACAAGTAATATAAGCAATATATTTATAATTTTATCATTGATATCTAAAGTTCAAGGAAACTGTGATTACTATATTAATAAAATAAAATTATATTCAATGAGATAGTGAAATGGTATTGTCATAGAGCTCTAGAACAATAGTTCAATCTCCTGTAGTATCAGTATACCTAAAATTCTTGTAAATATTATATTCAATAGTGACACATTCAGTCAAGAATCAAGCAGTGGTTTATATTTTAATAACAGCATTGTCTAAATTGATTAATGTAGACAAAAGCTATATATTAATCAACTAACAATAAGGCAGTGGCTTTTTCTAACAAAAACTTTTTGTTAAGAAGACTAAACGATAATCTAAAAATTTCTTTACAAAGAAATTTTCCAATAATTTAATTGTTTTCTTTTTTTAAGTTTTTTATTTAAATTTTTATATTGATTAAACAAAAATAAATAATCTATGAAAATATGATGCATAGAGATTCCTTTATACAAAAGAATGTGCAATAAGTTAGGAGAAATAGTTAAAAAAATGTCTTTATCAATTTGATTTTCTTATGTTTGTGCTTTGAATTATGCATAATTTAAAAATCATATCAATTTTTAAGACAAACTGTCAATTGAAGGGTTAGCTCTCTGGCTTTTGGTTCAATATTTCATGGATTCAATTACCACTTCAATCATAGATGTCTGTAATGATTTGGAATACATTTTAAATTGTATGATGCACTCTAATAGCCTCTTGTAATCAAAAAATGATCATTCAGTAACAAACCAAACCTCAATTTTTGTAAACATCTTCTATTTTAATTTTTTGATAAATATATACATTTACATTAGTATACAATTTATATTTTAATAAATAGAACTTAAGTTTTTTTCCCCATTTTCTCATTAATTAAAAAAATAGAAGTGGTTCTAGAGTTTGCAAGTAGAAATTAATGACATTCAACATGGTTCTAATAACTGTCCACCAGTCATCTGCCACCCTCTTAATTTCAGAATTGTTACCACTATATTCATAAAAGTTATGTTTAAGTACAATAGTGTCCTATGTGCTACTGAATAATACTCCTACCACCTGGAGGAAAACTGCAGACTTAGCATTCCTACCTTGAAAACGGTACAAGATAGGGGGAAAAAAAAGACTTACAAGGTTATAGTGTTGTAGATTTAGTATGAAGACACATTGTGTTTACAGCGGCAAAAAATAAAATGGTTAAAAGGCATATTCGTTTCACAAGATTTCCAAGATTGTAATGTAAGCAAATGATTGAGAAAGAAAAAAGAACAAGTTATAACAATACACCTTTACTTGAAACATTCAAACTTCTCATCATTTGCTGCAATGCACAGATGGATCCTTATTTGAATGTCACACTGTACATGTTGGAACACAAAATTCACACTTCGGATATGGGCAAGCATATACAAATTCCTTATCCAGTTAAGTGTTTTATTCTAATTTAGATGGTTTGCTAGATGAAACTTGACTATAATCACACACTCTTTCTTCCTTAAAGTTTTAAAACAGTTAAGATGAATTGATAAGAAAGATGCAGGCCTGCATGAAAACATTGCTGGTACAAACCTTGCTGCTAATTGTGCATTCCATTCATCAGGTAGTAAAATCATTTCACAATACTCAGCTTTGGAGTCAACAAACTACAGGATCAAATAGCATTTTAATGGAAGGGGGGTTTCATATAATCAGGCATGATGTGTTTGAATACAAAAAATTTGAACACCAAGCACAAGTGAAATTAGGCTGAAGCAATGCTATTTTATGCAATTTATGTCATATTTAAAAATTATCATAACATATTTTATTTTCATTATCATATTTTTGTCATTATCATATTTAAAAACAAAGTGTGGGCACATAATCATAAAATTTCATTAAAATATGAGACTTTAAAATTCTCAAAAAACAAATAATTATCATTGTGCTTTGGTCAAAGTTGCAATTAAAATCTTACTTATCTACCATACTTATTTAAGAAATTACATAGACATTTGACAAAAATATTATCTAAAAATTTTGTATAAAAGTAATTATTCACATGTATATCCCACTAACAATTATTATACCTTATTCCTTCTAATGTTATCTTTCATATCAATATGAGAAAACTTATTTTTGATAGAGAGTAATGTTAGTACAAATCCTGTATATATTTTTCCTCAGTAGTTCAGAACAGAAAATTATTCACATGTTCTGTTCAAAATAAAACTTAGATCTTTCAACTAACTCAATAGGTATAAAAAATTTTTATGAAATAGAGCAACTAACATTAAAATTCTTTTGTGATGTCTCTTGTTTGAAACAATTTCGACAATATTTAGAGAACATTTTGTATTCAGTTTGTATACTAGTGGAGAGAGTGTTTTAATGTTTGGCCTGATTAATTTTTTATGTAACCTAAAAAGTCGCATTCAAACAACATCCATTAGAATTATAGTATTTTTCAATAGAAAAACTGAGTATATCTAATTTTAAAAGGAAAATTATTTTTTTCTATTTTTAAGCTTATTTACTGTTACTAATATTAAAATTAATTATATAAAATTACAGTGTTAAATTAAGCAAATAAGAAAAAAACAATTTTTACAATGATTGAATTAAGTATTAAGACCATAATTATGAACCTACCAGGAAATACGTGGATTTTGATTGTATGTTCATCACTTTATATAACAGGGATGGCCAAACTTTTGGGATCCGTGGTCTACTCCACATTTAAAAAATCGAAGGCAGTCTACCAATGGCAGAAATAACGCATTACAAAATAAAAATTTACTGACAAAAATAATCAAAGTATTCATATACATAAAAATTGACCATCCAATTCACTTTGTTTAGATGAAATTTGACACTCTGTATCTGTGACAAGTTTATCATATTGTGGCAGATACGAACTTATTGGAATGCGCAAACAGGAAATTATATGTTCATCAGTTAAACGCGACCGATGTTTAGTTTTTATGGCGTTTATGGTTGAAAAAGCAGATTCGCAAATATACGTCGATCCAAAGTATGATTCCAAATACAAAATTAATTTGTAAATATTTGGAAACGTTTCCTCAGGACGGGTTGTTGAAAAATAAATTCAACAGTTTCGTATCAACAGTTTCGAACAACAGTTCGAACATTCAACAGTTTTTAAACAAATTCGTATCAGTGCGGTAGGAAGCGAGCGACCTGCCATGCAAGATGGTTAACTTAGAAGTGAAACTAAAAGGCCAGAAGTGATTGGTAGACTAGACGACTCGGCGCATCGCTATCATGTGTTGGCTACTGGATATAATCTAAGCATTCTACTTTGTCAAATTGTTTCTATTTAATTCCACTGCAAAACGAAAAATTCAGTGCCTTACTTTGCACAGTTTGTTTTAGGTTTTAAAGCAAAAACTGTAATAAATTTTTATTTTAAATAATTCATTAATTCTATGACAAAAGTCATAAATTAAATTGTTAATATCCGAGATCACTATCGGGATGGTAGCGCGGACTACCTAAAATGTCTTCGCGGTTGACCAGTCGACCGCGGTCGACGTCTTGGCCATCCCTGTTATATAAGAACATCAACACCTATAATACAATTAAAAAAATCAATGTTCAAATATTTTAATTTTTAATAAATGGAGATGTAATGAAGTATTGGGAAATTTCTTAAGTTTCTATTTCATGCTTTTATTTATCAAAATTATTAACTCATTGTTTGGTGATATATTAATGACCGATCAAAGTAATATAGTATCAATTTTAATCCTCTGTAACAGTTACTTTTCTATTAAGGTAGAGTTATTGGCTGAAGATTTCAATTAATCAAGATTTGGGAACAGTTGAGAAAGCAAATGTTAATTATATATAATTTATGAGACTGAAAGATAAAGATTGAAGACGAAAGAAAGATTGAAACTGAAGACGAAATTTCATAAAAAAAATTTCAGCATGAAAAGAAAGGGCATTAAAGTTTAAACTTTGATGATATTTTTTAAACCAAATTTTATTATATTCATTCAATAAAATATACATGTACATCACTTTATTTAAAATAATCAATATCATATTTTAACATGCTAAATATATTTTAGAAATAGTAAATCCACTAATTTACATATAAGCTGTGATATGCATTATAACAAAATTTTCGAAATGATAATAATTATTGGGATATTATTAATCAAGTGTGTGATAGAATAGAATTAAAATTAAATTGAAGAATCAAATTACCGTATTTTCCTGCATATAATCCGCGGATTATGTGTTAAAAAAGTTCCGAATTTCGTTGTGCGTATTATACGCCCCCGCTGATTATCTGATAAAAAACATTCTCCATCAGAAATGCTTACAAGAAAGTTTTGAAAGAAATACTCTTTGTTTCATAAAATAAATAACTGGTGGTACCAGAACACACCTGAGTTATTTAAACTGTAATCGGCTTTGTGCAATTACGTTCAAAAACGAATTCGGTTCCTCTTAAAGATTTTACGGTAGTAAATTCGCTAACGTTATTTTGCAATTTGCCTTGACGCGAGCTGTTTCGTTTTGAAAATATTCAAATCCGTATATCGTCATAAGGAAGCGAAAACTGTTCAGTTACACAGCAGATTTTAAATTAAAAACTATAGTGAAAGCAAATAAAAAGAAATGGCGTCAAATGTGTTAATGTGAAGCGAAAAACAAAACACGCGCGGTATAAAAAAATTTTATAAAATACGTAATTTGTAAATAATCCATTTCTTTCATTTAAATATTAACGAAGCAAATACATATTAATTTAAATATGTCTAACATCGTTTTAAAAGTTATTAGAAGCTAAATATCGATAAGTTTTACAAGACTCTTCTCAAAATTATCGCTTTTGATTGATCTCGTGCTTTCATCTCAAGTTTATCGCACTTTGCGATAAACTGGATCTAGACTGATATTTTTCATAATAAATGCTTTTTTTCTATACAATTTATTAAATTTTTGATCCAACTGTGCATTTTTTTATTTTATGTGACACCTATATTATCAGCAGTACATATTTTAGACTATTCGCCGGGAAAAAAAAATTGCCGCTGCGGATTATGCGATGCATTTCCCCCCTTTTACTCGAAAAAACGGCCGTGCGGATTATATACAGGAAAATACGGTATTCATATTTTAATAAATTTGGTTATTACAGTCCTTAACTATTAACCAAATATCAAAGAAAATATATTATTCTCTTAGAAAGTATTTCTCAAATATAAACTTTAGCAGTATTATTATTTATAATTGAGGTTTTTTTTTGCAAATCTTATGCATAGTAAACATTTTTCAAAACATCAGTTATGCTCTAGTTATATTGTTTAAATCAATTTGAAAATATTTTTGAAAAAAATACCTCTCTTTTTCATCAAATATTGGAATTGCTTTGAACTGTTTCTGAAACACCGGGTCAACAATTATATCATAATTGTTGGCAGCACTTTGAAGAAGTTTTATTTGAGCTAAGATTTCAAATTCTTTCCGCTTTTTATCAAAATTTATAAGTCCATTGGGAAGATAGTCATTTATAGCTGCATCAATCATTGTTAAATCTGTCAAAAATGTACCAAGATAGGGAATTGTTCCTTGCATTGTACATGCCTACAAAAAAAAAAAAAAAAAAAAACACAGTAAATTATAAATTACAATAATTATTAAAAAGATAATTTTTTTGGAATACATTCTATAAGAAAGATCATCTGTTACACACAATTAAATCAAATATACGTTAATAAGAAATTTCCTTGAAAAAATGGTAGTTAAATAACTATTAACATATGCATAGTGCATTCTATAGTAATACTAGATAAATGCTATCATCACCATAAATGAAATATAATACCCCCAAAATATAAAATCTGTTTAATTATTATTCAATGTTTTCACTTTGTCTCTAACTTCACAAAATAATTAATATTTGAGTAATAATTTTCAAAACAAATTTTATGTTGCATTTATTTGTATTGATACATAGAATTTTATACATTCATACCAAGATATACCAGACATTGATACCAAATGTATTGCACATAATTATATGTTTAAAATTTTATAATTATAGTTAACAAACATAACAAAACATATTTTAGTAAACATACTTAAAAAGAGAAAAATTTAAGTTTCTTTTAATTTTGTACACTTCATTTGTGGGCTCATTTGATTAAAATAATTCAAATTAACAAAAAAGCACACACAAAATTACTGAGAAATATTTTTTAAATTATAAAATTTTTCAGATATGACTAAGTTTTTTTGACGAATGTTACATTTTCATTAACAAAATTTTACACTACTTTTTTTTTATATTTCAAATTCTAGAATATTTGTGTCTGGGGATATGCATTGTAAAATATATTTATAATATGAAATTATCCTTAAGTGTATGAATTAAAAATTTATGCACTCAAATATATAAGGGATGAGGATCTTAATTATACATGAAAAATTTGCAACAGAGTCTGACTAAATTCAATATTCACATTTAATCAATGACATTCTCCACATTAACGCTAATTTTGAACTGAATATTTAAGAATTTTACATTTAGATAATCTGTTTTTGATATTAAAGATAATATACATTTTAGACCCAATTTTTTAAGTAATCCAATTACAATAACAAAAAATTTAATAAGGTGTACCTAGATTATCAAATCCTCATTTTTAGACCGAATATACAAAACTATGTATAAATCGTAAAAAAATACCTTAATACATAGTAAACAATGAAAGAAAATAGTTTTTTAAAATGAAGATTTCAAAAGATTAAAATTTCACTGACAGAAAAGTTCACAATATTTGAGCTTACACTAAAACAAATTAAATGCAACTATAACTTATCAAAATTGAGTATATCATGATGGATGTAAATGTATCCTTTTCTTAAAATTAATATTATAACAAATACGATATTTTAAAAAAAGATCATTTTGCACAATATTTAATGAATGCTTAAATATTGATCTATGAAATTGGTAATTAATGAATGTGAAAATATTTTAACAAAATATTAAAGAAAAGTAATGATTTTTTCTTCAAATATCAAATAAGAACTAGTACAAGGATGCATAGAAATAACAATTTCTCAGTATAAATGATATTGGGAATGTAATTAAATAAATATTTATAACACTTAATATTTTTAGTAGCTTATTTACAAAACTTTATAAAACTCATATTCGTTATGTCATGGATAAAAATTTAATCTTTTCTTAATTTTATTCATATAAAGAAATAAACTAGTTATGTTTTATAAATAAGAGGTATATATATATATATATATATATATATATATATATATATGTACAGTTTACATTGTTAAGAAATGTAAGTAAAGAAATGAAAATGAAATATAAGTAAGAAATGATATGTTCAATTTATTTGTTTAACAAAACAAGCTAGATAACATTATTAAAGAAGGATTCATGTGGTGTAGTATAATAAATATATATATCATTAAATAAAACACAAATGAATAAACCCCATCACAAATGTTGGAGAAATTTAATAATTAAATTTTCATAAAACAAAGGAAAATGACTTTTAATATTAACAATATTAATCAATCACTATCATTAGATTCATAAAAAAAAAAAAATAAAAAAAAAAAAAAAAACAAGAATAAGAACTATCACAAATATAAGAAAAACTTAATGAATAATTAAGTTTGCATACAAAAATGAAAATTAAAAAAACAAATGTTGCAAAGATAACTCATGATTTTAAATTGAGAAATTAAGCACAAATTTTTAACTGACCTGAAATAAAGAAAACTTGTTTACAATTTACAAGTTTTCTTTATTTCATGTCAATTACTCTTTTAAAGTCTGCTCCTTATATAGTCACCATACATATATATATACAATTATGTATGTGATACAAAATTTGCATCGTTGTTTTGAAGCAGTAATATTACACCTCATTCAATTTTTTTCATGAAATTTGATAAAACCTGCAAATTCATTTATTTTTAATTCTAGTATAATATTATGGTATTAAAAATCAATAATGTAAAAATTGTCATTAAGTAATTATTTCAAATAATTATTAAATTTATTAATGATTAACAAGCTACTAAATAATTATTTAAAAATTATTAAATTTATTATAGAATTATTTATGTAAATAAACTAAATTAATTAACACTTAATGGATTGTTTCTAAGATGTTAATGGCTAGGAACCCACTGATAATGATTGCTTGGTTAGACTATTGATCACTTCATCTGTGTAGATAAAATGTTATTAGCTATGAATGAAATTTTGGATTCGTTATTAAAAACGAAATTTCTTCCATTGACCAACAATCCAATTTGACTGCTATGCCATAAAAATTAGACAATGTCACAAAAAAGTGAGGAGCGAGTACTAACGAGGTGCAAATGCAGTTTCAGTTAATCGTTAAATGCAATTCCTTGAGATTCCTTGAGTTAACAAACTGCATTGAAATTCTAAAAGAAATACTGTTATTATACTGTATATAAGAAATACAGTAAAGAAATTCTAAGAGAATGTTCATCTGGTTAAGCAATTTTTTCCATTGGTAGCTCAGAAATATCCAGAATCAATGTAATGGCTGACATATTTTTCCTAAACGAATGTTTCAACTCCAGGCAAAAATCGCATAACTATCTGAAATCTCTGTTTAACTCATGACTTTTTTCAAATTCAAATAAACAATGACATTCAGTATGATATAAAAAAAACTTTAAAATTAATGTCATGTACAGAAGCTACCAATCTGGTTGTAAATAAACATCACTAAGCAAAAGGAAATCATAAAATTTTACACACATCATGTCTATAAATATAATACAATCCATTACAAAATCTCAGCGAGGCACTATGTTTGAGAAAATAGACTTATCTCCATTCCTGAAAAGACAATACAATTTTTTTTTAAACCTGAATCAAAAATTGGTTTATTTGAACAATAGCAAAATTTTACAGAAACAAATCCTCAATATTTATAACAGTAAATAGTCCTTATTGAAAACTGATTCAACAACCTTCATACTCCATCACATGAAACAGCACATTGACTGGTGTGATCAATGACAAACTGTGATACAGAAATAGTATCACACTATTTTTTAGAAAAATCCTGTGCTTTATACAGTATCAAAATTATTGCATTTGTGTTTAGAGGACATAATGAAAAGGAAGTATTTCTTCTGTATGAAAAAGATGTATTTCTAACATATATTCAGGATTGTCATAGTAGCCTGTCAATTAAAATTATAGCAGATATTTTTAATAGACATTATCTTGATTTTTATTGTTTCAACTGACAGCACTCTAAGCAATAGCCATTACAATTCAGATTTATTAGGATCCATTGCTCTACCATGGCTTTCAAAGCCTAAGAAAACTATGTTTCTGTAGGACAATGCTTGACTACATCTTGTACAGTCTCCTGATCTTTCTTGGTATAGCTAGCGTTGAACTGTTGGCCTGGCCAGTATTATCTTCAGAACTTTCACCAATGGAAAACCCTTTGTCAATAGGAAAAAAAAAAAAAAAAACCTCGAGTGACTGGCATGTATTATTCGACCACCATGAGAAGGCGGTTGAGATCTGTCTCCGGTGGAAGGGTTCATTCTTTCAGAGGTTTGGACAGTAAAATGATTTCGCAGTTTAGGGTTAAAACAAATTCTTCGCCCGTTCTTCTGTTTGGCGAAGAACACGATTTTCCCCTCTCCAGTCTTTGCTTTCTACTTAGCTTAGAAGGTTGTATTCTCCGCGCTCTCTTGCTTTTTAGTATTTTTATTTTTATTAAAACTGTTCTTTTCAGAACAACACATAATGTCTCTAAAAGGGAAAACATTGCGTTCTAAAGAACGTAACATCGTTAATAACGTGCGTATAATTTTTGAAAATGAAAAGTTCAAATGAAAAGAAAGAAGCAAAGTCTACTTCGCTTTCGATACCAATTCAGAAAGCACAGGAACGTACTGAGGCTGCTACTGGCGTTTCTTTTAGAACTGTCCAAAGAATTAAAAAGGAATCCAGGACTGATAGCAGGCTTTCAACTCCTGGGAAACAGCGTAATCGACCTGCAGAACGCAATGTAGTTTTGAACAATTTTGATTTGTGTGTCATTCGAAATACAGTAAATGAATTTTGTGCGTCTAATAAAGTTCCATCCAAGGCATTTCCTCTTCTTCGGAAACTCCAAAAACTATATTTTCCCTTATATTAACATATATTATTTATGCGAAATCTGTATGAATTTTATTTTTAAAAATTTTGAGAATTCTTTGATGCTATCCTTTTTTATTTACTTGATATTATACATAAAATGTTTTGATAAAATATGTTATATAATCAAAATTCTTAAAAACTATTTAACTGATAGATTTTACTGAGCGATATATAAATATTTTATATTCCCTCATATTATTTTAAATGATTCCATAGGTGCACAATATATTTCCTACTATAAACATATATGAATTAAAATAAATTCCACAACATTTTAAAAAATTAGTATGTCGTAATATGATGAAATATGTATCTTGAATAAAAAAAGGCTGTAAAAAGTTAATTTATTACTTACGGAGTTTCTTTTTTGCATAAAATGGACGTTCCTTACATGAAAACTGTCTTCATCTAAATTAACAACAAACATATTCTAGAAAATCTCACCCTTCCCCATTTTCTCAAAAATTATTACGATAACACAACGAAAATAAAAAAATTTTGGGCACATAAATTATTTATCTTTCGGGTCTACAGTTTTTGTTCCTGTTCTTGTGAACGAAATAAATTCTAAAATCTATCTAATAATGAAATTTTCATGACAAAATAAAAATATTTTTATTCTAAATGTTTTGTCTAACATAATTTAATATATGTATTTATATATTTCTATTCTGGTACTTGAATTCTTCGAAAAAGCATAACACATACATATTTTATTTTCATTCTACATCAAAAGGTGCAAATTAGCCAAATATGGTAAACTAGATTGAGGCGCTTTCTCCTCGTTTCCTTCTCCGTTCCCTAAATTATTGAAATAGACTTCTCTGATAACACGTGACTCTTACGTCACACCCGCCATCTCCTGGCGGTCGCACTATAAATCACCAGTCAATGAACTGTGGGATAATATAGAAGATGTATTGTAACTTTACATGGTATCAAATCTCTTCTTGATTCCATGCCCAGGCAAATAAATGCTTTTATTGCTTTCAGGGGCCACAGATATACATATATATTTATTTCTTATTACACTTCCACATTTCAAGTACTATGGTTACACATAAACAATCGATATTT
The DNA here is from genome assembly GCA_026290005.1 of Latrodectus geometricus. Lineage (NCBI taxonomy): Eukaryota > Metazoa > Arthropoda > Arachnida > Araneae > Theridiidae > Latrodectus > Latrodectus geometricus. The sequence goes on from JAPDSC010141057.1 coordinate 585,227, forward strand.
TTATATGGGATTTCAAAACATTAATAAAATTTTGAGAAAAATTTCTTTGTAAGGAATATATATTCTAAATTTTTAACAACTACCAACTGAAAAAATTTTACTTTTTTTTTGATTGTACCTATTTTTGTTGTACCTATTTTTGTGTAATCTATCTATATTTTTTACATAATTTTCAAGAAGAATATCTATATGCTATTACAATACATCACTAGATATTTCTTAGTTTACCAATTCTATAATTTTAAATCTTTGTTTCATGAAAAATTTCTTGAATTAAATTGAATTCTGTTTTATTTTATATTTGATTGTAAACTCATTACATTTTGATATTTGGGTTCAAAAAAAGTTTAAACATGTCAACAAACCCTGATATGACATTTATTTACACAAGAAAATTCTTCAGAACTTATTCATTATGATAAATAAAATAAATTATACATATGTATGATGATTTTCATTGATAGGTTTAAACCTTAACCATCAAAAGATATACTGAAAATGCCAGATGCTTTAAAAAATAGACAACTGTAAATTACTGAAACTAATGTGCAATATAATAGTTGAATGAGAACAAAAATATTTCAAAAACCAATGTATTTCATATAAAAAGATGAATGTAAATAAGGATATTGTAAACAGAAAACCTAATGTACAGATAAGTTTATTTCAAAACTATGCAAATTTTAATGTACAATGCTAAATTTTTATAACTTGAAATTTCAAAAGGAGAACTAAATAATCTCTAATAAAAATATAAACAATTTAGTATTTAATACTCAAAATTTTTGAATTAAATATAAATTCCATATCCAATCCCTTAAAAATATCACTTATTAAAATTTTTCAAAAAAAAAAAAAAGATTGATAATGGCATTCATTTTGTTTCAGAGACCAATCAAGTAAAAATATTTCCGCATGAAGAATGCTGCGTGATCATCTGTAACAGGGATGGCCAATACGTCGACCGAGGTCGACTGGTCGACCGCGAAGACATTTTAGGTAGTCCATGCGACCATCCCGATAGTGATCTCGGATATTAACAATTTAATTTATGACTTTTGTCATAGAATTAATGAATTATTTAAAATAAAAATTTATTACAGTTTTTGCTTTAAAACCTAAAACAAACTGTGCAAAGTAAGGCACTGAATTTTTCGTTTTGCAGTGGAATTAAATAGAAACAATTTGACAAAGTAGAATGCTTAGATTATATCCAGTAGCCAACACATGATAGCGATGCGCCGAGTCGTCTAATCTACCCGTCTCTTCCGGCCGTTTAGTTTCACTTCTAAGTTAATCGTCTTACGTGGCAGGTCACTCGCTTCCTACCGCACTGATATGAATTTGTTTCAACTGTTGAATGCTCGAGCTGTTGTTCAAAACTGTTGAATTTGTTTTTCAACAACCCGTCCAAAATGACTCAGCCAGGCACCAGTGCTAAGAGAAGTAAAACATACCATTATCACAATGAGTGGGAAGATGATTTCTTTTTAGTTATGATGAAGGAGAAATGTGTTTGGCTCATATGTAACTCAAGTGTGGCATTACCAAAAAAGGCAAACGTCGAAAGACATTTTAAAACCATGCACTTAAAATACGCTACAGACTTTCCAATCGGCAGTGAACTTCTCAAAGTTAAAATGCATGAATTAAAATAGAATTTACATTTACAGAAATCGGTATTTACGAAACCAGGCGCCAAAGTTAAAGCAGTAACATTGGCGTTGTTTAATATTACAGAAGTTTTGATAAAGAGAAAAAAACCATTCGAAGATGGAGAATTGATAAAAGAAGCTTTCATTTAAGCAGGAGAAGTCCAAGATTTTAAAAACAAATCTGAAATAATATCAATAAATAATATTTCTTTGTCGTGTAACACTGTGATGCGACAGACTGAAGCTATGAATATAATTTGGAGAATTTATTAAATGACGATTTAAAAGCGGGTAAGTTCCTATCACTTCAATTTGATGAATCCACAGATATTAGTGACTTTGCACAGTTATGCCTTTTTGTGAGAATGGTTTTCGTAGATATGACTTCAAAAGAAGAATTATTAACTATAATTCCATTGAAAGGACAAACGAGGAGACAAAATATCTACAATTAATTTAAAAACTTTATTGATAATACAAGATTTCCAATATATAAATTGGTGTCTATTACAACAGATGGAGCTCCAGCAATGGTCGGGAATCGAACTGGTTTTACAGCCTTATGCAATAATGTTGAGGAAATTCCCAGGTTTACTAGCTATCATTGCGTTATCCATCAACAGGTATTGTGCTCAAAAACACTAAAGTCTAATGATATAATGCAAATTGCTTTTAAAATCGTCAATTCAATTCGTTCAAGAAGCAGAGACGATGAAGTCAGAGACGACAATTTCGAGCGCTTTTGAAAGAAACTGAATCAGAGTACGGAGATCTCTTATTGCACACAGACGTGAGGTGGCTAAGCCGTGGTGCTTTTTTAAAAAGATTTCGTATTCTGTTACCAAAAATAAGAAATTTAAAACAAATAAAAGGAGAGCACATTACTGAATTGGAAGACAGCTCATGAACCTAGCTTTTCTCTGCAATATCATTGCAAAACTTAACGACTTAAACCTAAATCCACACGGAAAGAATAAATGTTTAACAGACATGATGAGTGCGATTAAAACTTTCAAAGAAACGATAAGAAATTATGCGTCTCAATTAAGAAAATATGAATTGAGAAACTTCAAAACATGGAGGAAGAGTGCATCCATAATCCAAACCGAGACTTCGAAGATTTCGCTAAACACTTAAATGTTTTGTTTGAAGAATTTGAAAGATTCACACACACTGACTTATTTAAGTTGGAAGAAATACTCAATTTTATGATCTTTCCATTTAAATGAAAATGTCAACATTGATGGAGTATCTGAAAAAATAGGACATTTAATAGATACCACTTCAGTCACGGTCGAGGAAGAAATTATTAAATTAAGTTGCGATATATTTCTTAAATCCAGAGCATCTAGCGATACTGATTTTTGGAAATTAATTTCTAAGGAAACGTTTCCAAATACTTACAAATCGATTTTGTATTTTAAATCATACTTTGGATTGACGTATCTTTGCGAATCTGCTTTTTCAACCATGAACGCCATAAAAACTAAACATCGGTCACGTTTAACAGATGAACATATAATTTCGTGTTTACGCACTGCAATAAGCTCGTATCAGCCACAATATGATAAACTTGTCGCAGATATACAGTGTTAAATTTCATCAAAACAGAGTGAATTGGATAGTCAATTTAATTATTGATTACAGGTTAATTATTGATATCATTTTTCTGTTGTGCAGGCAAAAAGTAAATTTTTGTTCCTTTTTGATCACAGCAATTTCTTACAATATTTATTCAAAATCAAGATTGTTGTTTATCTGAAAATGCTAATTATATGTAAGTGCATTTGCACACATAATTATAATAATTGGTAAAAATATTCTTATAAAATTCTCATTCTCTTTTTCTTGAAAGACAGAGTAAAGAGAGTGAAAAGGAGAAGATACAGTAAATTATCTCTAAAAATTACTCAATTTAATATTTTAAAATTATTCAAAAAAATAAATAAAAGTTTAATAAGCTAATTTTTTTAAATTTCCAAAATCAAAAACATATTTTATTAAATATTATATTATATGAGTTAAAATAAAACTACATATTTATTTTAACTCAGTAGTTTGAATATCTACTGTGGATCTTTTCAAAGCAAAAAATAATTTCAATTTCATTTCCATTTATTCTACAGATTTTCCTGTTAGCATGGGGGATAATAGGCATATAATACCTTTTTCTGGAAAAATATTGCATATTGTAAGAACGGCACTATCATATCATAAGGGAGGAAATCTGGAAAGCTCTCAAGCACACATATCAACAGATGTGCATACAGAAAGCAGATACAACACTGTTCTCACTTTACAATGCCTAGATTGAAATAGAGGTCCTTGATAAAAAGAATATTTTTCTTAACTTTATTCCTCAAAAAGTATTATAGATCATAGCTAACTTTTTCTGAAAATATTATTTGATATACTGATCTAAAGAATTATGACATGTTGTAGCTGTCGTACAATAATGCTTTTACTTGATGAAAATTGTCGAAAAGAAAATCGATCAAATGCATGAAAGAAGAAATACTAAATTTTATGAAATAATTACACTAGCAGTAAAGATAAAACTAAGAATTTTCAATTAATCTAACAAATATATAGATAAGATCGAAATTCATCAAAAAAGATGTGCTTTTTTATACAATTTATATTTATTTAGATACCAATATTGCAAATAAAATATTATAAAATAATGAATAGAGACTGATTTTTCACATATGTAAAAATAAATTATTAAAATTTGAATATTTAAAAATTAGGAGAATGTTCTTCTTTAAGTTTTTCATGTATAATTTCTTTTAATTTTACTCTTACTTTTAATATGGTTTGATAGCTTGGTTAGTGAAACTCCTTCGAAATCAGAAAAAATGGTGGTTTCAATGATGATTCAGACAATAATAGTTATATTCATTGGGCTTATGAATGTTAAAATTTTGGGGGAGTGTCTTTTTAATAGGGTATTAGGAAATTTGAAGCACGTTCACCAATGCAAGTATCACCCTATACACTTATACCCAATTGGAAATTGGGTAACACCTGAACAAATGTGATGTAGTAGATTTTCAAACTCTAGCAGCTATCAATTTTCTTAATTTAAGTATGACATAAATGCACTAAAAGTAAAGTGCACATAAATGTGCACATTCATTTATAACTAGTAAAATCATTCTAGTATACAGAAATGCATTGATGATCACTGCAAGTTTTTTACCGTAAGTAGAAATTAAAAGCTCCACATGCATAACAATTGAAAAATTGTCAATGTTTCTTCTTTTTCTGAGCAATCTGACTAATTAGAACAGATTCAAAATATTGTTTTAATTCTTATTTATTCACATCAGTTCATTTTGATTTATAGAATATATGTGAAGATTGGCAAAGTATATATTTTAATAGAATCTATTTACACCTATATTTAATTAAGAATATGAACATCAAAACTTCTTATAAAGTGTCTTTAACACAAAATTCTAGAACCACTCTTACTTAAATATTTTTTGCATGAGTATTTTCTACAATCTTATGCATATATAATTTTACATCTTAGTATAGTGATAAGTAAAATTTCTCTATAGATTCTATTGTAAATAATTACATTCATTTTATTATTTGTTAAATATTGGCCTCTGATCATATTTAAGAAACTTTTAAAATTGGCAAATATTAGGATGTTTAAAAAAAATTTCTTTGAAAATTAAATCATATTTTTATAATATCTAAAATCAAATTTACTTCACAATAATTCAACAAAAATTTTCTAAAAGTAAAAAAACATAATCAAATGAAATATGAAATACATAAATTCTCTTTCAAAACTTTAAAATATTTCTGATATATGTAGATATGATTATTTCCGTATTTAATTAGCACTAAAAAATGAACACTATAATTTGTACATTACTATTATGAACTGGAGAAAAATAACAAAGTAGCATTTCATAATCATCATATTATTTCTGTACTTTTTTAACCAAAAAATGAAGTTTTCTAAAAAAAAAAAACACTAATCAAAAATCAGTAATTTAAATAAATCAAAATAAAACTCACATGTTCATCAGCCAATTTATCTGAACCTTTCACAAACTGTTTAGTAAACCAAACTGAATTCACAAACTTAGCTGAGCCTTCCTACAAGTGAAAAAAATGCTTTAACAAACACCAATTAATAATTTATAACTAAGTACATAACATGATGAGTAAAAAACTTGTATCTGCATTTTAATTATATTAATATGTGTACATAGGAAGTAAAGGGCAATATATTATAAAAATAATACTTTCCAGGAGTCCACTATATTCATTCATACATGTTGTTATTGTTGTAGTTGCTTATATACCAAGCCAAAAAAAGTTACTTATACTCGTCTGGGACTGGGCGAATGAAGTCAAAGAGCGTCTTCTGTTTTTAGAACAGAGCACCTATTCACGAGGATGAAAGTACAACTTTTGCTCATAGATAGCAACACCATCTGGGTCTTCCAATTTAGAGATAGAAAGCCAGAGAACTCCCAAGGTCTGTATCCTAACACAGCCAGAAGTATAAATTTGGAATGGGAACATGGAAGATATTGCGACCACAACATATTTTATGTGACCCAGTCACCATTAGTGAACACAACAGATCCTCAGATTAGCCAAGATTCAAACTCACTACCGACTCACTTCAACGAGAATGACACTCTAACCAACGAGGCCATCATTCATATATAAGGCCTTTTACTTAAAAACCAGTATTTGGCAACGCTGTTTTTTACTGACTATTTGTTCACTATTAAAAATTAGACAAAATGCTTTATAAATCGAAATTGAATGTAAAAAGTAGAGTAAGATAATACTTCGAAACTAATTTTTAAAAAAATGGACAGTGCCCTTTACCTTCCAGGTACATGTAAAATTAAAAATTCCAAGTAACCTTACAGATTAAAGTGCATACATGAAGCAGAAATACGACAACCACCATATTAATTATATTTCAAACGCATGGATCAAACACACGACTTTCCACTCCAAAGAAGATAGTTCCAAAACTAGCAATGGTGAACCACATAAACTAGTAGATTACAGTATTAGAAACAAAAGAAATGTACACAATTTAAAGTGTATATATATATATATATATATATATATATATATAATATAATATAAAGAAATAAATACAATGTATAGAAAAAGCAAATACAACATTAAATAAATAAGTATAGTAGGCAATCATACCAGCGCAAAAACAGCTATTGTGTGAAATGCCGATATAAATTAAGTAAGATACATTTAGTCGATAAAGATAAAACATGAAGAAACTATACAATTTAATATCAAAAAGATAAAATCAAGAAAAACAATAAAATATAATTAAGGAAAGAGCATAGTGACAACGTCTTCATCAGGAGGGAGATGGTCAACTATGCAAATAAGACACCCTTTTCTGACTAACACAAAAGACAAAGGTCTAAAAATATTCTTGCTATTCCCCTGAAGAGTGTCTCTATAAGAAGAAAATACTACTATATTAAAATTTGAAATAAATGGAATCAAAGTAATACATTAAACATCTTCTCGATTAAATGTATCTTACTTAATATATATATAAGCAAAATATGTACATATAACAATTTTATAACCTGCTATTAGTAGACATTTAGTTGTAATTGAAAATGCAGATGAAAATTGATTTGCATTAGGTTAAACTTAGATTGCATTATTGGAATTTTATGTTTTAGTATTCACAAGATAAGCTTTAAGGAAATGTAGCTCTAAATACATATTTTTGGGTTATTCCTTTTTTTAAGTAATGAAGCTAAAGAGAAGATGTGCATAAATTTTTTTTTTATACTGTCATCCTATTCAAGTGACAATTATTATTTGCCAGAGAATGAAGTGTTGACTGAATGTATATACAAATACATATATATAAGATTTAAAGTTATCAACTTTAATATTCCTTATATGATTATTAATCATAGATTTTATAGACATCAAATAAAATTCTAATACATTACTTATGGCAATAACTATTATATGGATAAATTTGGTAATAAATTTTATTATTTAAATATCTTCAAAAATATTTTAAAATCTAAGAATACTTTGATGATAACTTATAATAAGCATATAATTGATTTTATAAATAATCTTCATAAGACTTCATTCATATATACATAAGATTTCATATAAGATCTCTTCACTAGTATTATGATTGATAAACTTTTCGATATTCTTATTTTTTGATGAATATGGCTCATGTATAGACATTAATATAAATTGCTAGAAAGATTTATGTGCATTTTATACTTATAGTTATATTTTTAATGGAGATAAATTGTACATACATGTAAATGGTATTCTTCAGAGATCTAAATTCTTTAATTGTAATTCAAATGCTTTTTACTTTCAGATTTGAGGATGATTTTATAATTTTTAATTTTTTAAAATTTAATAACATTTATAAAAATATTTATTCTGAAGATTCAAATTTGATTAAAACTACTAACAATAATTTAAAATCTGAATTTTTGGATATTCTTATGGAAAAAAAGCATATTATTATAGTGATATTTAATAAAATTGATGAATTTAATTTTAAATATAACAACCTGGTTTTTCCGAATTCTACTATTTCTATTAAAATAAATAAAAGTTTATTTACATTCAATTAAATAGAATATATGAAGCTTGCAATAATTTAAATATTAGGAAACAAATTAAACGGTTAAAAAATGCTTTACTAAATAATAATATAAAAATAAACTTCATTTAACACTATTTGGTTAGTTGAGTATTAATTACAGGAGTGAAGTAAGGCTTAGTTATTAACCATACTAAAGTCACCCAAGCCTTGAAGGTCTTATAAGAAGCTTAAAACTGACATTGTTTACATAATAGTAATATTTTCTGTATTCATTTTGCAGTTTTACATGGTTTGGACTTTAAAAAAAAATGTTTATATTTGTTTGGCAATGCTTCTCTTTATTGGTATTTATATGAGGGTTACTCTGAAATTTTTGAGATACACGCAGGCGAGAATTTACAAAATAAAAATAATGGTTTAATTTTAAAATACAAAGTATTTGTCACAGAAAATGATTTTTAACTGACTTACTTCAACTTGTTTAGCGTAGAATAAATTTTAAACAGAAGAGAAAATAGAGTTGTCACGAGAACATTTTCGCGCTATGATTTTCTACGATTTTAAAGCAGGATTAAATCAAGAAGAATGCGTTCAACGTTTGAAAATTAGCATTTGGTGATGAATCTCCAGCTCGTGCTACTATATTCAGATGGTTTAGAGAATTTAGAAGAGGTCGCAATTTTCTTCAGGATGAAGAACACATAGGAAGTAATCCCGGATAATGTGTCTGCCATACGAAAAATGTTAATGGATGATAATCGCTGTATCTATCAAATGATACAGAAGGAACTTAACATTGAATCTGCAGCCATACACAAAATCATTCATGAAAAATTACATATGAAAAAAGTAGTTTGCCGTTGGGTTCCCCATAATCTAACTGAGCACCAAAAAGAGAAGCGTGTCAGAATCAGTAAAGAAACTCTTAAATTGCTAAATGATGGTGGCCACCGTATCATTTCTAAAATTGTAACAGGTGATGAAACGTACATACCGTTTTTTGACGTTCCAACACGTCAAGAAAGCAAAGTGTGGGTGTTTGAAGATGATCCCACGCCGACAATGGTGAAAAAAACAACTCGCACTGAAAAAAGTGATGTATGCCGTTTTTTTAAGAAGTACGGGATAGGTAAAAGCCATCAAGTTGGAAAGACAGAAGACAGTAACGGCAAACTGGTATACCACTAAATGTGTCTTCCATAAATTCTACAAAAACTGAATTTTAGGGGACTAATGCTTCACCATGACAATGCATCTTCACATACTGCCTGATTAACAGTTGAGTTTCTTAAACAAAAACAAATTAAAGTGATCAAACATCCACCGTATTCACATGATGTAGATATGTCAGACTTTTGATTACTCTTTAATCTAAAAAAGAACTTACATGGACGTCGTTTTCATTCAGAAGAAGAGATTGATGTGGCTACAAATGCCTTTTTTTTCATCTATTCCAAGAAATGAATGGCTTGAGGCATTTAATCTGGAGAAAATTTGTCTACGAAAGTGCATTAATGCCAGAGGTGACTACTTCCAACTCACCTAAAATTCTGTAAGTATAACTTTAAAAACCTAGTTGTATCTCAAAAATTTCAGAGTGACCCTCGTATACCCATTGGTTGCCTTCAATTTTATATTTGTGGTCTTCTATATATTTAGTTAATTAAATAGAATACCATACCAAAACATGATTTGTTTTATTCATGGTTTGGTAGATATGGTTTTAGAGTGTAATGGCTTATAGTTTTGACTATCTTATTATCTTTACAAAAAAAAAAAAAAAAAAAATGTGTGAAAAAATTTTCAACACCCATGATGAAGCTGGTTATATTGATAATTTATTTTATATTTCATTTTGTTCGGCTCATTTAATTAAATTATTTATTAGTACTTATGATGATCTCGTTTTAATGTTTGTTTTTATAACATATGTTTCAAGTGTAAAAACATTTTAAGTATATATATGTTTTAATTCTAATTTTAACTGCTTTTGCACTAACTGCTAATCTTATTTCTGTGTTTATTATTCCTCCTTCTAATCTTGTAATAGATATATTTCTAACTTTGCTTTATATATATTTTAATTTTCTCAGTTAAAATAATAATGTCTCATAGTACTGTCACTCTAAAAATGGTGCCATAAATGTTAAATTATTGGTATTGCATCCTCAAATCAGACATAAGTGCAGAATCATTTAGTTGCACAAAAAATACTTTAATCTGTTCAATTTTGAATGAATGGATTTCTTTCAGAAAATATATTCCAGCTAATTTTATGTTAAGAATAAAATTAAAAAAAAAAAAAATTTCTTTTGGTTTCATTTTCAGAGGTTGTTCATAGATTCTTAATTGTTTGTCATTCATATTCCAACAAAAATAAGTACAAAAAGAGATTTTCCAATTATACTAAATTGATTGCTTGATGATCAGAAAAGAAATATGAATGACTTATGATTGAACTACAATTTAAACTTCAAAACAAATCAGAAGAAATATATGAAAATATATACACTACCTACTCTAAATTTTGGACATTAAAATTCACTTTCATAATTTCAAATAAATTTGTCAAGTTAATTTATTTTAATGATCAAAGCTAAATATATTTAGTCATTTTAATTACCTTATTGATTTATTGAATTTATCAAAATTATCATGAAATCTGAGCTGAAAATCATGTGAAAAATTAATCAACAATTGATTGGGTGATTAAAAAGAGTAATAAATAAGACAAATGATTTTCATATTTATTTCTCAAAGTTCTAGCCCAGCTTAATTAAATATAATTACATGTATGTTGTATATTACTTAAATTAACATTGGCTATAATATGTATTTTAATATACAGAAGTGATTATCAAAATAACAGAAAATACTTGTGAATAATAGTGATTTTTGAATACCTTTCATGAACATTAAAATATAAAATTAACTACGAGTTTCTCTTATAAATAGAAATGCATATATTCTGGTAGTCTGCATTAGTTTTATTGAAGCTACCACATACTACCAGAACACTTCTGTAAGTCCTAGGTTTTTTTCAAAATTAAAGCATGTCAGTATTCATGGATTTTCAAAGAGGCCAAATTGTAAAAACTAATCTAGCTGAAACAAGTGAAATAGAACCATCTCGATTTTTAGGCATTTAACAGCTTACATAGAGCTCAACAAGGCAAGCTGAGAAAAGGAAAACAAAGGATGAAAAGAAAAACTCAATAAAAATGACAGCTATTCGTTTTTTTGTTTGTTGTTCTACAGTGAATTTTAGCAGGCAAAGGCTAATAAGACTGGACTTAGGTTATAAGCAGATTGGGAAAAAACAACAACATTCAAGCCAAAGATGGGATTTTAACCCACAAACAGATCAGAGCACTAAGCGTATGGCCGACAGAAATTGAAGAGGACTGGAATGTCTAAAAAGTGAACAACTGTAACAAAAGTGACTGCAGAGCTCTGTCAGCATTTGGATTCTCCAGTGTCTAGAAGGAACCTTCATAAACAGAATAGTTATGCTAGAGCTCCAATTCCCAAATCCACTTATCAGATGTTAATATTAAGCATCTTCTAAAATGGTATCACACTTAAAAAATCTGCTTGACTGATAAGTGAAAGAAAGTAACATGGTCTGATGATTACAATAGGGTGGGTGCATTTTTGGAGACCCCTGATAAGCATATAATAATGATTATCTCCTTTTATTTGTCAAGGTTGGAAGTGTATAGTTCATGATATGGGTAGATGTGTTGTGGCTTTCTGATGAAGTAATCCTAAAAATTAAAAAAGGGTAACAGCTAAGAAGTAAAGAGAAACTTCAGCTAAATAGCTTGATCCTACTCAGTGAAGCAACTATTGTTTCCAAGATGGAATCTTCCTGGATAATAATGCAACTATACATGCAGTGAGACTTATCCAAGCATGGTTTGATAAACACAAGGATGAAGTTAAACATCTACTTTGGCTGGCTCAGTCACACAACCTTAATATAATTGAACCATTATGATTTATCTTAGAACATTCAATATTGAATCAATATCCTCTATCGGCAACTCTTTCAGAATTTTCACAATATCTCTATGAAGAATGGTACAATGTTATTCCTGTGAACATTATTTAGTAGTTGTATGAATCGATTTCTAGGCGAATCCAAGCTTTTTTATATGACAAAGGCAATCCTAAATCATACTAATAAAAGATTCTTTATAAATAAGATGTTTCCAATATTTTGATAACCTTGTGTATAAACCTAGATTCTATGTGACAGGTACCATAGATTAATAATAAAAAAATTGATAATTTTGCTTTAATATAAAACATTTGTACACAAAGCATAAAAGCAATAAAAAAAGTAAGGAGCTTTTGGAATTACCAGAGCAAAATTTTATTATGAACATCCCCTTGAAGATAATCATAGATATATAATACACTTGGTTGTATATAAAGGGTATTTAAAGTTCTATACCAGCAGCATAGAGCTTAATATAGTAAACAAACATTTGTTTACTATATTAAACAACAACCATATAAAACCTTAACTGTTTTACATTCAGCACTTACTGAAATATTAATATATTTTAGTAACTTTGGTCCAAAGAATATTCATATATAATTAATGTTCAAAAAAATATTTTATTCCAGTGACTATTCTGTATGACTACCATAAATAAAGTAATTATAGACAGAACAATCAAATCTTAAAAAAAGGTAAAAGTGAAATATATTTCTTTTTTGAAATACTGTTCACAATTTATGTCACCACAAAAACTGTATATATAAATAAAGAATAATTCAAATTATATTTTACTAAAAATTATTTCATTCATACTGCAAATGCAGTTATCATTTTTATTAATTTAAAACACTGAAATTACCTTGACTAGTAATTTCCTGCAATTCGTTTGATTATTTTCTTCAGAAAAAATTTTCGCCAATTCAGAAAAAATTTCAATTTTTTCCCTGCAAAGAAAATTAAAACAGAGAAAATAAGTTCAGATTAATAATACAAATATGTTCAGGAAATCTATTCAGGTTCGTTAATAAAATTTAATTCTTATTTGATAAATCAAATTTCTTAAATAGGACAGTTATCAACAAAAAGACAGGTACAACAGGTTATATCGAACAAAATTGTGTTACCTAAGTTTTTAAGTAGATTTATTTCTATTTCCCTAATTTATATTATCAGAGATGATTTATCATTAAATAGAAATATAGAATTGATTTGAACAACAGAACTGAACAAACATTATTAGAAACTAGAAAAATTTGTGATAGAGTAACAGCACTGAAAAGAAGGGCTTTATATAAAAGAAGTTTTAAAAACTTGATTAATCGTAATTGCAGTTTCTTGTAGACAGTTTTAAAAGGTTATGCACAACGCTTTAAAGGATTAGCTCATATTTTCTTATATATTATTTCTTCATACATATATTTTTTTTTTCATAAACGATTAAGATAATTTGTGAAGAACATATTTATTTCAGTGATTATGTAACAAAAAAGTTTGACACCAGTTACAAATTATAATGGATTTCAAATAAGTAAAATAGATTATGTTTTAATTTAATATAAAGCTTTTATTTAGCTATATTTAATTTCCAGCAAGTTGGCACCCTTCTCTCATATTCTTAATCTAAGTGCACTTATTTAATACAATTTTTCATCAGAAATTCTTAGATTTCTAGGTGATTTTAAACTGTTACAAATTACTCCATTGCAAATTCATCAAAAATAAAGGATCGAGTTTTTGTACTTATTATGTGTACAATACAGAATTTTGGGTGTAACCCTGAAACATCTGAATTTCTGCAGAAGTAAATCAGGAAAAAGAATTTCTAATGTTTCATAATGAATATGTAATCACTAGAAATTTATTTCAAATAGTGAATACATAATCAAATAATAAAGAAATCTAAAAGCATTAAAGTGTTTAAATGTGTCTAATAATGCTTGACAAATATTTTGCATAAAATGCTGAAATAATTTTATTTGCATATAATTTGCAATAATTGGTAGATATTATAATTAAAATTTTCATGATTTAAAGAAAAATATCTTGACAAAGAAACAAAATTATTTTAAATAAGAACATTAACATCACTGTATTAGTGTTCTTATTTCAGGCATTGGTGTAGGCATGATTTAATATAGAAGACTAAAGGATGAAGAGGAAGAATGTTTCCAAAAATTTTCTCCATTAATAACTTATTCATGATCAATAAGTCAATTAAATTAAGGTATGACAATTCAATAAAACAAATAAAATATTTCTACTATTTCTTATTTAAAATTTCATGTACAAAGTAATATTAAAACTGGAGAATGAACTCAAGTGCTGGTAATACTTCATTTGTATAGAAACTAGATCAAATCTATTTTTTACATTGAATACATTATTGATCAAATATACAAACAATTTTTGGTTAAATAAAGAACAAAAATTATGAAACTCATTAATTATTCACAATAGTTTCTTTTAGTACTGTTAATGTTTTTTACATGCCAATAAATTCATATATCTAACTGAATTAATTATATAGTTTACTTCATTAATGTCCTTAACTTAAATATTAAAAATAATTTGTATTTAATATAATTATATTTCTTAGCAAGTATTCATAGTATTCATTGATAGCAAAACCTCATATAATAACTACTCATGCTAAATGTAATATAAAAAAGTAATTTCACACTTCCATGTTATTTTGTAAGAATTTTTAAGTGGAAAACCTTCAGCTAAAGTTTTCAATAAAAGTCAATCTTTAAATGTTAGCATTTAACTATATGTCACATATTTTAATACCTTCCAAAAATCTGTTACTTGAAAATAAATATTTCGTAAATTTATTTTAGAAATTATTCATGAAAAATTTACTAAACAATTTGTCATAAAAAGGATGAATACTTAAAGCAGTAAAATCAGAAACTGTTAGTAAGATATAGATCATAATTGACATGGGCATGATATAAGCAATCTGACATTAAATTTGACAGTTGGAACATTTTATGACTACACACTATATTTTGTACTGCATTATTTTTTCATACAAATCAGCAGTTACACATCATGACATGGATTTCATATGCCATTGATACATGTTATGACAATCTTAGAAATAAATTGTCTCAAACACCTCTCAACAAATCACAGAACCATCAAAAAATTAAAAGATAATTTTAAGCTCACACTCCAAAACAACCCAATTAGAATCAAATGAATTAATATATATCAAGTTAAAAGTTCAAGTCACCAAATGAAGCTAGGCAGTATATTTCACAAAACACTGAAATAAATTTCCTATTTTGAAGCATGGGGCTATGTTTTAGACAGGAATGCCACTTTAAGAAACTGCCAAAATAGAACATTTCAATTTAAGACATAATATGGTTAAATACAGTTTATGACATAATTTGTACTATTTGTTTGTATTTTTGAAAATATTGTAATTTTTCACCGAGACAAATTAGTCTCCTTTGTACAACTATATATTTTAAAATACTCAATATTTGATGATCTCCTTTATTTTAATCAGATAATTTAAGTTAATGTCAAGAATTAGGGATTGGGATGTTAAAAAAACTATTTTGTGATGTTAAAGAACTATTTGAATTTAAAACGATTTTACTTTCTTCAGCCGCAATTAAATTCTAGTTAGTTTTTTCTAGAGAAGCTTAATTATTTTTAAATTAACTAATTATGGTGCTCTTTAAGTTTTGATATTGTAAATAACAGCGAATTATGTTAATACATGCTTCCAAAATTTTCCACATTGTACTGTCATTGGAAATAATATCCATAATACTGAAAGAGACCTTCAACCTAGTCTTATTAAAGCGGTTATAACAACTTTCTATAAGAGTTTAAAATTTACATTTTGGAATGCTATCTTAAATTGCTTTAAAGATATGGAACCACCGATATAAATTAATTCTGACTTTTATTTGCAGAATATTATTCATCATTATCCATTTATTTACCGTTTAACTTTTGATTTTTTCCAATAACATACCCTGATTCTTCTTCAGAGATCACAGAAGGTAAGATTTGAGATAAATACATAGAAGCTGATAAACTTATATATTTATGTCTGCATTTTGAGTCTGACTCAAAAAATAAATCAAACCGTTATTACCCTGAGGTAATTTTTTCATAAAGTTTGCAGTTGTTCTTTGATAAGTGTTTAAAATATTTGAAAAGTAATTTTACCAATAAATATAGTTCTCTTTTCAGCAATTTATAGTATTTGATAAAGCGATGACCTAACATGTACAAATTTACACCCAAACTGCTCACAGAATTTTAAAATTAAATAAAGTTACAATAGTAAAAGTTCATGCACCGTTATGTTTTATGCAAAAATAAACTAAACAAATAAAATCTTATAAGGCTGCACATATTACAGAATAATAAGATTTTCATTTAATAAAGAATTTTACAAAATAATTAAAATGTGGTAAAATTCGTATGTACAAATTTAAACAAAAGTTACTTATTAATTAATATTGAAATATTGTTTTTTTTTGGATTGCTATTATTATTTTTAGCTTCCTTAACAAATATTATTAATTTTACAAATACAACTTAAAAATACCTCATTCTCAATTATATTTTCATGTGATAAAGAAATCACAGTAAATCATCAATAAATCATTTGATTTACGAAATCTTTCGCATACAGAAAAAGGTCTGTAAAAGATTCAAAGGACAACCCAAGAATAGAAAAGTGACACCTGGTTTTCAAGAAAATTCCATAGCATTAGTGTAAAGTAGATATCATAAATGGGTATAACTAATCACCAGCAATACTGAAATAATTATATTTTCTTTGTTTACTAGAAAATAACTACAAGTCATATTAGTGCAATAATATCTTTCTCACAGGTTGGGACATCATTTAAGTAATTCAAAGGTTCAATGACTAATAAAACAAGTTTTAATCAAAATTCCTCAACATATTCTTTAAGAATTATGTAATTATTTTAATGCTTCTATAACATTTATTGCCTTTTGTAAAAGGATTTGTCTTTGCCTTCAAAATAGACTTTAGTTTAGGCATTGAAGGTTATTCCTCTAAAAGAGAAATGTATAAATAAAATGCTGCAACTCAAAATAAGTAGGGAAAATTTGTCAAAAGACATTTACTGTTTTGGTTACTTCAGGTGCATTTTGCTGGTTGCAGCTCACTCAGAAATTCAGCACTAAAGATTGAAGAGGGACATCTAAAGTTTCCATCACTATTGCATATAGCAGGAAAGACCCTCTTTATTGCACTGAAACTATTCCAAACAAATTATCAACCATCGATGCGTTGTTGTCTTTGATAGAGTGTAAGAAAATATGGTACTCATTTTAGTTTTCTCATGAACAAATATTTCATCAAAACAGTAAACACACTGCCTTCTGATACCATTAAAGTATCAGCAGTCAAAAGCAATTTCAATTTAAAAAACACCCAAAATTATTTTGGAGACATTTTAAAAAAATTTTCTGGAAAGCTATTGAGCTAGGCCAATCAAAGCGTTTAGCATCAAACATGCTTGTATATAGGCATCTATTAAATTAACTACTTCTTTACTGTTAGCCAAGTTTATATAATCAAGGCTGAAAAACACTTGTTAATTTATTAGTTTGAACATTTAACTATCCATTAAAAACTATTATTAATTTTCTATTAAAAACTATAAAATTATAAAGTTATTTTTCCATAAAAAACTAATGCATTATCATCAAAACATGAAACTCAGATTTTACTCTTGTTTTAAAAATTACAGAAGAAGAGTATTTAAAGCCACTATAAACTAAGAACTAAATGGTGGATGGTTAAGAAACTTTTCAAAACTCCACTTGAAAGTTAGTAATTTCTAACACTATGTGCTTTTGTGACTAGTGGCAATAGCTATATAGTAGCATGAGAACATGCTCAATGATAGATTATTAAACCCCAAAGAACATAGGAGAGTTTAACTGCAGGATAGTGTTCTTCAGAAAGACAACTGATAACATATATAAGAAATATTCCTTATCAAACTACTTTTCAAAATTCTTTGATGGTCATGTAATAATAAATTGCTATGATTGGTGAACTGTCATGTAGAATAAATAAAAAAGTTACATGAATATGTATTAGAAAACACTTGAATTTATATCATATAAAACTTAGCAGAAAATTATCCTTGATTCTTATATTCTTCAACATCAAAAAAAAAAAAAAAAAAAGTCTTCAACATCAGAAATATACAAGGAATGGCAGCCTAATTTTTAATCATTTGACAATTTTATTGCTCTTCATTATTTTACCAAATTTATTAACACCAGATATTTTTGAAAACTCAATGAGCTGTTCCAATTTGGAAATTCACA
This sequence comes from Latrodectus geometricus, assembly GCA_026290005.1. Classification (NCBI taxonomy): domain Eukaryota; kingdom Metazoa; phylum Arthropoda; class Arachnida; order Araneae; family Theridiidae; genus Latrodectus; species Latrodectus geometricus. The sequence goes on from JAPDSC010141057.1 coordinate 603,855, forward strand.
TATAAGACTCAAAAATAAATTTGATTTAAAAAAAAATGTATGTATATCCCTTAATAGAGATATTGTAAAAATAAACCTATCCAAATTAAAAAATTAGTCTACATAAAATTTATAAAAAATAAAGTTTTATGTTATTAAATATTTAGAATGGTACACAACAAATTTATAAAAAAAAACTTTATATCAGCTTTACTATTTCACTATGATAATGTTTTTAAGAATTGTACAACATTTTAAATTTATTAAAATATATAATAATAATGGTGGTATGTGAATAAATTCAATGGCTTTAAGTGATAAATTTTTCAACATTTTATAATCAATTAAATAACTTCTATTTTTGGAGTGTTTATTAGTGAGTGCATGTGCATGTAATTGAAATATTTCATTCATTTCAAGTATAAAATGATAATGCAAAATAGCAAACTTTATTATGCAAGAAACTAAAGTACAAAATTCAAAAATTCAACTACAATATATTAATAAAGGAGATTTTAAAGAATAAATAATTATATTTCTTAATTGTTCTACTTAATTATTTTATGCATTTTGTGCACTGAATCTTATTAATTCTACTATATATATATATATATATATATATATATATATATATATATATATATGCATATTTAACATCAACATTTATAGACTAATCACTTTATTAAGAATTCTCATTAGAAAAAAGAGTTGTGCAAATATTTTTTACTATATATATATATATATATATATAGTAAAGTATTCAATACACCTTGAAAGAAACACCAGTCTCTTTTAGAATATTTAACATGCATTAGATTTCCCACTGAAATTCCTGAAGTATTTTTAGAGTCATTTTAAACATCACTGACATGACACAATTACATATTCAAGAACATTGCAAACATCTATTGCAGAATTCTTTTTCTGTGTCAAAGAAATGTCCCCCAAAAAAACAGGTCCATTATTATGATATATAAAGAATGTGGAAGACAGGTTATAAAATCATTTATACTAATCAGCATAACAGAGAATTTTCTTTTAGGAAATTGTACACAACTGTATTCAGGTTGGTTGGTTGGATTTTATGGCGCAAAGTCCAAAAAGGACAAGCTGCGCCAAAAATTAAACATTAAAGAAAATTTATAGTTTTAGATAGAACCCCAACTCAACATTAAAAATTTAAAACACAAAAATAAATGTATATAATTATTTTAAAATCTGAAAAAGTATAAATAAATGAGAGTAAAATAAAGTTCATAAAATTTAAATAAATCTAAGGAAACGAATTTCCCTTAAAAAGGAAAAAAAGGTTTCAGTGGGGAGACTCCCCCACTAAATCGTACATGGTTAAAAGGTCAGTTTCAAAATATTTAAAACGGTAAAGGTTAAAATTAGGACATGAAATTAAAATATGAGTAACAGTACACTAAGGATTTAGTTCACTTAAAAACAAATATCTGTGTGTGAAACGTGTGTGTGTGTCCGATATGAAGGCGAGTTATTCGAAGATCGTCACTTCGTAACGGTAAAACAAATGATGGGATGACATATGGAAAAATGGCACGTAGTTTGTAGGAGACCTGCATACTCCATGACTCCTGCCAGAGAGAATTAACAAATCTTTTAACAACCCTTCTCACGTCAAAAAGAGGGACACATGAAAGAAGCACAGACGATGTAGCTTTAGCAGTTGCATCTGCCTTTTCATTTCCCTCTAGACCTACATGACCTGGGATCCATTAGAAAATGATGTCATAACCGTTGCCAGCAAGGGAATAAAATGCTCTGAAAATCTTGGACACGTCAGGATGACAATAATTTGAATTTTTCAACGCTTCTAATACACTCAAACTCTCAGTATACACGTAGATTTTGTGATAATTTCCTGTATTCACAAGCTGAAGGGCTTGATAAATGGCCATAGCTTCAGCTGTAAAGATGGAGCAGGACGTATGGAGGCTGTAACCATAGCTGCCATTAATATAGAATATGCCACAGCCAACATGTCCTGCAGTTTTAGATCCATCTGTGAATACAGTCGTGTATGATGAATACTGACAGCGATGCATAAAGAAAAGCTGTTGAAAAACCGTTGAGTTTGTGTCCGATTTTCTAAACTGAGCAAATGGATTAATTATTTTTATCTGTGGATCATACCAGGGTGGATGTGAATGTAAGTCCGTTTTAGTAAAACGGACATCATATAGGTCTGTTAAAAAGAGTTGAGCTATAGTTCAAGTGAGAAAGGGTTGGATGCTGTATGGTCGAGCATCATATAATCTCTTCAAGGCAGTAGTATATACCAAAGATCGTAAAGGATGTTGAATGTCAGACCAAACTTTAGCTTAATAATTGAGAGACAGGTGCATTTGTCTCAGGTCTAAAGGCAATTGTTGGCAAATCGCATAAAGACTCTGGATGGGTGATGCGCGGGATGCTCCTGAACAAATCCTCAAAGCAGAGTGATGTACAGTGTCCAGTCTGAGTAAAACAGAAGACATAGCAGATCCATACCCAACACATCCGTAGTCAATACGAGATAAAATGAGTGCTTGATAGAATCAAAGGAGTAACAAGCGATAAGCACCACAAGATGTATTTGAAAGCACCTTGAGGATATTAAGCGATCGCTCGCACTTCTTCAGAAATATAAAGCATGCGGAAGAAAGGTCAACTTTCGGTCGACTGTCACACCTAGAAATTTTATCTCGTTGACAACAGATATTGTAGTGTAGTTCAGACGGATAATAGGATCATTGTGTATGCTGGTCTTTTTGCAAAAATGGACTTAGCAGCTCTTGCTAGGAGATATATAAAGCATTCTCTGCACACCATGAAGCTATTTTATTAATAGAAGTTTGTAGTTGTCTCTCAATTAAACGCATGTTTGATCCTTGGCAGGATATTTGCAGGGCATCCACATACATAGTACCATAAACTGAAGGTGATAGAAAATGAAGGATGTGACTTATGTATAGGTTAAAAATAGGGACACTTAGAATAGAGCCTTGGGGTACACCCTCAGCTTGAATAAAAGTATTGGAAGTAGATGTTCCAATATGTACTTTAAAAATGCGGGAGCGTAGAAAGTTTTTTAGGAATATCGAGAGATTACCCCTAAAGCCAAAATCACATAATGAACGGAAAATTCCATTCGCCACGTGCGATCATATGCCTTCTCGATGTCGAATATGGAAACCAGATGATTCCTTCGCACTAAAGCGTTGTGGATTTAAGTTTCCAAATATGTTATGTTATCAAGAGTGGATCTTCCTTTACGGAAACCACTCTGATTGACATGTATACATTTATTTTCTTCTAAGACATACACGAGGCGGGAGTTGACCATACGTTCGAGAGTCTTACAAAGGCAACTCGCCAGAGCTATTGGTCGATAATGTGAAGGATTCGAAGGATCCTTACCAGACTTAAGGACAGGAATAACTATAGCTTCGCTCCAAAGTGATGGAAATTCTTTTTCAGTCCAGATCCTATTGAACAAATGCAATAAGTTCAACAGGGAATCTGGACTTAAATGTCGAAGCATTTGATAGCTGATTCCGTCTGGTCCTGGGCTGGTATTATTAGCCTGCTGTAATGCTAGCTTCAATTCCAACATCCGAAATTCGCAGTTATAAGGCAAAGCTTGTCTATGGTTGAAACGACTGGGCATTTGCTCAGCTCGACTCTTAGTCCTTAAAAACGAAGGACTGTAAGTGTCGGAGCTTGAGACGCTAGCAAATGTTTCACCAAAGACGTTAGCAAGAGTATATAGCTGCTCCGGTTTTCAATACGGGAATTGAGAATTCCGAATAGATACTATTGGCTACTTTCACTTTTCTCCATAACTGCTTACTGGATGTGGAAAATGTTATTGAGGAGACATAGCGAGACCAGGATTTCTTCTGACTTCAACGACGAGCTGCTTTTGCTCTCTTAAATGCAATAAGATTCTCCGTTGTGAGGTATTTCCGAAATAACCCCCATAACTTTCTTTGTTTTTTATAAGTTTGTTCACATTCCTTGTTCCACCACGGTTTGCAGCGCCTTTTTGGCTTAGAAGAACTCTTGGGTATAGCAGTTTCAGCTGCACCTATTATGTTTCATGGACTTTATATACGGCATTGTCAATATCCTCGATCGAAAGCCTTTTATCATCAACGACTGCCAATTGTGTAAATATTGCCTAATCTACCGGACTGTACACGTAAGTAGGTACGCGTTGCTGTACACTACTACCTCCAGTCTGGGAGATGACGAGTGGGAAATGATCGCTATTATGCAAATCCTTCCCTACTATTAAATTTAACAATGGCAGAAGTGAGGGTGAACAAATGGCTAGATCGAGAGAATGAAATGTTCTTGTGGGTATGTGGAAATATGTCTTCTTGTCGATATTCATCAGACAGAGACAGTTATCAGAAATAAACTGTTCTACCACACGACCACGAGAATTTGTATCACTACTTCCCCCACAAAGAATTATGGCCGTTAAAGTCACCTATTAACAAACAAGGTTTAGGCAGCTGATCCACTAATGCATCGAGTTCCTCTTGGCAGATGACATCATGTGGTGGTAAATACAAACTACAGACTGTAATTAGACAAGTTGTGTGAATTCTTACAGCTACAGCCTGTAGAGTAGTATTTAATGGATGGACAGTGCTGGTTAGTTATTGGATGTTAATATACAAACACCACCAGACACTGTACTATCGTCACCACAGTCTTTTCTAAAGCCATTAAATCCACGCATGTTAATATTATTGTTGGACTTCAGGAATGTTTCCTGAAGTTCTATGCATGCTGGGTTATAAGATGCTATAATAGACTTGATGTAATCATGATGTGAACGCAAACCATGGCAGTTCCAAGAAACAAAGGAAGTTATTTTTTAAATTGAATAGCTCCTTTCCCGGAGCTGGAAGGCGGGTCATCTATAGGTTCTTCAAACGATACATCGTCGTCCGAGGGGTACAAGGACACCGCGTCGGTCTCCAAGCAAGAGAAAGCATTACGGATGGAGATGGATGGCTTCTTTAATTCTTTAGATATTTTTAATTTCAAAGCTTTCTCTGCCTTTGATTTGGCAAAAGGAGCTTTCTTTGAAAATGTTGGAGATTTTTTGAATTTCGGCTTTTCAGTCGTTTGGGGTAACTTCACTGGGGAAATAATATAGAATTCAGTTTGAGTGCTGCTCGACTTGGTGACTTTTCTGGCAGCAGCGGCATAACTTACTCCAGATTGAGGAGTACGTGAAGTGACTTGTTTTCTCACCTCAGGATATGAACATTTTTTTTTGGTTTTTTATGGTGGTTATCTCCTTTTCAAACAAATACTGAGGACAATTTCGAGAATAGGAGGGATGGTCACCATGACAGTTGACACATACCTCCTTCGCATTGCAGTTCGAGCTATCGTGGCCAACCACCACGCAGCGCGCGCAGGTGAGTTTGCCTCTGCAAGCGTTTCTCGAATATCCAAAGCGATGACATTGGAAACATGTCAAGGGATTTGGGATATATGGCCTGATGGGTAAATTCATATACGCAGCTTTTATGTATTGCAGAAGGTCTGGCGTCACGAAAGTCAGAATCAGGTGATTGGTATCAAAAACGTTACCATCCTGTCTGACTGTTATGGGTCTTACACCACAGACCTTCTGATTCAGTAAACTTTCCAGAATTTTTTCCGTCGGCGTATATAATAAATCCCTTGCTGAGATAACACCACAAGAAAAGTTTAGGTTACCATGAGGCGAGACAGTCACTTATGTTTGCCAGAGTTTTCATGCTTGCCAAATTGCTGCTTGAGAGTCTGAAGCAGCCTCTACAAGTAAGTCACTTGAGCGCATCTTCTGAACTTTCTTGACTTCCCCAACTATGTCTGATATTCCTTTTGATATTAGGAAGGGCGACACTGTCGTAAAATTTCCCTCCTTCCTTTTTATTACAAAAAACTTTGGCTTAAAATTTTCAATTTGTTGCTCCCATGGGAGAAAAGTAAAATTTTTAATCTCCATATATAATATTTAAAATTTCAGGACCTGACCGCACTACCAAGTCTAACAATTGGATGTAGACCAGCTGCACCAGTGCTAGCCAAGTCCTATACGCTCACAGTACATCCCTGTAATGGCCTCCACCCTTAACGAGTCACGCAGTAGATGTACCGATCGCTTGATCAATATACCCAAATGATGTGCTGAGGACCACATCACATCTCCCCTTTACCTGAAGCAGAGGCCAAAGTAATGTGTTGGCCTCTGGGGGCCTCAATTACCAGGGCCCTCCTTTTCAGGGACACGGGTCTCTACGCACGGCAAACACGTTGGTGATTTAGTCCCCAAGAGAAGCTGATAGCAACAGATCGGCGACAGCTGCTAGAGGGGAGCCCTCAACCTCATATGAAGAAACCACAATGAGGGAGAAAACGAAGAAAAAGTAGAAGAGTAGAAGAGAGAAGAAAAGAAAAAAGAGGACAGATCACTGGGGTACCTCGGGATTGTGACACCCGTGTTTACTTAAAGAAAGTAAACCCCCTGAGGGGATAACTGTATTCAGATGTTAGTGGTCCCAACTTGAAGAAAATAATTTGTTGTGTGTCATCTAATTGTGATCTAAGGGCTCAACAAATAGTAAAGAATCAATCACTTTGTTCCGTTTCAATGCACATCTAACTCTATGATTAATTTTCTGATTCCCCAATGAAGTGCATGTTTAAAAACTTGTGAAGATTAAAATGAAGTGCAGATTTTTTGCTCCCAAAACTTGCCAATTATGGCAATTAACCAGACTTGGAACACATACAGCTCTTCTGAATGCAAATTTGAGTAAGAAACAATGGCAAAGTAGGATCACTATTTTTTTCCTAAAGTTTCTTTTCAATATATTAGAAATTGTAACTTTTTTTAATATTTTAAAAATTAAGGATTTTTTTAGTCAATAAACAGGATTTTGAAAATTTCCATATTTTAAACTTAATTATGAGTAAATTTATCATTCAAGACATGAAGAATAATTCAAGGAAAAAACCTAGTCTAGATATTAAATATAATTTTATCAGGGTTCGTAGATTTCCACGAATCAAGTTCCAGGAGTCAAATTAAAAATTTCCAGGAGGCATTCACATTAACGTTAAATATATTTTTATTTTAAAAATTGCTCTTAACCAAATATGCATATAATTATATATATGCAAATATGTATATGCAATATTTTTCAATCATATATGTAAACAAGAGAAATAAATTTTTGAAAAATTAATGAAGCTATTTTTTTAAGTTAAAATATTTAATGATTATTTAAAAAACCTTCAATGAATTTACAGCTATAACAAGAAAATTATTCATTTAAATAATCAACATTCTATATAATACTGGATTATACATTGTATAAAATAATGAAATATTCTATAGTTTTTAAACATTTCCAATAGATTCCTATCAATTAATTTATTAAATATTTCAAGATGTCTACTACAAACTACTAAAACAAGATGATACAAATATTAGCTACAGTTTCCAAAGTGTTTTTTCCAATTATTATTTAACAAAAGCAATTCTCAAATCTTCCTCCATTTACCTTCTAACTCTTTTAACACTATACTATTTCACATTCATATTTCTAGGTTTTTCTACTTCTTTCATCCCTCAAAAGCTTTTCACATTTCTTGGTTATTTAAATCTACAAATATATATATAATTTTATAGCTTTTCCAGAGTCCACTAGATGTGTGTAATAATCTCTTTTCAAATAAGTATACTTAAATTTACAATTATCAAATAAAGTTTCCAGGGTGTGACTTGTGTGGCTCTAATTATAATTTAATAAAATCAATTCTAAATTTTTCTTCTGTGTATTTTCAAAGCTATACAATTTCACATTCATATTCCGGACTTTTCTATTTCTTCATTCATTCAATAAATTTTTACATTTCTTGATTTTATATATATATATATATATATATATATATATATATATATATATATATACAATTTTGCTGTTAGAAAATGCTAACTTTCCCCCCCTAAAGTTTTTGCTCTCAATTCATTATTAATACTGAGTAAAAGCTGTTACTTCTCTAAAGCACCAAGGTAACACATGTTTGATTTTGCAATTAATGTTAATTTATCAGTTCGCTCAGCTATCTCAGAAAACTCTATTGTAGATTTTTCAAGTTCATTAATGTCATCTTCCAAATGCTTCCTTTTGATTTTTAGTTCATCAATTTTTTTCAAGAAGTGCTTTTCATTTTCCCTCTGTTATCAGCAGCTTCTTTTGTAGTTTTATTTCCTCTAAATATAATTTATACTTTTGAACAGCACCAGCAGCAAAAATACAGAGATCTTTCCTAATTATTATATTGTTGACACCTCCTATATTTCGGACGCTACATATCGATCTTGTTGGGCGATTACTTCAAAAATATTTAAATACTACTAAGCCAGATAATAATGAAATTCTTGTGGCAGAACTAAATGTTTAAGCAGTTAAGAATACAAGTCAACAGTTAAGGATACAAATATTGAAATACAGTCCATTTAGTGGCAATATTAAAAACTAATACTTAATTAGGTTTTTTGACACTTTCACTGAAAATTTTAAAATATTAAAACAAACAAAATTTTAAAAATTATTATTTTTTTCCAGAAAAAAAAATAAATGTATAAAGGTAAGAAAAACATTCCAGGAGTAATTCACGATTTTCAAGGAGTTTCAAGGACCCTTAAAAAAAATTTGGAATTTAAGGGGTTGTGTAAACCCTGTTTATATATACTGTTAGTTAGAAAAGTGTTTGAATATTTTATGAGAATTCACTAAAAAAATGAGTATTTCTCACCTTGGAACTGAAAGCCAGGCTTTGGTTAATCTGTGAACTGAATTGCTTTGCAAAGCAGCAGTAATTGCTTTCAAAGAAGAGAAATTTTTCAAAAGCCTCAACTCCTATTCAAAAAATAAATTTTAAAAGTTAAAAACTAGATTTTTAAGCAATACATATAAATTAAACAAAATCTATATACTTTTTTAGAAGTTCGAGTAAAGCAAAAGACTGACACTTTGCTATTTCATTCCAGAAATATTCATATATTAAACACAATCATAAAAATTATAAACACAAAAATAAAACGAGTCACTTATATTTAAATGCAAATAAAATGAATTTCTTATTTCAATATGTTAGTGATATAATACATGAGATAAAAAAAATATTTTCACAATATAAATAAACTAAAACTAATTTAGTACATTATAGTATACTATGCTTTTCATATCAGTAAAGAAATATAAATTAAATTTCATTAATCAGACATTACCTTTACATGCAAGGGTAGGTAAGAATTTAGTAACAACCTTATCTCTAATATGTGTAAGGCAAGTTGTAGCAATTTTATAGCTAAATCCTTCATTAAATTTACAGGATGAATCGCAAAATAAAGATAAATTATGCAGCTATCGAAAATAAAATTAGTTTCTTTCTACATTATCAGAATTAGTTCACATGAAAGTGCTAAATAGAAGCAAAAATTGAACATTTAACAAGAATGCTTTTAAAGAAATTTCGAATCAAAATTAATGTGATCAGCTGGGGAGAAAAGGCTGAAAAACGTTATACCATTTTACAAGAAACCTGTGGCTAAGATTCTTCATAACTTTGAACAATATTCTGCCATATTAAGAAATTAGTAACATTTTCTAAAATAACAGATATTAATTTCTTTTATAAATAGAAATGGATATATTCTGATAGTAAGAGGTAGTTTTATTGAACTTTTGTAAGTCTTAGATTTTTCAAAGAGGCTAGATTGTAAAGTTTACCCAGTTGCAGCAAGTGTGATCAAACATTTCAAATTTTAGTTATTTCTTCACGTTTATCTACAACAAGACAGGTATATATTTAGAGGATATCTTACAAGTGTATAATCAAGATAAACTAGGCATAGAGGTGTATCAGTCATTATATAGAAGGCATATAGTGGTATAGGGCCGTAGTGGCCTGGTTGGTTAGGGCATCGTTCTCGTTACCAAAAGGTGGTGAGTTCGAATCCTGGCTTAGCCGAAGATTTGTTGTGTTCACTAATGGCGACTGGGGCACATTAAATCCATTGGGTCGCAATGTCCTCCATGTTCCCATAACAAATTACTACCTCTGGGGGTGGTTGGAGCCAGGCTTTGGGTTTTCACTGGTTTCAATCTCTAAATTGCAAGATTCAGGTGGTGCTACCATCTATGAGCCAAAAGTCGTACTTTCACCTTCGAATGAGGGTGCTCTATTAAAAAAACGGAAGACACTCCCTCTCTGACTTCATTCGGCTAGTCTCAGTGACGGGCGGGTTTGGCGTCGCCAAGTGTCATTATCAACAACAACATATAGTGGTATTCTACTGGACAAATTGTAACATTGAAAGGAGGGGTAGACGAGATGAGAAATTTTAGCGGATCAGGTTCATCAAATAATGCAAACTTTTTTAGCAGATGTTTCCTGCAGAGAGATGAAATTTCCAGGATAGTAATGCACCTATTCATACAGCAGAATTGGCCTAATCATGATATTATAGACACAAAAATAAAGTTAAACATTTACCGTGGCCCTCACAGTTACTTGATCTCAATACAATTGTACTGTTATGGTCTACTTTAGAGAGTTCAGTTCAGGACCACTTTCCTTTATTGTGGTATTTCTCCCATAACTTTTACAATATCTCTATCAAGAATGAAACAAAATTTTTTTAAACATTATTCAAAATTTGTAGGCATTTATTCCAATGAGAATCCAAGCTGTATTACACACCAAAGGCTGTCCTACAACATACAAATAAAGGATTTTTATAAAACTAAGGTGTTTCCATTACTTTGATAACCACATATATAAATAGACATGCATATAAATCATATATACTGGTATCTAAACTTAAGGATACAAACCTAA